>CM068744.1:37324720-37804720 GCA_035084275.1 Hydrolagus colliei
GGCCATGGAGGTGTGTGGTGGAGTGGATGTGGAGGGAGAGTTTAATGGAGGTGAGGAGGGAGGAGAACAACAACAACAAAATTGCACTTATATAGTGACTTTCATGTCGGGAGGACATCACCAGAGGCAGAGCAAGCGGGGGTGTAGTGGAGGTTGAAATTGCCAGGGATGAGGAGACGTTTAGAGCGTAGGGGGAGGGAAGATAGGTGGGTGGAGATGCCCGAGAGGGCTTGGGGGGGGACGATAGATAAGGGGGATTTTGAGGGAGAGTCTGGAGGGGTGGTAGAGAATGGCGCTCAAAAAAAGGGAATGTTCCAGAGAAGTAAGGGGGGAGGCCGAGTGGAATCAGGAGATGAGGGCCACACCGTCATCACAGCGGTTATCAATAGACGTGTTTCTGTCACTTTCAACGCTATTCACTCTAGACTGTTCTTCCTCCCTCAGAACCTGTGTCTTTCTTGGTGCACCCTAAAGTATCATCAGGAGCTTCTGTAGCTCAGTGGTTAGAGCACTCGCAGGCAGAAACCTTGGGCAAGTTTCCTTATTCCACACACCTAGTAATAATCCATCCACAAAAAAACAATAATAAAAATTGGCCATTTTCAATCCATGAGTGTTTGTGGGACACTGCTGTGTGTAAATGGCTGCCACGTTTCGCCTACAAATATACAGTCAATTCACTTTACAGTATATTCTGTGAAGCGCTTTGAGACGTCGATTAAAGGTGAAGTGTGCTACATCAAAGGCAAGGATTATTATGATTATTATTATGATCAGCTGGAATGGGTTAAGTAAAGTAAGATAGGCTGCCCAAGACCCAGAAGCATTGCAGTGGAGAGAGAGGAGGAGCAACTCCAGTGATAGAGGAATGAGCCTTGATCAACAATTAAACAGTGTGAGTCTCTTTCATCTTGAAAACAGACGCCTCTGAGTGAAACGTGGAGATATATACGACTCTCCTTTAAAAATGTCCAATGCCCAGAGCATCCTCGCTACATGAAAAATACAGTATAATGAGATGTGCAAACATTTGCAATTGTATTTTAAACAGGAATGCTAAAAGCAAACCCAGAATTTTAGATGCACCACCAACAACAACAACTAAATCACATATATTGTGAAGTGAATTGACTGTGTAATTAATAATATAATAATAATAATTCCTGCATTTGACATAGCGCTTTTCACATCTTCTAGATGTCTCAAAGCGCTTCACAGAATAAACTGTAAAGTGAATTGACTGCATATTGTAGGCGAAACACGGCAGCCAATTGAGCACAGCAGTGTCTCACAAACAGTCACGGATTAAAATGACAAATTATATTATTTGAAGGATAAAATGCGACAGTCAATTGCGCATAACAATTGAGATTAGATGGGCAGGAGGACATTCAAATAATCTAGTGAACCTTGTGGAAGCCACAGGTTTAAGGAAAAAAATCACTGCTTTAACGGGAAGAGTATGTTGGAACGCCGAGATCAATGGAATGAAAATGCCTTCTTCAGCCCAGCCAATTTTAATAATCTCATGGGATAAACCATGGTGTTTTTTTCATTATTCAGTTGCTACATACATACACACACATACACAGAGCTAATTTAACTTTTCATACAGATGGGATCTCTGGAGCATGAGCCGTGTCCTGAAATGCACTGGTTGCAATCATTTCATTGCATTTATTATTCCGAATCGCAACTCACGATGCTCAAGATGTCATTATACTCCAGTAATTACTTCTTATCAACCAACTTATCTCCTGGCGCTCACTGCAGCTTAGCATAATACAACACTGTTCATTACGGGTGAAAATGGTGTTCTGATGCATTAATCTTTCACAAAGAGCTAGAGCTTTTGTAAGCAAACTCGATACCGAAAGCACTGCTGTGCCTCCCACTTAATTGGGGAACACTTTATCACATAACCTGCCTAATTGGATAATGGTCTCAGATACTCATTTGTCTTCCAATATTTTTTGTGCTGTAAACTTAACCTGGTTAGCTGCCAGTGTGCAGACGCATAAAGCACCTCATTGGGAATATGTTTCCTTTGTTACGCAGTGTTTATTCTGCTAAATTGACAGTCATTTTTGTAGGTACCCCTTGCTGGATGAGTGGCACATGTCACTGTGCTTTGGTAACTAGTTTTATAATAATAATGATAATAACATTCCTTGCTTTGGGGATAGAGGTTGAATTCTACCAACCCGTTGCCTAACATGTCATCTTGGAGCCAGTTCAGCTCTTAAGTAGATCCTAGCTACATTCCCCCTCTACCCCTCAAATGGATAGTTTGTCAACAACAATAATAATCCTTGCATTCCATATAGTACTTCATCACTACCTGTCAGACATCAAGTCCTGGATGAGAGACAACTTTGTACAGCTGATCGAGGCCCTCCTGATTGGCAGTTTATGCCAGCGCCTCCATACCCCAGGCATTGGCAGTATCAGCATCCACAGATGCACACAGATCCAGCTCACCAAGCCAGTCAGGAACCTGTGTCCTTTTCCCCCATATCTGTGCCATGATCAGCTCTGCCTTCCCCCACCTCCCTACTCTACCACTGTCTCACCCCTCAGGCTGCCAAAACCCTCATTCATGCATTTGTCACCTCCATACTTGGGTTCTGATGTGAAAGGCACTCTACAAATATAATTTTGTTGTTGTTGTCCTTGTATTTGATATAGCACCTTATCATGTTGATGAGGATATACTGTAAAGTGGATTGACTGTGTATTTATATACAAACAACCACACAGTCAGTGAGCAAATTCATTTGGGTGATTGTTGGCCAGGTCACCATGAGAAACTCACTTCTCTTTTCAAACAGTGCCATGGGATATTTAACGTCCACCTGCCAGCAGCAAAATTTTAGATAAGGATCCTAGCGTGCCTAAACGGACGGTAATGGCAGAGGCAACCCTTGTTACCATAAGCCTTTTCGACAACTCTGCTCTTCTCTAACTCTTTTCTACACAACTTCTGCAACTCCCTCCTCACTGATCCTCCTAGTTACACCATCGCCAAACTCCAGCTCATTCAAAACTCTATCGCGCATATGCTGATCTGCTCTCAACTGTGCAAGCTCATCAGCCCAGTCTTTGCCAGACTGGAATGTCTCCTGGTCTCTCAATGGCTCGACTCACTGTCACTCATCTACAACTGCTTGTATTTATATAGCCAAAAACGCAAAATACTGCAGATGCTGGAAATCTGAAACAAAAACAGAAATCACTGGGAACACTCAGCAGGTCAAGCAGCATCTATGGAGAAAGGAAAAGTGAGTCAATGTTTCGGGTGACATGACATGGCAGGGCAAGGAAGGCAAAGGAGAAAATGGGGTAGAGGACAGAAAATGATGGGTTAAAGAGGTGTTAATGCTGTAAAACAAAACTGGAGAAAAGGGGTGTTAATAAAGTTAAACAAAGCGGGGTAAAATGAAATAAGAACAAGCAGATCAGATGATCACAGGAGAGGGGGAAGGTGAGCTGTTATGGCCTGGGTTTGTCTCCAGGGCTTGTCAGGCTAGTTTCCTTACTCCACATATCTTTGTTTACCTAGTAGTAAATAGGAAGCGAATTGTTGGTCAATTGGTGGACTGCTTTCCAGGAGTAATTTTACCATAAAAAATAATAATAACAATAATTTGGTCACTTAATCCACGACTGTTTGTGGAACACTGCAATGCGCAATTGGCTATCGCATTTCGTCCACAAAATATACACTAAATTCAATTTATAGTATGTTCTGTGAAGCGCTTTGAGACACCTCAAAGATGTGATAAAGCGCTGTGTCAACTGCAAGGAATACATGTACAAGCCAGCGACAATCGTATTTGATGCAACAGAATTTCCAATGTGGTTTACACTAATCTAAGCCATGTCCTCGTCCACACTTAGTGAGTATCTGCTCAATCCAGATCCACATTGGGTTTTCATTAAAAATCTAATCAAGAAACTAATTGATCTTGAGAATAAAGAAATAGGTGGAGCAGAGTTGAGGGAGAACCAACTTCCGTATAAGTAAGCTCCATCCATCTTAGTTGATATCCAATGTAATGTATATGTGCTCACATTTCTATGTATTGACATCATAGCTTTGCATTTGATATAATGCCTTATCATGTCCTCAGGACGCCTCAAAGTGCTTCACAGAAAATATTGGCCTAATACAATGTGTGATAATATTGTGGGATGTACTCTATATGCTGATATAATCATTCTTACCTTTGATATAGCGTCTCATCGCTTTGTTGACTTGTCTCGAATGCTATCAATGTATGTTGTTCTAATTGACAGTCTATGGAGCTCTGTAGCTCAGTGGTTAGAGTACTTGCCTCACAAACGAGAGACCTGGGTTCGATTCCAGGTTCGATTCCAGGCAGGGTGAAACCCTGGGCAAGTTTCCTTACTCCACCCACCTAATAATGATCCCTCGAAAAAAAAAAAAAAAAAATTTGGTCACTCAATCCACGACTTTGTGGGACACTGCTGTGCGCAATTCGCTGCCGCGTTTCGTCCATATACAGTCAATTCACTTTACAGTACATTCTGTGAAGCACTTTGAGACGTCTAGAAGATGTGAAAATCACTATATCAAAAGCAAAGATTGTTATTACTGTGGCTTAGTGGTTAGAGCACTTGTCTTGCAAGCTGGGGAGACCAAGCTGGGGAAACCTGTGTTCAAATCCAGGCAGGTCAGGGCGAAACCTTGGGCAAGTTTCCTTACTCCACACACCTAATAATAATCCGTCCAAAAAAAACACAATAATAAAATTGGTCATTCACTCCATGACTGTTGGTGGGACACTGCTTGCACAATTGGCTGCCACGATTCGCCCACAAATATACAGTCAATTCACTTTACAGTATATTCTGTGAAGCGCTTTGGGACGTCGATAAGATGTGAAAAGCACTATATCAAATGCAAGGATTATTATTAGTAGTAGTATTATATCTTTGTGAAGCACTTTGAGACCATCCTCCCAGGGTGATAGGTATTATATTGAATGTGAGCATTATTATTAGTACACTGACATGGTGACATAGACTTAAAGTTAGAACTAGGCCATTTAAGAGTGAAATTAGAAAGCATTTTTTCACTCAAAGCGTTGTAGAAATCTAGAATTCTCTCCCTCAAAAGGCCGTGGATGTTGGATCCATCCACACCTTCAAGAGTGAGGCTGATAAATTTTTGATAGGTCAGGCTATTAAGGAATCCGGGGAGAAAGCGAGAAATTGGAATTGAAAGGATTAGTTGAGGTACAGATCAGCCATGATCTAATTAAATGGTGGAACAGGCTCAAAGGGCTGAATGGCCTATTCCTGTTCTTATATTCCTATGATGTGATAAGATACTATATCAAATGCAAGGATTATTATATTTACAATGGTATTGAACCGATGATAAAGTGAAGTTTAAATTGTATTGACAACAACAGCTAGCATTTGCACAGCATCCTACAGCTAGAATAGAGTCTCGGAATGCTGCAATACTATTTTATATCAATATGGTTCATGAGTAGGTGACAATTCCTATATTTATTGTTGCCTCTCCCAGTCTATAATGTAATACGACAGTGCCTCTTTCTCTTTAAAAGGACTCTAAGCCCCTTGCATTAAATGACATCTCTCTAAAACATGCATATTTTAAAAATAACTAGCTTATTTGTATAGTTTAATGCGAATCCAAGCCAAGTGCAGCCGACTGGCTATTTGCATAAAATGGAATATGAAATTGAAAGGATTAGTAGAAGTGCAGAATAGCCATGGTATAATTAAATAGTGGAACAGGCTCAAAGGGCTGAATGGCCAATTCCTGTTCCGATGTTTCAAAGTTTTTTAAAAAAATGCATTCCAGGGTACTTGCCTCAATCATCCTTCCTGGTAACACTGATCTAGTCAATAATAATAATAATAAATAATAATAATAATCCTTGCATTTGATATAGCGCTTTTCACATCTTATCGATGTCTCAAAACGCTTCACAGAATATACCGTAAAGTGAACTGACTGTATATTTGTGGGAGAAATATGGCAGTCAATTGTGCACAGCAGTGTCCCACAAACAGTCGTGGATTGAAAATGACCAATTTTATTACTGTACTGTGTTTTGTTTGGGACAGATTATTATTAGGCGTGTGGAGTAAGAAAACTTGACCAAGGTTTTGCTCTGATCTGCCTGGAGTTCAACACAGGTCTCACGCTTTTAAGGCGAGTCTCTCACCACTGAGCTACAGGAGCTCCACTTAAGAGCTTAGTTACCTACTGGGTAAAGAAATACTTCCCGGTGTCTGTCAATAAATTGTCGCTACTCTAAATCTGTGCCCTCTTCTTCTGCTGGCTTGGGTGTCTTGCTACAGATTGCACAGTCACTGCACTTTACAGTAAAGCATCCAGTGAAGCTATTTGAGACATCCTTCCGACATGAAAGATGCCCTTTGTAGACAAGTCTCCTTACTTCACATGCCTTGGTTTGCCTAGCGCTAAGTAGAAACCCGTTGTTAGTCAATTGGTGCATCCAGTGCTGGTGACCCCACTTTAGGAAAGGCAATGGCAGTGGTGCAGATGAGATCCATTAGGATGAGTGTTTTGATCTATGAGCAGAGACTGGAACAACGAAGGTTGAGGGGTGACTTGATAGAGGACTTTAATAGAGGGATTTTGATTGTTGAGTACTGGGGAAGCACTCAATTTTGCTCATTGGAATAAAGTGGTGTAGATTTTCCTTGACAGAATAAATGGGTTGGTGTGAGCCCAAGCGCAGAGGGGTTGCACATGGTCTATGGCAGGAATGGTCATGCTTTCTTTCCTTGCTGAATATACCTCTGGGACACTGAGTCTATTATAATTATAGTACAGCACGACTGCTTCCTTCCTTTTCTACAGCCTGACTTGATACGCACTCCTTTTCTTTTCTGATCCATCCTCCGTCTTTCATCAAATTCAAAATTGTTACCATCCTCACATTTGGTACAGCGCCCACAACCTCAAAACCACTCAGCTAATTGTTGGTGAGTGTTTGCAGGCAAACGCAGCAGCCAATTTATGCACTGCCACCTCCCCCCAAACAGCCCTGAACAGAATAATAATAATAACACAATAATCTATTGCATTTGATGCCGTGCCTAATCATGTTGTTGAACCATTTTAAAGCGCTTCACAAGATTTACAGGAATGTTTAGTAACCCTCTTTTCTAGGCAAATACGGCAACCAGTTTTGCACACAACAATGTCCCACAAACAGCTATGAAGTGTATAATAATTCTTGTATTTCATATAGCACCTTATCACTTCTTCAAGACGTCTCAAAGAGATTCACAGAATATACTGTAAAGTGAATTGACTGTATACTTTTTGCCTCCTCCAGTCAACCAGCCCTGACTTTCAACCCACAACATGGGTGCAGAGGAGATTTACCAGGATGGTACCAGGAATTAGGGACTTCAAGTTATGAGGAAAGGCTAGACACTAGGTTTATTCTCAATACAGCAGAGAAGGTTACAAGGAGACCTAATAGAGATTTTCAAGATCATGAGGGGATTTGATAGGGTAAACAGGGAAAAACTGTTCCCACTGGTGAGTGTGTCAATTACCCGAGGTCACAGATTTAAAATACCGTAAATACCCGCGTATAAGGCGCACCCCTCACTTTTGACCACCTCGTGGCGAAAAAAAATGGAAGCATTTTCGCTGATATTGCCGGTGGAAAAAAATAATTCCGCCGGCAATATAATCGAAAAAGAAATTTCCACCAAAAAAAACATCCAGCGGCGGTGCAGACAATTAAAAATTGTTACCATCCTCACATTTGGTACAGCGCCCACAACCGTGAAGTATTACCGTGAAGTAAGAATTACCGGACATCGAAGGTGAGTGGCGCCTGGTCTGAGTTGCCGATCCTGGAGAGCGGGTAGTCGTACTGGCGGCGCAGCTTGATGACGTACCTCTGGGGGCTGGTCGTCTTTTCCTTGTATCTGCGTATAGGGCGCACCCCCCGCTTTCGAGACTTTACAACATGAAAAAAAGTGCGCCGTATACGTGGAGATTTATGGTAGTTTGGGGTCCAGCGATATATTGATATATCGGTTATATCTGATATAATTTTCATATCGATATGCCGATATAAACAATATTGTAATATCGATATATCGAAAAAGTCGATATATCGGAAAGATCTCCGAATGCGCGCATACCTCGCAAAGCGCGCGCATGCGCAGTACGAAAACTCAGAAAATATCGATATCTCGGTATGTCTCGGTATGAGCCCATCAATATATCTAAATCAGAAAATGTCCATATCGACGGACCCTACGGTGGTTTCTAAAACAAGCAGAAGGGAGATGAGGAGAATTTTTTTCACTCAGCGAGTTGTTCGAATCTGGAATACAGTGCCTGAAAAGGTGGTGGAGGCCGATTCAAAAACAACTTTTAAAAGAGAAGTAGACGTTTATTTGGGGAGGACAGGTTTGCGCGGTTATGGGGAGAGAGCTGGGGAGTGAGCTGGGGAGTGGGATTGAGTTACTCTTTTCAAAGAGCCGGCAAAGACCCGAATGGCCTCCTTTTGTGCTGTAAGATTCTATGATTCTATGAAGTTTTATTTCACAGTGAGGAGTAACACTCAAATTAATTGCTGACTTGTGATGTATTGTCTGCCTGTTATGGCTAAATGTTAAAGTTTAGCTAAGCTATTGTCCCATCTGCGCCAATCCTGGTGGACGTTAAAGAGCCCATGACACTATTCTGAAAGAGAAAGGGTTACTCTCTCCCGATGTACTGGCCATCAATCCCCCAAATAAAATTGGTCACTCATTTCATGGCTGTTTGTGGGATATTGCTGTGCACAAACTGCCTGTTGAGTTCACCTCCAAACTGCCTGTTGAGTTCACCTACAGTACCAACAGTTTACAGTAAATCCGACGAGGTGCTTTTAGATGTTAGATTATCCTGTCTGCATGAAAAATTATTAATATTATTACAATACAAATTTTGTGGAGCTCCTTTAGCTCAATAGTTAAAGCACTTGCCTTACAAGCATGAGATCTGTGTTCAAATCCAGGCAGGTCAGGGTGAAACTTTGGGCAAGTTTCCTTATGCCACAAGTCTATTAATAATCCCTCAAAAAAAAAAAAATTGGTCACTTCAATTCACGACTGTTTGTGGGGCACTGCTGTGTGCAATTGGTTGCTGCGTTTAGCCCACAGATATACAGTCAATTCACTTTACAGAATATTCTATGAAGTGCTTTGAGACATCTAGAAGACGTGAAAAGTGCTATTTCAACTGCAAAGATAATTATTATTATTATTATTTACTGTACTTTGACATTGCATCTCTCATGCCGGTGGGGTATCCTAAGGTGCTTGCTAGCCATATCTTGGCACCCGAAATGGGATTGTGTACCGGGGGGTGAGGGGGTGGTTTAGGGGAGGGGAGGGAAGGGGGAAAATGACTGAAAGCGCTGTCAAAAAGGTAGGTTACATTATAATAACGAGGAAGTTGAAAGACCGGGTGGAAAAAAAACAATTGCGATGAAACTCCCACAGTAAAAACAATTCAAACTACTGTACTGTGATTTCTAGTCCTACGCTCTCTCTCTCTCTGCGTGTGTTGAAGAATCTGATCCCTGCAGCTACATAAATGTGGCCTCGCCAGACAGGAAACAAGCAAATTGCTGATGAGGCTGCGGGAACGCTCAAGCGGAATGGCAGACCATCGCAGTGAAAATCTGCTTGTGTTACCGTGTCTCTGACCCATTTGCAGTGGCAGCCGAAATGAGGCGGAAAGCGAAATGGGGAATGAATTAATTTGGATGGAGTCAACGCAAATGCTTTTTCCCCTCAGGATAGCTGCGGGTAGTCTCTCTCCCCATAATCAATGCAGCGCGCTTCATCATGACTTCTCTGATCGCCTTACAATTGTTGACATCATTATTTGCAGTTCGTAAAAAAGAAAAAAGAAAACATCTGGTTCACTGGAGACAGCCATCGCCGCAAATCTTTCTCCTTCGCTGCTTAAACACGGCAGCTAAGAAAGCTGTCTGCAGTGCGAGCTGTGCTCGTTATCTCTATATCTCTTTCCTCTCTCTTTCACCCACTCTTTGATCTGCCCAACAATCCTTCCTATCAAGCAGACATTCACCTTACAACTGTGTGTGGGACCTTTACCCAACACATTACAGCGCGGAAATGGGCTGTTTGTGCCAAACCTTGAGCAAGTTTCCTTACTCCACATGCCTGATAAAAGTCCCTCAAGAATTAAAATAAAATAATAAACTGGTCACTTCAATCCACCACTGTTTGTGGGGCACTGCTGTGCACAATTAGCTGGCATATTTCACCCACAAATATGCAATTGATTCACTTTACAGTGTGAATCATTTTGAGATGTCTAGAAGACGTGAAAAGTGCTACAGCAAAATCAGGGGTGGTTATCATTATTATGTATGCATCACATTTTCTCTTGCGTAAATGGATGCTTTTTTCCACATTCGTACCATCCAGTGAGAAGCAGTTCCCCTTAAACTCTCTTTCAGACCATCTGCTCACCTGGCCCGCCCTGCCACACTCCACCATCTCTGAACTCTATCCCACATTCACTTTGCCTCAAGATCCCCTTCTTTGACCATGCCTTTGGCCACCCTCATACCTTCTCTGTCTTCCAGCTTCCCAAATCTCCCATACCCCGCTCGGGTGTTAATCACTCACTATTCAGTGCCTTCGGATGTCCTCCGGACATGAACATAGGAACATAAGAACAGGAGTAGACCATTCAGCCCTTTGAGACTTTTCTGCCATTTAATTGGATCATGGCTGATCTGCACCTTAACTAATCCTCTCAATTCCAATTTACAATTTCTCATCTCGAAGATGTGATAAGCCGCTACATCAAATGCAAGGATTATTGTTACTAACGTCCACCTTAATGAATCCTTTCAACAACTTGAACATCTCTATCAGGTAAAACCTACCAAGAATAGAGGGGAAACAAGAAGACAATGTTAGGGAGCAATTTAGGGAGATTAATATTGGGAAAGAAATTGTTTTAGGTAAATTGTCAGGTGTTAAAATTGATAAATCCCCTGGACAACAACAACAACTTTGATTTATATAGCGCCCTACACGCTGGACGGCGTCTCAGAGCGCTTCAAGCTGGCCTACATCCTAGAGTTTTAAAGGAGGTGGCTACTGAGATAGTGGATGGCTTGTCTGTAATCTTCCAGAATTCTCTGTATGCTGGAAAAGTTCCCATTGATTGAAAGATTGCAAATGTAACTCCACTATTTAAGAAGGGTGGGAGAGAAAACATGGGGAACTATAGACCAGTTAGTCTGACACCAGCGGTAGGGAAAATTCATGATTAATTAATTAATTAAATACATAGTTATGGAATACCTGGAAGAACATAACAAGATCAGGCAGAGTCAGCATGGCTTTACAAAAGGGAAGTCATGCTTAACTAATCTTTTAGAATTTTTTGAGGATGTATCTAGCAGGTTGGATAGGGGGGAACCAGTAGATGTGGTATATTTAGATTTTAAGAAGGCATTTGATAAAGTGCCACACAAAAGGCTATTGCACAAAGTCAAGGCCCACGGAATTAATGGGAGCATATTAGCATGGATAGAAAAGTGGCTAACTGGGAGAAAACAGAGAGTAGGGATGAATGGGTCATTCTCGAATTGATAGGATGTAACTAGCGGAGGAACAGTGCTTGGGCCTCAGCTATTTACAATTTACATCAATGATCTAGACGAGGACATTGAATGTAACATGTCTAAATTCGCGGATTACACTAAACTAGGTAGGAGAGTCAGTTGTGAAGAGGTTGCAAAAAGATTTCAATGGGATATAGATAGGCTAGGGGAGTGGGCGAATAGGTGGCAAATGGAATTTAATGTGGGGAAGTGTGAAAGTATTCACCTCGGTAGCAAAAATAAAAAAACAAATTATTTTCTAGACGGGGAGAGGTTAGATAGTGTTAGTGTACAAAGGGATTTGGGTGTCCTTGTGCACCAGTCTCAAAAAGTTTGTTTGCAGGTGCAGCAAGCAACTAAAAAGGCAAACAGCATGTTAGCATTCAATGCAAAAGGTTCAGAGTATAAGAGTAGGGAAGTCTTGCTGCAACTGTATAGGGCCTTGGTGAGACCACACCTAGAGTATTGTGTGCAGTTTTGGTCTCCTTTTTTAATAAAGTACATACTTGTCTTAGAGAGGGTGCAGTGTAGATTCACTAGGTTAGTTCCTGGGATGAGGGGACTGACCTATGAGGATAGGTTGAATAAACTAGGGTTGTATTCTTTGGAGTACAGAAGAATTAGGGGAGATCTTATAGAAACATATAAGATTCTTAAAGGGATGGATAAAGTAGACAGTGAGGGACTGTTTCCCCTGGTAGGAGAATCTATAACCAGCAGTCATAATCTTAAAATTAAGGGTAAGCCTTTTAGCACAGAGTTGAGGAAACATTTCTTCACTCAGAGGGTAGTGAATTTATGGAATTCACTACCCCAGAACGCTGTAGATGCTCAGTCCTTGAACATTTTCAAGGCTGAGACTGATAGTTTTTTTTTTAAATAGAGGGATTAGGGGATATGGGGATAGGGCAGGTAATTAGAGTTAGGTCAGAAGATCAGTCATGATCTTATCAAACGGCAGGATAGGCTTGAGGGGCTGAATGGCCTACTCCTGCTCCTAATTCTTATATTGTTAAAAGGTTTGGAAGGCTATGATTTCCCCACCCTATTTCTGTGATTACTAAATCAGGTGTCGATCTCAGGCTGTACAGTGCTCCATACAGATCAGACATTGAATACTGCAAATAGTTCCGGTCTCTGCAACTTAGAGGTTGTGCAGAGGAGAACAAAAAGGTGATACCCATTATTAGAGGAATGAACTAAGAGCAACATTTAGACAAGCCAAGCTAGCGGTGTTTAGTCTTAAGTTTTTGTGGATTCCTGTAGCTCAGTGGTTAGAGCACTCTCCTTACAAGCATAAGACCTATGTTAGAATCCAGGCAGGTCAGGGCAAAACCTTGAGCAAGTTTCCTTCCTCTACATGCCCAATAATAATCCCTCCAAAAAAACACAATAATAAATTGGTTATTTCAATTCATGACTGTTTGTGGGACACTGCTGTGCGCAATTGGTTGCCGCGTTTTGTCCACAAATATACAGTTAATTCATTTTACAGTATATTCTGTGAAGCGCTTTGAGATGTCTAGAACAGCGGTTTTCAACCAGGGGGTACAAAATTACTTCCAGGGAGTACAGGTGGCGGTACATTGATTTATTTAATTCTCTTATTTAGCATTTTATAGCCTTCCAAATTGTATATTTAATTGTTATTCCCCTCGTTTGTATGTGCAAGTTATTTTGTTATATAAGAAAAGCTTGTTCATAAAATGCAAGTGGAATGAGGGGGATGGTGTGTGTGTAAGTGGTTGGGTGCGGGTACACGATACTGTTGAAAATTAACATTACTGAAAAAGGTTGAGAACCACTGGTCTAGCAGATGTGAAAAGCACTATATCAAATGCAAGGATTATTATTATTATTATGAAGAGAAGATAACTCAGAGGGGACTTATATTAGAGGCATTCAAAGTTTGTAACATCAATTGAAAAAAATATAACCACATCAAAATGTGGATTGTATCAACATTTCAGAATGTATCAAGATCGTGGAACAAGAGGCCACAGGTTTAGAGTGGTGAAAGGCAACTTTAGGACATGTCAGGAAGTTTCTCTTTATGCAGAGGGTAACTAATGACAGAGGTTAACTAATGATGAACAAGTTGCCAGTAAAGCTCTATACAGAATCTACTGTGAGATCTAGTGACTGTGTTTTGTGGGTGAAAGAGACAGCTAAGTGGCATGTGGAGTTAGGAAACTTGCCCAAGGTTTTGCCCTACCTGGAATTGAACTCAGGTTTCTCACTTCTAAGGCGAATGCTCTAACTACTGAGCTACAGGAATCCATATTAGGGGCACAATGGCAATAGCTAAGGCTTGGGAACCTCAGAGTGTATGTTGGGGTAACTGCTGGTGTCTAACCAGCTAAACCACAGGATTGCCAATGATAGCTCTGTCTGGCACGTTTTCTCGCTGTTCGTCTGTCAAGGACCTACCCAACCCATTAGGGCTTTGGCTTGCAGAGTTAACAAGCTGAGTGGAAGGATTCCCTGCCCCCACCAATTGGCCCTGAGCATTGTTTGCAAAAAATTTAAGAAATCACATAGGAATTAAATATTGATTGTTAAGAACTGCTCAGGGTATAAGCTAAATAACATTAGGGAAGGAAACACCAGAATATTAGAAAAAAGGTATCCAGGGAAATGAAAGGAATTTCTCCATTAAATTTGTGGTGAGTGGAGTATTGGAAAACAAGGCTGTGCACCAAATCAAGCTAAGGGGTATCTCATGACAAGAAAGAGGCTCAAACGAGAGATACGTTTGTCACAGCAGTTTTCACCGCTGCAGAAGAAAATAAACAAGGCACCAGAGGAGGTGAGAACGATCGTCATTTAAAATAAGAGATAACAGATTTTTTCCAGCGCCTTGGGACGTCATCCCAACCGTGACGTGAAAGGCACTATACAAGGGTAATTTTTCCAACTGAAATTTGCGTCTGTGCTGAGGCTTCCAATCTCAGCCAGTGCTGCCTGGGGAGGAGAAACTAACCCTTACCTTGTTAGGGATAGTTTTAGTTAGTTAGAATTCAACTAACCAAATGGTTAGTTCTTGTGAACTAGGACTTGCCAGATGTCAAGTCCTGAATGAGTGCTAACATTCTTCAGTTGGACCTCAACAAGACTGATGACCTCTTGATTGGCTCCTGTCAGCTCCTCCAGGCCTTGGCCACTGATAGCATCACCATCCATTAATGCACAGTTCCACCTTACTAAGCCAGTCCAGAACACTGGTGGCTTGTTTGACCATCAACTATCCTATGTATCCACATTCATGCCATAATCCACCCTGGTTTTCCCTACCTCCGCAACATTGCCCTACCACTGTCTCACACTGCAGGCTGCCAAAACCCTCATACACGTATTCATAGTATCCAGCCTTGACTTTGCAAACTCCATGCATGTCGGCCTCCCCAACTCCTCCTTCCATAGACTGCAGATCATCCAGAACTCTGCAGTCTATTTCCTCCCTCACACCAGTTTCTATGACCCTATCACTCCCATCCTCACCTGACACTACTGGCTTTCCATCTCACAGAGGATACATTTCATGATCCTCACCTCAAAAGGACTCCATGGCATCAATTTCCCATACCTCTGCAATCTCCTAATCCCCTACCAGCCGGCCCACTCCCTCCACTCAGCGGGCTCCGGCCTGCTTCACAACCCCCATCTCGTCTGCCCCATCATTGGAGGTCGAGCCTTCAACCATTCTGCCCCCATGTTCTGGAACTCCATCAAGCAGTCCCTCTGCCTCGCACCCTATCTTGTTTCCTTCAGAACCATCTGAAGATCCTCCTCTTCAACCATTCCTATGATCATCCTCCTTATCCTCCTGCACTCGGGTCCAAAACACTGATTGTCCAGGCCTTCGGACATCCTCCCAACACAAAATGCACTATATAAATGTAATTTAGTTGTTGCTCCTGCTCCTGCTCTCTCCACAGCACCCTCAGGGAGCAGGGATCCTTCCCACTCGGTTCCTGTTAACCCTGTATAATAATCATCATAATAAAAATCCTTGTATTTGATGTTGTGCTTTTCAAGCCTTCTAGACGTTTCAAAGCGCTTCACAGAATATACCGTAGAAAGAATTGACTGTATATTTGTGGGCAAAACACGGCAGCCAATTGCGCACAGCAGTGTCCTACAAACAGTCATGGATCGAACTAAGGTCCTAGTGCTTATGAGGCAAGTGCGCTAATCACCACACTGCATGACTCCACACTCTCTGTGTAAAGTAAGTTCTGGTCCTGATATTATCTTCCACTGCCTTGAACCTGCCTCCTCTTGGGCTGCTGACTCAGTTTTGTCTGAAAGCTTTGTGTGGGATTAACATTCTCACCCAGTACCATTACAGGCACGTCTGTGGTTCAGTAATAAAAGATATTCTATCAGCAGTTTGTGTAACTTCTCCACAAAGATGGCTAAATTAGCAACTGAGGCATCTCCAGTAGACATTAGCTAGTTAAATAATTGATAAAAAGCTTTCGAAAAGCCACCTCATTGAAGGAGATTGATGAAGATGAGGAATAAGTGGGAGAGCAACGGATTGGATTTGAAACGTACAAGACAGGAACACACAGGGTAAGGGATAAAGAGCCAGATCTTGCAATGGGGAGTGAGGACTGATGTACCACCACGATTTACAAATCATTTGGTTCTGCGCTGCTCACTGTTTCCTTTGATGACCTGGAGCAGGGGATTATAATAAGCATTAGTGGAGTTGGCAGATAAAAGCAAAGCATGTGTGGTTGAGGAAGCACTGAGCGAAGGATCAAGTAGATGGATTTGCACAAAGAAATCTGAAAGGTAATCTACAGGTGTATAATAGAGGCCGATGTATCAGCCTGGCACAGAAGGTAACATTCCTGCCTCTAAGTCAAAAGATTGTTGGTTCATGTTTTGGACTTGGAGCTCATAACCTGTGTTCGAATCCAGGCAGATCAAGGCAAAACCTTGGGCAAGTTTCCTTACTCCACATGCCTAATAATAATTTGTTCCCCCCAAAAAACAATAAAAAATGGTCATTTTCAATCCACGTCTGTTTGTGGGACACTGCTTTGCGCAATTGGCTGCCGCATTTCGCCCACAAATATACAGTCAGTTCACTTTACAGCAAATTCTGTGAAGCGCTTTTAGACGTCAATAAGATGTGAAAAGAGCTATATTAAATGCAAGGATTATTATTATTATTATAATGATCTATGCTGACATTCCAATTCAGTGCTGGGGATGTGCTGTATCGTCAGAGGTGCCGTCCTTCGGATGAGATATCAAATCGAGGCCCTTTTTGCCTATTCCGTTGGAAATTAAAAATTCTATGGGGTGTTTCAAAACAATAAGGGAGCTTCTCTCTCCCGATGCCTTGGTCAACCATACTCCAAATAATACTAATAATTTATTACAAGGTTTTTTATGGTTCCGTCGCTGTGCATAAAATCGCTGCCAGCTTACACCCACAAAATACAGTGTTTTGAGACAGCTTGACAGCATGATAAGGCGGCATACCAAACGCAAGGATTATTATCATTATCATCCAGTCATTGAGTTAAAACTTGAAGAATGGATTTGAACAAGAAAATAAGGAGGGAATCTATGGGTGTTTAATAGAGGCTGATGATATACAGCCACTGAGTTAAGGAGCAGCAGATGGATTTGAGCAATGAAGGAAGGAAGGTAATCTATTTAGGTGTGAAAACCATTAATCATGATTAATGTATGAACAGTTATGTACTGAAGAGCATTAAACAGGAAATAGAATGGATGGGATTATTAATCACTTTGTGAATACTTCTGTCAGTGAGAAATGGAGATGGACAAGACGGGGTGGGGGCTACAGGATATGGAGGTATCAACGGAAGCAATGAATGTTTGTGCAAGCGTTTACAATAGACTATATTAAAGACAAGTTATATCGTCTTATTTCTGGATAGGGAGGTAAGCAGGGAGCCCTTGGCTAAGCTGGTTCTACAATGACACGCTGGACAATACAATGTACAAATTGAGTTCACCCTGCTTTAAGACGTCTCAATGACCCAGATTCAAATCCTGGGCAGAGGAAAACTTAATGCAAGTTTACTGACTCGACATGCCTAGGTTTACCGAGCAGTAAGTAAGAACCCGGTTGCGACCTGACTGTTCAGCGCTTTGGGACGTCTTCCCGACGTGAAAGGCGCTATATAAGTGCAATTTTGTTGTTGTTGCTGGTTGATTGGTGGATCGCTTTCCTGGGTGTAATTTTGTGGCTGCCTTATAACGTGAGACCTATTTGAATCCAGGCAGGTGAGGGCAAAACCTTTGGCAAGTTTCCTTACTCCACACGCCTAATAATAATCCCTCAAAAAAAAATTTGGTCATATAAACCACGACTATTTGTGGGACACTGTTGTGCGCAATTGGCTGCCACGTTTCGCAACAAATATAGTCAATTAACTTTACAGTATATTCTGTGAAGCGGTTTGAGACATCTAGAAGATGTGAAAAGCGCTACATCAAATGCAAGGATTATTATTGCATTATAAATAATTCCTCAACCCTCAAAATTATTTGATCACTCAATACAAAACTATTTGCAGGACGCTGCTCTGCGCAATTGGTTGCAGCATTTTGCCCACCAAATACACAGTCGATTCACTTTGCAGCGCGCGAAGCGCTTTGGGACGTCTCAACAACGTGCTAAAACACTATATCAAATGCAAGGAAGAATCGATCCAGACTGTGTTGGTCTCTAATCCGGTTCCTGAGGCAGCCGGGACCGCAGTATTCCAGGTCACTGTTGATGAGAGCACAGCACAGCTCATCGGCAGGACTTCGAAGTGCAGACCAGTCACTAGAGGCAGGGAATCCTCTCACTCAATTCCCTTTAACCCTGCAAGCCAAAGCCCTAAGGGGTAGGGTGTTCCTAGCTAGCTCAACCTGTCCGTTTCTAAGATGTGACATTCCCTGATCCTGTGATCCTTTGATCAAGTGCTGAATGTTCCGAATGAAATTGCAGTCAATACGTTTTCACGCTGTCAGAAAAATGAACGGTTTCCCCAGTGAGAACAATTGCAACGTGTGGTCGGGGTGGGTTTACAGACATGGGATTAGTCCCTGTGTTTAACGGAGGATTTTCTCAAAGAGGATAATGGTGGAGAGTTTCCAAATGATTGATTGAGAGCAACCTACATGTATTGAGCGAAAATATTTTTGTTTCACATAACTCGCTCACCTGCTCTCTCCATCAGTCAGTGAACAAGCCTTCAGCTGCTCGAACCCCACTTGCTGGGACACCATCCCGGAGTTGGCATTCCTCCCTCCTCTATCTCCCCACTGCTCCCTCCCTGCCTTCAAATCCCCATCCTCCTCTTCCACTGTATTTTCACCCAACTATCACCCCTGCCACCCCCCTCCCACCACAACACACACATACACCTCCTCAGCTCTTTGATTCCCCAGCTTGGACTCCCAATCAGTTATGTAAAGCATTTTGAGTCATCCTTCATATTGGTGTAAATGATTTGCTGTTGATGTTAATCCACTACCTTTCTGTCCTCTATGGAACTAGTCGCCCACTCCTTGTATCCAAAGGGTGGAAGGGGGAAGGCAGAAACGCTACACTTTCCTGGCAGGGAATTCTGTTCAACCCACTGTTCATGTATTCCTAATATTTCCGCTTCCCCCTTTCCTCCAGCTGTTTTAATCATGTTCCCTTGGGATGGACGCTGAACACCTTGCCGTTCATTCTGCAACTGGGTCGACGCCCATATCGTGCGGCTGAAATTGCGATCAGCGCAAATTTAGAGTGAACCGTGAATGGAAGGAATGTTATTGAAATGTACAGCTGTGTGTATGTGTGTGTGTATACCCTCTGCACCCTACACCCTCCTGAATCCAACCCTCACCTTGGGTGCAAATCCTTGACTGTCCAGAGCCTTGGGATGTCTTCCCACAATGAAAGGCGCTGTATAAACATGAATTGTTGTTGTTGATTACATAGAAGTATGTAGGTGATTGTAAAGTATGCTTCTGTTTAGAAAGTTAACGGAGGGGGAAATTTTTGAACTGTTTAACAATGAACACGTAATTTACATCAGTACATGCACAGAATGCCACAAACCATATTGTCACACCAAAGGCTGCAGATAAGTATGAAATGTCACTAAATAGGTTATGTTCTTTCAGAGTTAAATTGGTCTTAGCGATTTGGCCTTCCACTTTAGGGTTAAGTACGTGGGTTGCATGTTTTGTCGATCAGGCCATTTTTTTTCCCCCTTTCATTTGTTTCAAACAAAAACTGCAATGCACAGTATATTTTAACCCACTGTCCTTCTATTCCCTATGTTTGCTTCCCTCTCCACACACCCCACACCCGACTGATGGATAGGCTCAATCGAGTTTCCTTTGGATAAATCCTATGTGATCGTAGCGGCTGGTCTAAGTGCTCCGAGACACTACCCCATGGGAAGGGTGCTATATAAACATAAAGTGTTGGTTTAAAAAGGTCATCACATTACGCATCTTTGGCTCACAATAAATATTTAGAGCAACAAAGTAACATCTCTTCTTAACCGAGAATTTTTAGAACCACTTTCCTGGACTTTAAATGGCTCTGTTTCTGGTGCAGGTTTGGAATGATGCTCACAGTTGATATATTTTCATGCTGTTCATATAATATTATTATTACAATTAACAGGGTTGTTAATTTATTGGCACATTGCTTTCCGTGGGCAATAATCCGTCCGAAACCAAAATTCTGTTACGTAATCCCTCGACTGTTTGTGGTACACCGTTGTGCACAGTTGGCTGCCTGTTTCATCCACAAAACTACATGGTCCATCCACTTTACAATGTAATCTGTAAAGCACTTTGAAACGTCTCAAAGATGTGATAAAGCCCTATATCAAATGCAAGTATTATTATTAATTGCGGGCGGGAAGAAAGGAAAGGAAAAAAAACAAATGATGGAACTTTTCCAAATGTTGCTCTAAATATTTCAGCAGCAATGGTGGAGGGTGGTGGGTTGGGGGGGGAGAGAATGCATGAAAATAGAGAAAAAGTGAGGAGAGAAAGTTATTGTGGGACTATGCAATGGCGGAGATTTCATGAACCTTTATTCTATCTTTAGAGTTTGGATTGATGGCAGAGCATACAGTAAAAAGCCAGCGACCTCGATCAGTTCATGAGAAAAAGGTCCCTCAGGAACAAGCTGATGCTGGTAAAATTATGGCACATACTGGTAATTAATTCGCTAGTTTATTTTTCCTGTCTTCATTCTTTCAAGTTAACACAACCCACTGCATGTTTTCATATATTGTCATTTTATTTTTCTCTCTCTCTCCCGCTCTCTCTTATGTTCCACTTGTGTAGTGGACACATTTGGTGCATTGAACCATTTATTTTTAACTACTTGAACCCAGATGACTTAACCCCCGCCATCCCTCCCATCCCCACATACACACACGCACGCACCCAGTATTGAAGTGGCCTTCAAAATGGTCATTTGCACCAATGTTTTGGAATCAATTGATTGTCTTCACATCCATTTTAGAAGCGCAACATAATGAACACTGTTTCAAACATAGGAATAGCATGATTATTCTACAGGGATTTCTTTCTAGATGAACCCCCACAAATTCAACAATTGCTCAGGAAGCCCAGTCAGTTGAAAATATCAAGGTTAATGGAGGCAGAGATCCTTCCCGTTCACTTTTGTATTAACCCTGAAAACCGAAGCACTAGTGGGTAGGAGTGTCCTAGCTGGATAAAGCAGTGGGCGGATAGTCAGACAGCGCTAACAATGGCAAGCTGTGCAGTTTTAGCTGTTACACTCCAGGAGTTATCTTCTCTCCCCGTTCCCCCCGTCCCCCACACACACTTTCCCCATACATGCTATGGGGGTCCCCCTAGTCAGCGCTTAATTAGATAAGCAGGATGTATCACTCCAGGGTAAGATTGTCCATTCCATTCCAGACACAGGGAAATGTACTGTGTATAGGTGGCATACGTGTAGCTCAGTGGTTAGAGCACTCGCTTTACAAGTTTGAGACCTGTGTTTCGAATCCAGCCAGGTCAGGGCGAAATCTTGATCAACTTTCCTTACTCCGTATGCCTAATAATAATCCCTCCCAAAAGAAACTTTAATAAATTAGTTGTTTTCAATCCACAACTGTTTGTGGGGACATTACTGTGCGCAATTGGCTGCCGCGTTTCGCCCACAAATATATAGTCAACTCACTTTACAGTATATTCTGTGAAGCGCTTTGAGACGTCTAGAAGACGTGAAAAGTGTTATATCAAATGCAAGGATTATTATTAATGTTATTATATACACACTCAGCCTGGATTGGTGACTCTTAAGCACTGTGATTGTTTTTTCCCCCCCAGAGTGTCAGACACCTGCCTGACTGAAACCAAAGTAGTGCCGACACACCTCATTTCTGTTGGAATTACTTAAGCCTCTTGATGTTTATCAAAACCTTTGCGTGTAACATACATCGCGGATTGGCAAAGCAATCGATAGACCCTCTCTCTCAGAGGCATTTGTGTTGTCACAGCGCCCTCACTGATATGAAGGCAGAACATATGTGTTTCAGAGCTTCCTCTGGAAGTAACAATAATAATTATTAATAATAATAATAGTAACAATACATTCAAAAGATAATAATCCACAACTGTTTGTGGGTCACTATTGTGCACAATTGGCTGCCACGTTTCACCCCCAAAATACAGTCAATTCACTTTACAATACATTCAGTAAAGCTCTTTGAGACATCTCAACTGCTATATCAAAGGCAAGGACTTTTTTTTAAAATTATTAATGGCCTATAGTGCACAAGGACGTTTCCGCAGGACCTTTACAACAGCAGAAGCCGTTGACATTTTGGCTTGATTCTAGATTTAATGTAGATATTCATTGATACTTGAAAAATAAAAACACCAACAATAACACATCCCTCCACTTCACTTTCCTTCCCCTTTCCTCCCACCCCCAACCATTGCACACCAAGTCTTGGCTCTTGCCAACCCACACCTATTACTCTTGTATTAGGGGAGAAGGGATTGTGTGAAAAACCCTCTGAGCTGAGAGAGAGAGAGAGAAAGAGAGAGAGAAAGAGGAATGGAGAGAGAGAGAGAGAGAGAGAGTGCATTTTCCATTTCCAGGAAAAGGAAACATTTTTGGTTGACATACTCTTAAGTACAATGATAGGTTTCTGCGTGTGTCAGACACCTGGCTGACCAAATGTTTTGTAAAAGCGATAAATCTCTGTTGTGTTTTTATTTATGAAGAATGTTCTGATTTGTCTACCAGATGGAGAGGGCACCTATTCTCATGAGTACTGGTTGATTTTCTTGCTTGTTTTTTTGTTGCGTGATGAAGCCAGGTTATCCGGTTGAGCTAAATGAATAGCTTCTCTCAAATGTGCCTTGTGGTTTAACCCATTCCTGCTTGGAAGGCAAAGAGAGAGAAGAAAAAATAGCTTCCAAGTCGAGGCTTCCTCAAGTTATTTCTCCTCTTTGACCACACATGCCTTTGGCCATAGTCCTACCCTCCCAGCCCTCCACCCTCCCTTATCCCAATCCCCATCTTGGGTCCAAATACCTGACTGTGCAGCGCCTTGGGGCGTCCTCCTGACGTGAAAGGTGCTATACACATGTAATTTTGTATCGTGCTTTCTCAACATTACAATTCTTTTTATTTGTTACTTCTAAACGAGGCAATTCATAAAATGTTGCGCATTTACAGGCAATGAGTTGACAACTCCCTGAATCACTGAGACTAATTAGCAATTTGTTCTCTCGCTAATTAGTTTTCGAAACACTGACATTTTTAGGAAGTTAAATGCACTGGAACCAGAGAAATTTACAGATGAAGGACTATCTGTGTCTGTGCTGGCTCCCTTAGAGAGTAACCCTTTCAGTGCTATTTATCTGCCCTTAGATAGAGGACAAACTAAAGGAACAGGTGGAGTAGATGGGGAGGTGAGGCGACAAGGGATGAAGAGTGCAATAGAGGGAAGACATTGGCTAAATCACCTCAACCCTATGGGAAACAAACCCAATAAGTACAGCTGTGTTGAAGGAACCTTCAGAGCAACTGTGAAGTCCTGTAGAGTGCTGGCTAGTGCACTCACTTCCACAAGCGATACCCGGATTTGATTCCCCAGCAGAGCAAAACCTTAGGCAGGTTTGCTCACTCTTAGGCAGATTTATCTAACAGTAATAGGAACCTGGTTGTCAGTTGATAGGTAGATCATTTTCCGGGGGTAATAATTCCTCCACAGGAAATCCACGACTGTTTGTGGGACACTGCTGTGCGCAATAGGCTGCTGTGTTTCTTCTACTAAATGAACAGTCAATTCACTTCAGTACATGTGTTAAGCGCTTTGAAATGTCTCAATGACATGATACGATGCTACATCAAATGCAAGGATTATTATTATTCAGTTCTGACTGTCTCTTTTAGTGAAGCCGGCTGGATTGTGGTAAGTAAATAATATAGTATGATTTAGGGAGACAAGACCAGGATCTTAACTTTACACATATATCTATCTATCAATTTATCAGTCAATAGATAAATAGATTAGTTTTCTTTAAGCTTTGCTTCTTTTTTATTTTCTCCATCCAATGCCTCATTTCACGTGGGCTCTGTCTCTGTATGAGTTGTCAAGCAGTGACCTTGAGAATCAGTGGACGTCTGTTGATTCAGAACAATGTGTCGCTTGTGAAATGGCCTTTACTCCAGTTAGGTTCAGTGTGTGTCCTTTTGACTATCCATTTTAGCATTCAAAACAGGTTCTTGCCATGTGAATTCGGAATGGGTAATATTCCAGACTTGGTGAGAAAATGGCACTCTTTCTAACTTACCTGAGTGAGTCGCTGAATAGATGGGACTGTTTTGCAGGATTCAGTTTATATCAAGAACGTCTTTCAATCCTCTTGATCTCCTCCGTCCAGTAAAACGTCGTAACGTCATCGCATTTATACCTTTACTTCCCAATCAGCTAATTATAGACCATTTAGTCAACTTCCCAGTCAATTCTGCTTCCACTTTTAGGGATAGTGTGTTCTCATGTGTGGAGATCAAGGTGTCAGCTAGGCTTACCTGTTAGCAAAGTCTTCTCTCAATCAGGAGGTTATGGTTACTCATGATCGAGGCTGAAACTCCACTGCAGAACTCTCTCTGCTTTGTCTGAGTTGGCATCCTTCAATTAGAGATAAACTGAGGTCTCGCCAGCTGTGCAAGTGGATAGAAAGTGAAAGTTTCCCATTGCACTTCCCAGAAAGAGAAAGAGATTTCTCTCGGCGTCCTGGCCAACAAACCCCAAAATAAAATTGCTCGGTTGTTTCATGGCTGTTTGAAGGCGTTTGCTTTGTACAAATTGGCTGTCATTTGTTCGCCTACAAAAATATAAAGTCACGACTCATGACATTGAATCCCTTGAAAGGCTTTGAGACATCCACATGATGTGAAAAGCTCTATAAATGCAAGAATTACTATTATCTCTGTGTTCTGATTTCAAATGTAACTGTCTGAGCTCTACACTTGGATTATGCCTCTTTGTTACAACATTACTTCTAAGACGATCATCACTAGACTATGTTAACTTGCCCTGATCACTAAGCATGAGGTTTCCACTCTTTTGGGACTGAAATTGCGACAGCCGATAATGTTGTTAGTTGCTGCGACTGAAATTGCAAGATTTGTTGCAAGATTCATCCCATTCTAAGCTCTGTGAGCCAATCACACCTCCCTGCTCCATGTCCTCCAGCCTACCTGCTCCACTATTTGTTGTCGGACTTTCTCTCCCGAGTCCCTACCCTTGTCTCTTTCAAGGTCCGTCTTTTCGACCGTGCCTTCGGTCATCTTCCCTCCTCTATGTCCCCACTACCCTCCATCCCTGTTTGATCCCAATCTCTCAATGTCAAGTGCCTTGGGATGTCCTCATGACATGAAAGGCACTATATAAATGTAGTTTGTTGCTGATGATGCTATCGTTGAATAAGGAGAATAAAACTGGGAACTTTTTCCTTGTCTATTCCTTGGGATTTCGCGAGCATAGTGTGAAGACTCACTCCAAATATGGTTCTAACTAAAATTTTATATAAATTCAGCATAATTTTTAAACTATTCCAGTTTCTCTCCCTCCCTTCATCCACTCCATCTCTCTCCTATTGTCACATTGGCTGCAATGAAATAACAACAGCTTGCATTCATATTCCATGCTTTTAATTTGACATAACATTCAATTTATTACAGTATTTTTAGTATTTGTTTAGATGAAGAGATTAAAATCAAGATCTTCTTTTAAGAGGTGCCTCCAGATTGTAATCCGCACAGGTATGATCTGGCTTCTCAATATGTAGAATTACAGAGTTTTGGAGCATAAAAGCAGGCCACATAGTCCATCTGGTCTATGCTACTACTCCACAAGTTTTAAAGCCCTTGCTGTTCCCTACTTCCAAACTATTGGCTGCCTTATATTTATTACCTTCTCCTTCATGTTTGCATCAAATTTCCTCTTAAATTTGTTGATGCTGCCGGAAGCTGTGGTTGAAGAAACAAGCGAGTTCCACATTCTCACCACCCTCTGCATGAAGAAATTCCTCCTAAACTTCCCGTTAGATCCACCACTTTCTGTCTTACATTTATATCCTCTTGTCTTGAACTCACCAATAAGTGGATAAAGCCCATCAACATCTCACCTGATCCAAACCTTTCCTAACCTTGATCCCCTCTATCAAGTCCCATCTCACTCCTCCCAATATAGGAGAGAAAAGCTCCAACGTCTAATCTTTCTTGATCGTTGTATCTCCTCATTCTTGATAATAAATCTACGCTGCACTTGCTGCAATCCTATATTATCCGTCCTGTAGGAGGGTGACTAGAACTGCACACAGTACTCACAAATTCACCTGAGTCCAGGCTTATTCAAGGTATCTAACACTTTACAGCAGAGGAATGCAATCTTTTGGCTTCTGAGGACAAACTCCACAGGTCACATAAGTTGTATTTTATCCTGATTGTCGCCAGTCCTGTTGCCAGGTAGAGCCTGAGTCCCCGATGATCTTTCCCCGATTGGCTCAGGGCCTGAATTTTGCTGTTAAACTTTCAAACAGAAAAAAGCTTCTGTGGTTCCTTGAAAGATTGTAGTTCCTTATATATTTTTTAAAATGGCTTCAAAGTTAAAGACCGTATTTAAGAATCTGACACATTAGAGATGCTCTGAAATGGTACATGAATAAATAGATTACCTCTAGACCCAGGTGAAATTTTACCCTGACACTGGCTAGGCAACTGTGTGAATGTCAAGACTGTTTAGAGCAGTCGCTGAGAGCCCAGGGCCCCTCCCTAGCTTCCTTCAAGTCCTGCCTCAAGACCCTATGGTCCCATCGGTCACCCCAAATCCCCCCCTTTCCCTCCACCCTCCCCTATCCCAGCTCGTGTCTGAAACACTGAATGCCCAGCGCCTTGGGACATCCTCCTGATGTGAAAGGTGCTATACAAGTGTAATTTTGTTGTTGTTGTTTTTATTATTCTAATTTTTCTCTGTTCACTAGAACAAAGTTTCACTTGTCAGTTTATCCGAGTGCTGCAATTGATTGTCCCTTTAATAATAGTAACAATAAACTCAAAGTTTATTTAGTGTCTTTCGCATTAAAGGCTTTCCAACGCATTCCAAAACGTAATTGATAAGAAATGAAACTGAGGACTGGTAGAGCGGCAAATTAAAGTGGCTAATCCATGTTTTTGAGGTCCAAAAACCCTCAAAAACACTGAGGGATGAAGAAATAATTGATAATAATTTGGATTTACAGGACAATATAGACCTGGATAAACTGAGAGCAATAATAATAATAATAGAACCTGAGTTGCTTTGAAATAAAAATGTCCCGGTTGCATCCACCTGAACACAAGCCAGTCACATAATGTATGGTCCTGAAACAAAAATCCCAGTATATTTTATAAACTGAGTAAATCGAGGCCAAGCTGTGGATTTGATGTGATGGTAGTGGTGGGTAGAATGGGAGGTTGTCTTCAGTGGATGAGTTTCCCTGCACTTGACCACTAGATGGAGAACTTTGCAGTTTATGATGGATGTTAACTCAAGCCTGCAGAAGCCTGTGTCTTGAGGCTGCTAACAAACAGGCTTGAGAATGTGAGACCTTATGCCATACACCCCCCACCCCACCCCCCACCATCCCCCAACCCGGTGAGCCAAAGCAGGGAGATACCTGGAACGCAACCGAGCTTGAAGGTAGGAAGTTTAATGCAGAAACATTTTCTAAAACATAATTTATATGGTTTTATTTTGGTGGAGGTTAATCCAGAAGCATCTAAACGTAATACAACCCTGTTAATTTGAGGAAGAGGGAGAGCCTTTATATCTATATATGGATCTATTTGAATAAAAATAAAACTGCAGTTCAGAAACTTATAAAAGCACATGTGCTGGAGTTAGGGACAAACGGAAAATCTTTAAATTGTTCACCCCCACTCCCATCCAGAGTTATGACTTGAATTTGCTAGAATTTTTACACTCTATCCAAACTGCTAAAAAACAAATCTGAGCAAATTCAGAGACCAGGTGAAATCTCCAGTGGATAGGGATTTGGAATGCATATGGTATAGCCTGGTACTTCAGTGCAGTGCTGGGAGAGTGCAGCATTGTCAAGAGGTGCAGTCCTTCAGATTTCAGATGAGATGTTCAGTCAAGGTCTATTCTGCCTGTCCAAGTCAACATTAAAGATCCCGTGGCACTATTCAAAAGAGGAGGGAGTTTCTCTTACATGGTGTCCTGGCCAATAATCCCCCCACTAAAATTGATCACTCACTCCAGGACTGACTGTGGGGACATGCTTTGAGCACATTGGCTTCTGTGATGGTCCACAAAATGCACATACTCCACAATTTATAGCATAACCTGTGAAGCACTTTGAGACTCCTTGATGACTGGGTAAAGTGCTGTATCAAATGCAAGGATTATTAGATTATTTCTGTTGTTGTTGCTAATCAACATCTGTAAAACCATGTGCTCAAAGTCATGACGTTTTTTGTCCATAATGCTTTATCTTTTTTTTAAAAATAATAATTTTGGTTCGATCATTGCTTATGAGACACTTTTTTTTCCGTAAAATGACCTTTTTAACATCGGTGTGTGACATTGTACCGTGAGTGTGTTTGGAAACACAACTCGTTTGATCTACCGTTGCTATGGACTTTTGGTTTGAGGTCTGCAGTGTTATAACCATTCATCTTCCTTTCTGTCTCTCTCTTTCTCTCTCTCTCTTTGTCTTTCTTGTGTTTGCACAGGAGACCCTGTTACAGAAGAATGGGCCCAGTGGAGTGCGTGTTCAGTAACATGTGGTCAAGGGTCCCAGGTGCGAACAAGAGCTTGTGTATCATCTTACGGAATAATGTGCCACGTGCCTTTAAGAGAATCAAGGGTTTGCAATAACACTGTCCTCTGTCCAGGTAGCGTTAGAAACAGATGAGTAACAGTATGGATGTTTAATGATGTGACAAGCCATAGACATCGAGGCCAAAAGATATTCACAATTCTTTTGTTTCTCTTCCCCTCAGTCTATCTTTCGGCGCCGGTTGTGTGTCTTTTACTCGAATCACGTGATTATTTTTTTTTAGTTTTAAGTTTAAATCCAGTTTAAAACAAGGTCTGTTTTGTTTCCCCCCCGTAAACCTGTAATAAACCCATAACAACCATTCCGCTCCCCCCACCCAGCCCACACCACATTGGAGGTCAAACCTTCAGCCTCTCTGCCCCCACCCTTTGGAACTCCATCCCACAGTCCTTCCGCCTCGCCCCCATTCCTTCAACGCACGTTTCCAGACCCTCCTCTTTGACCGTGCCTTCGGTCACCCTCTTACCCCCACCCTCCACGCATCCTGATCCCAACTGCCCCCCCACTCGGGTCCAAACCCTGATGGTCCAGCGCCTTGGGACATCCTCCTGACGTGAAAGCAACTGTACAAATGTAATTTTGTATTTTTCTGTATTGTATTAAATTTGTGTGCATGCCTGGGTCAGTCTAGTCTCCGAGTCAGATGGTTGTGGGTTCAAGTCCCACATCACAGCTTTGAACTCACAGTCTAGACTCTCCAGTGGAGTGTTTGCAGGATACACTGCATTGTCGGAGGTTCCATCCTTTGGATGAGACATTGAACCAAGGACTCATCTGCCTGTTCAGTTGGATGTTAAGGATCCTAAGGCATTATCCGAGAAGGGAGTTTCTCTCTCCCGGTGTCCTTGTCAATAACTCCCCCAAATAAAAACTGGTCACTGACTCTATGCCTGTTTGTGGACCATTGCTTTGTGCAAATTGGCTGTTGTTTTGGCCTACAAAGTACAGTCACTACACTTGACAGTAAAAATCCTGTAAAACACATTAAGTCACCCTCCTGAAAATGAAAGCCACTGTATAAAACATAAGGATTATTAATGTTGTTATGAATTTGATGGCGGGAAATTTGACCAGACAAGCTTTGTGTTCTCTCTCCCCGAGTGTCAAGGTCTCAAATCCAGCTTCAGGGAACTAGGGAATATAGAAATGCCACATAGCCTTCAACCCATTAGGCCATTTTGTTCCTAAAATCTGCAGCAATGTTACTCACAGAATTTGAAACACGTTTGTTTTCCCGCAGTTCTTACCAACAAGACTTCCTAACAAGTTACGACTAGATTTAAAATTTTTCCACAATTTTTTAAAATTTGCAGCATCTTAGATTTTAAGAAAGAGTGGCTTAATATTGTGACGGGAATTTGCCCACTGCAACATCCAGAGGCCCCTAAGGCACTTCAACATTTTCTACAAATTGAAAAAATCCTGTAGCATAGTGGTTCGCGCGCACACCTCACATGCAAGAGGACCTGGGTTTGATTCCCGGGTGAGGTAGAACCTTAAGCAAGTTTCCTATTCTACACGCCTTTGCTTAACTAGCAGTAAGTAGGCACCCAGTTGATAGTCGAATGGCGGATTGCTTTCTGGGGCGAAATAATCAATTTTGTTTTAAATCCACTCACTTCACTTTGGGACACATTGGCTGCCACATTTCACCCATAATAAAAATATACTACTAATAATAAGAACAATCCTTGCATTTCATATAGAGCCTTATCATATGTCGATAAGTCTCAAATCTATAATGTAAAATGTAGTGACTGTGTAGTTTGTTGGTGAAAAATACAAAGTCAATTCACTTTACAATATATTCTGTGAAGCGCTTTAGGATGTCTGAACGACATAAGATGTTATAATAATAATAATGAAAGCGCTTCACAGAATATACTGTAAAGTGAACTGACTGTATACTGTTATATGAAATGCAAGGATTATTATTAAAAGATAATAATGAAAATATGCCAGTTTCCAAATTAAGACCAAAGTCGGCAATTTTTCTAAAATTTCGAACCGCCTTAAATTTCAAGTCAGATTGTGGGGAATTCAGTGGCTCTGGTCAGTCATGTTACTGAAGATCAGTGAAGGGTCTGTTGGAATAGCTGTCAGATCAATGAAAATAATACATCTTAATGTGGCTTAATTTGGCTCTTTGTTTCTGACACTCTGTGCATTCTCTAACACTCCACAGTCATTCTCACACTCTCACTCCACAATCACACTCTTTCTCACAATCCGCACCCTTTCTCACACACTCTACATTATTGTTCACTCTCTCACTCTGCACTCTTTCACACTCTCACAATCCGCACCCTTTCTCACATACTCTGCGTTCTTTCTCACACTTCCCCCACCTTTATCTCCACCCCACCTTCCCTTCACCTTTGTATGTTTCCTGTGACACATTCCATTGTATCCTCCCTCTGGTCCTGCATTTTCCAGCCAAATAAAATACGTCAATTCACTTTGCACCATACTCCTCCCTCCACAGTCTGCAGATCATCCAAAACTCTGCAGCCCATGTTCTCTCCCACACTAGGCTCTGTGATCATAATGATACCCTCATCTGACTCCATCGGCTTCCCATCACACAGAGGATACAGTTCAACATCCTGGTCCTCACCTCTAAAGCCCTCCATGGCCTCGTTCCCCCCATCTCTGCGACCTCCTAAACCCCTACCAACAACCACCCTGCCCCCTTCGTTCAGTGGGCTCCAGATTTCAAATCACCTGCCTCTCCTGCCCCACCATTGGCGGCTGGGCCTTCAGCCACTCTGCCCCACCCTCTGGAACTCCATACTCAACCATCCTCCACCTCAACCATCCCCTGCCTCCTTCAAGTCCCATCTTAAGGACCACCACATCGACCGTGCTCCTTTGCCCCCGACCTCCTCACTTCCTAATCGTTACCTCCCGCTAAAATACTGTGTCCAGCGTCTTGGGCATCTTCCCAACATGAAAGACGCTATACAAATGTAATTTTGTTGTTGCAGTCTACGAAGTACTTTGAGATGTCTCAACCACATGATAAGGTTCTATATAAAAATTAAGGATTATTATTTTAAGGATTGTTATTGTATTCATGAATTTTATCAGTTTCTTTTCATTTGAAGACAGATGGTCTTTTGGGCCTAGTGTGCGTGAGATTTTTAGATCTGATATTTTTCCAAACTCCTACCTCCGCAAGGATCATTCAGGCTCCATGACTCACTCCATCACCCCCTTCCCCAACCCACTATCAAGTTCAAAAGCCTTGTCCTTACCTTTAAAGCCTATGATGGCCTTGCTCCTTACCTCCATGACCTGCTAACTCTATATCAACCTGTCCACTTGTTCCGCTAAGTTGGCTCCATCCTGCTTCGCCTACTCTGCATGACCTGCCCCACCAAATCGGTCAGAACTTTAGCCTCTCTCCTACTCTTTGGAACTTCAGCACATGTTTCCTTCACCTCCATTTCCTCCTTTCCATGTCTCAAGGTTCTTTTCAACTATGCCTTTGGTTACCCTCCTAACCGCTCTGCCCTCTACTCCTCTTGATTCCCAACTCTCTACTCGCGTCTAAATTCCTGACTGTGCAGTGCCTTGAGATGTCCTCCCGATGTGAAAGGTGCAATATAAATGTAATTTCTTCTTGCTGTTGTTGTTGTAACTGAATGGAGGGGAGGGTGTTAGGGGGAATGGGAGAGGACTCCTGATGTTTCTCTCTACCATTGTGTGGGTGAGTATCTGACCTTTGCTACAGGACTTCCTTTCCTCTAATGAACAAACAGAGATGGAGAGCAAACCTCCTGACTAATCCAGGCATCGATCTGTATCATCAATCCCCCCCCCCCCCCTCCACCTCAGAGGCCTTGATTGTCTCAGTGGTTATCTGATCTGTACCTGCTGACCCCTTGACTATCCCAGTTCTGCATCTGCTGTCACTGCATTGAGCTGCTGTGTGTTTGCTCTTCTCCCCCCTCCCCTCTGATGCCATATCCTGTAGCTCAGTGGTTAGCGCACTCGCCTTGCAAGCGAGAGACTTGGGTTCGATTCCAGGCAGAGCAAAACCTTGAGCGAGTTTCCTTATGCCACATGCCTAATAATAATACCTCAAAAAAATAAAATAATAAACTGGTCATTTCAATCCACGACTGTTTGTGGGACACTGCTGTGCATAATTGGCTGCTGCATTTCGCCCATAACTATACAGTTCAATTCACTTTACAGTATATTCTGTGAAGCTCTTTTGAGAAGTCTAGAAGGCATGTAAAGCGCTATATCAAATGCAAGAATTATTATATCGGTGCACTAGCATGAATCTCACTCCCCATCCCCAATAATATTATAGCTGTCAACATACCAACATAGTAGGGGCCTCGTACCCTCTCCCCCTCTGCATCAATGCTCAACGGGCTGTATCAAGGCCATACCCTTGTTGTTGGGTTGTATCTGTGCTGCACAACAAATACAATACTGTACCTCTCTCTCTGGGCCGTGTGTATACTGTACAGCCAGTATTGTGCCCTATGCCTGTACTTACTTGTACCTGAGTTGTATCTACTGTAAAGTCAGTAACATGTTGTACTTCTCCCCTGCTCCGCGGGCTAGTTGGGTGGTGTGTTTTGTGTCTGTGTCTAACCTCTGCTTTTATAGACTGCTTTTATTCTGTTGTAGTGCATGGCGTCTGGGAAGAGTGGTCACCTTGGAGCTTATGTTCCTTTACTTGTGGTAGAGGCCAAAGAACACGGACGAGGAGCTGCGTCTCTCCTCAGCACGGAGGCAGGTCTTGTGACGGGCCCGAGATACAAACAAAAATCTGCAACATCGCCTTATGTCCGGGTAGGTTGAGCTGTTAAACTGCACCGCGCTGAGACGCTAGCCCACGTGAAAGGCGCAATGTGAATGTGAGTTTTTTTTTACAAACATAGAGCACAGAATGAGGCAATTCGGCCCATCGTGCCTGCGTTAACTGTTTGAAAGAGTTACCACCTAGTCCTACTTCCCAGCTCTTATCCCATAGACTTTCCAACTACGTATCTAATTGCCATTTGAAAGCTATTACTGTATTGAGTCCACTTCCCTCATTTTTTCATATCAACACTCTAATCAAAAAATCTCTTGCTCTCCCCTCAAGTTATTTTGCTAATATCTTGAATCTGTGTCCTTTGATTACTGGCCCATCCAGCCAGAGGAAACAGTTTTTCCTCAAAATGCTTCATACTTACTTGCCACAACCATAGCGACTGGTACTTTGCAAGCCATTTCTGTACACAGTAACATCCACACAAACAGTTGCATAGTCAGTGACGTCTTAAAATGCTTGATATTGCTGGGAGAGGGTGGGTATTATTCATCAGAACACTGGTAGAAACTCCCTCCTCTATTTGAAATAGTGCCATGGGATCTCTAACGTGAACCTGGACAGGGAGATGGGACCTTGGTTTAATGTCTCATTGAACAGGGCAGCAACTCTGACAAAACAGTCTGAAGCAGTCCTTCAAAGCTCTGAAGCAATCCTTCAAAGCTCCCACCTCCTCAAACTATGCTGGAGTGTCAGTCTAGCATGCAAGCTCAAAGCCCGAATTATCACTATATCACATTGTTTGAGATGTCTCAAACAGCTTTAAAGATGCACTTTAAATGGGCGGTGTCTGTGTATTATGCAGGCGAATGTAGCAGCCAATTTCCTCTCAACAATGTCCCGCAAACAGCCATCATTCTTATTCAGGGGATTGTTGGCCAGGATAACAGGAGGAACTCAAATATCTTTTCAAATAGCGCTTTGGGATCTTGATCACCCACCTGAATAGGCGGACAAGAACTTGGTTTATCCCCAGGACGGAATTACCAGCAATGTAGTGATCCCCTGACACTACACTGGAGTATCAGCATAGACTATGTGAGCTCCAAATCCTGATTTGGGACTTGAATCCACAATCTTCTGAACCCTCAGAGCGATAACCACTGAGCTAGACTGAAGCAATAATTACTGCATTCATTAGTGGTGTTTTTTGTGAAACCATCATTCCAAGCTCCTCAATAAACCTACACTAATAAACAGTGACACTAACTGACCACTATGTGGCAGCATCCCACTCTAATACCCCCCCACCCACTTCCCCCCACTCCAATTATATCTGTGGCTTTCATCACCTACAGATTTGAAATAGAAAATCAATAAGTCGTTTTAAACTGTGTTATAACCGAGGCAATAGATAAATGCAAGTTGTTGTTGTTTAATGCCCCAGAGAGTAACTTTGGACCAAGTGGTCCTCACAAACCTCCTTGAATATGCTTTCGGTCACCATTCCCCTCCCACCCACCCTCTCCAAAATGTAGGTCCCCAGCCTACGTATCAAGCGTTTTAATACGTCCTGTCAATAGGGAAGGCGCTGTGTAAATGTGAATTGTATTAGAGTTCAAATTGGAATATTTAATGCCCACCTGGACAGAGATGGGGGCTCCCTTTTACATTTCATCCGAAGGATGGCATCTCCGACAAAGCAACACATCGCCGTCACTACAATGGAGAGCCAGCTTAGATTATATTATTCTAAGTCCTTGAACCCACAACCTTCTGCCATTGAGGTGAGAGCTAGTGCTACCATTGAGCAAGGCTGACACAGCTGGATCTCATTTGTTGAGGGTTCATATCCGTAACATCACCTGCCTCTGCAGATTGTTATTGTTGTAGGATTTCACAGAATTATACAGTGCAGAAAGAGGCCATTCAGTCGATCATATTTGTGGCGGTTCTATGGAAAGAGTAGTCCAAATCAGTCCCACTCCCCTGCTCTCTCCCCATAGCCCTGAAAACCTGTTGTCCCCCAAATAACTATCTCTCTTAAAAGTTGTTATCCAATCAACTTCCACCACTCTTTTAGGCAATTCATTCCAGATCCGAACAACTCACTGCTTAAATAAATGTCTCCTCACCTACCCTGTTTTTTTTTTAAAACAACTATTTTAATTCAGTATCCTCATTTTACCAACCCACTCACCAATGCAAATAGTTTCTCCTTGTTCACCCTACCAAATCCACTGATAATTTTGAAAACTTATATTAAGTCTCCTCTGCTCCAAGGAGAATAATCTTAGCTTATCTAACCTCTCCTGGTAACTGAAGTCCCTCATTCCTGGTACCATCCTAGTAAATCTCCATTGCACCCTAACATTCTTCCTAAAGTGTGGTATCCAGAACTGAACACATACTCTAGCTGAGGCCTAATGAGTGTTTTATAAAGCTTCATCATAACTTTTGTACTCTACGTCCCTATTTATAAAGCCTAGTATCCCGTATTTTTTTTTAAAAAAACTTTATCTCTCTGTCCTGCCACCTTCAAAGATTTATTTATATGAACCCCTACCCCAGATATGTTGATTCCTTCATCCCCTTTAAAGATTCTAATATCTAGTTCATATTGCCTCTCCTCATTCTTCCTTCCAAAATGCATCACTTGTATTTATCCACATTAAACTTAATTTGCCATATGTCTGTCCATTTTACCATTCCGCCTACATCTTCTTGCAGTCTGCTACCATCCTCCTCACTGTTTACTACTTTTCACAGCTTTGTATCATCTGCAAACTTGGAAATTGCACTCCCTATACCCAGGTTCATATCATTTATTTAGACCCAAATCAGCTGTGGTCCCAATACCAATACCCCTGGGGAACATTATTACACACTTCCCTCCAGTCCCTCCAGTCAGAAAAACAACCGTTTACCACCATACTTTACTTTCTGTCTCCCAGCCAGTTTTGTGTCTACTGTCACTGTCTCTTCAAAACCGAAGGCTTCTATTCTGCTTACATGGTACTTAATCAAATGCTTTTTGAAAATCTATAATAAACTACATCAACTGCACTACCTTCATCCACCCTCAACGTTGTTTCATCACAAAACTCTTTCAAGTTTGTTAGACATAATTTGCTTGTAACAAATCCGTGTTGGCTGTCCTTTATTAACCCATATTTTTCAAAGTGAAAATTTGTTTTGCCCCAGATTTGGAGTCCTGTAGCTCAGTGGTTAGAGCACTTGCCTTGCAAGTGTGAGACCTGTGTTTGAATCCAGGCAGGTCAGGGTGAAACCTTGAGCAAGTTTCCTTACTCCACACGCCATCCAGAAAGAAACACAATAATAAAAATTGGTCAATCCACAGCTGTTTGTGGGACACTGCTGTGTGCAATTGGCTGCCGCGTTTCACCCACCAATATACAGTCAATTCACTTTACAGTATATTCTGTGAAGCGCTTTGAGACATCTTGGAGGCATGAAAAGTGCTATGTCAAATGCAAGGATTATTATTATTATTATACCACAATGAAGGGAGGAAAGGCTTTGACTTCCAGAGATGGAGCAGTTCCCATCATGACACCAGTAATAACTAGTGATTGCTTCTGATGGTATTTTCTGATGGTATGTGATAATTATTACTGGTGTTAGCATTACATGGTGTAATTTCCTCCATCCCCCCACACACCATGAACTAGAAGAGGCATTGTCTGAAACAGAGATACGGTACCTTAACATTGAATGGAAATGTCTATAAATGTGAATACTATTTTTTATTTTTTGACAGAGATGAAACAGAGGCATTGAGCAAGCACTCTGTGAGATGAAGTGACCTTTAAGAGAGACAGCTTGTGCTCTTTGTAAGGTCAGCTGACCCTCCAGAGTATCACAAAAGCTTCAATAAAGATGCAGAAAGGTTGCCTTCCCATCAACTTGCGGAGATAACAATACTTATTGCATTTCATGTGGCGCCTTTCACATCAATAGGGCAACTCAAAGCAGGTGACAGGATATACTGTGCAGTTGAAGCAGATTTTATATATGGATTTCAGCACTTCGGGATGTCCTCACAAAGTGAAAGGTGCTTTACAAATGTAATTTGCTGTTTGTCAGTAATGAAGCTATCTATTCACTCACACATACATAGAAGCAAGTGGGAATGAAAAACAACAACAATAATACATTTCTAAAGCGCCTTTCAGGTCGGGAGGACATCCCAAGGCGCTGGACAAACCAATGGAGAATCAGGTGGAGTATCAGAATGGACGAGTTGGGCTGAATGGCTTGTTTCTTTGATGTACAGTCTATGTAAATCTACATCAACAAGTTGTATTTATGCAATCTATGTACTGTAAAGTTGCAGCGTGTATTTTGTTGCCGATCACGACAGCTAACAGCAGTGTCCCACGTACAGCTATGAAGTGACAAATTTTATCTAGACTGTGTGGATTGATAATAATAATAATCCTTGCATTTGATAAAATTTTACCACTTTGAGATGTCTCAAAGTGCTTCACAGAATATAATACAAGTAAATTGTCTGTATATTTTGTGGGTGAAACGCAGCAGCCAATTGTGCACAGCAGTGCCCCATAAACAGTCGTGGATTGAGTAACTTTTTTTTTAAAAAAAGGGATTATTACCCCCGAGTTCATGGTCCTGAGTTGGGAGCTTAAACCCACATCCTTCTGAATCAGGGGCAAGAATGCTACCAACCGAGCCAGGCCCCGATCACACAGGGTTGGGGAGGAGGTCGGAGTTTGTGGCAGGCCAGCCTTGATAAGTAACAAAAAAAAATGACTCAATTATTCCACGTTGAGATGTGGAAAGATCACAGCCCCAGAAGTCACAGGGGCTCCTTGGCTAAAAATAACTTGGACAAATTAGATTGCGTCTGACTCTTTTGAACATCTCGGTGGTATCCCACAGGCCATATTGTGCTCACACAGTCGTCTCGAAGGGCCCAGCTGTTTCATGATTTGCTTTCAGATTCTACGAACAATACAAAGTGCAAATACAATCTGCGCTATTCAGAAGGAAAAAAACATAGTGTGATCCCATGGTGTAGTGGACAGACAAGTGTATTTTGGATAAAGAATGTCCTGCCGGGAGCGATAGTTAAGGCAAAATCCTTTAAATAAAGCTTTAAGCCTCGGGTCTATCTGCCTGTTCAGGTAGATGTTAAAGATACCATATCACTATTCATAGGAACATAAGAATATTCAGCCCTTCAAGCCTGTTCGCCATTCTGTCAGATCATGGCTGATCTGTACCTCAACACCAATTACCCACCTCTGCCCTGATGCCCTTACCTAAGATCTATCCAACTCGATCTTGAAAATTGGAATGTATCCAAGATCCATAGCCTTTAGAGAAAAGAGTTCTAGATATCCACTATACTTTGCATGAAAACAGATAAGGGATTTTGTAAGGAAACTACTTTTATTTAATGATAGTAATCCTTGCATTTGAGAGAACACCTTATCACATTTTGGAGACGTCTCAAGAATATACTGTAAACTATTCATAGAACATACTGTGCAGTCCTGTACAGTGGTTAAAGCACTTGCCTTACAAGCATGAGACCTGTGTTTGATTCCAAGCAGGTCAGAGTGAAATCTTGGGCAAGTTTCCTTACTCCACACGCCTAATAATAAATCCCTAAAAAAAACAATTATAAATTGATCATTTCAATCCACGACTGTTAGTGGGACACTGTGTAATTGGCTGTCACGTTTCGCCCACAAATATACAGTCAATTTAATTTACAGTATATTCTGTGAAGCACTCCAAGATGTCTAGAAAATGTGAAAAGCGCTATACTAAATACACAGCTTATTATTACTGTGAAGTGAATTGACTGTATATTTTGTGGGTGAAAAATTAGTAAGTAGAAAACAAGTAGGAATCAGATACCTTCTCTGGGAGAGAAGCAGACAACTAGGAGTCGTTCAGATCTGCCTTTCACTGCTACTGATTTAAAACTCCCTCTTTTATACCTAGAGGGGCACTCATCATACAACTCATTGTCACCTGTCTTGTTCATTTTCTTACACCAAGGAATGCCTATTCCTTTTCTTTTATGGTTATGAGCAGGGATAAATGCTAAAATTTAATAGGGAGTGTTCAGTGGTTAGAGTACTCACCTCGCAAGAAGCGAGATGACCTGGGTTTGATTCCTGGACAAGGCGAAGCATTAGGCAAGTTTCCTTACTCCATATGCCACTGTTTACCCAGCAGTAAGTAGGAACGATTATTGATTAATATAATTAATCGTATTTCCGTGGATAATATTACCTTAAAAAAATGATTACAAAAATAATAGTTTGCTCACTCAATCCACAACTGATTGTGGGACACTGCTGTGCAGTTGGCTACTGCATTTCACCCACAAAATATACACTCAATTCACTTTACTGTATATTCTGTGAAGTGCTTTCAGACGTCTTGAAAAAGTGATAAGGCACCATATAAAATGCAAGGATTATTATTATTATCATTAACGTTTCCTCTTCTTATGTGTTCACAGTTGACGGCCAGTGGAAGGAGTGGAGTCTGTGGACCGAGTGTTCGGTGACGTGTTCTAATGGGACCCAACAGAGGACTAGGCAGTGCACAGCGGCAGCTCATGGGGGGTCAGAATGCCGGGGGCACTGGGCCGAGAGCAGGGAATGCTTCAATTTGGAGTGTACAGGTATGTGTATAGGCTGTGGAAACCCCAGGGTTCTCACAACAATGTCACCACCACAACAGTAAGAGTCTATCCCAATGGATCCCCTTCTTCACCTTTAAATCACCCCACCCACTCGTCCTCATCCTATACCTCTGCGACCTTCTTATACTGTACTGATTCGCTTAGCGGGCACCAGCCTGCTTCATGTGCCCTGCCCTACCCTTCCCAATCCACCCCAGTGGATGGACTTTCATCCTACCTGACCCCACTCTCTAGAACTTCACTCCAGAGTCTCTCTGACTCCCTCCCCTCGTTCAAAGTCCATCTCAAGACATTCCTCTTTTAACACGTTTCCAGTCATTTTTCCCTCCCCACCTCCCTTCAGCTCTAACTCCCAGCTTGGGAGCCCAGGCAGGATAAATGCCCCCCAATGTGAACGGTGTTATATAATGATGATGAGTTTCAAAACTACATTTTTTATTTGTAAATACAGTCCTGGTTAATTTCCCCAGTGTTACCTTCCACAGCTAATATAAAACTTACTTGCTCATACCTTCAGCTGCACCAAACGTCCATTTTTCCAGTCCTCGCCAGGCTCTATTGGCTTCCTGTCTCCAAACAAATTGACTTGAAGATCCTGATCCACATGTTCAAATCTCTTCATGGCCTCACTTCGTGACATGCTTGTCAGAGAGGAGATGCTGCAACATAGGAACAGGAGTTGACCATTCAACTCTTCAAGCCTGTTCCGCCATTTAATTAGATCATTATGGATCTGTACCTCAACGAATCCTTTGAATTCTAATTTTCCACTTTCTCCCCATACCCCTTAATATATACCCCAACCTACCAAAAATATACTATTCCCTCATGAAGGGCCCTATATAAATGTAATTTGTTATTGTTGTTTTCCCTTCACTCACTGCATATAAGCGAGATGCATTTCTCCCAATCCCTATCAGAAGAGACTTTAACCACTAAGCTCCTAACCTCAGGAACTACCTGCCCCAATCCTTCAATCCTTCCACCTCACACCCCTTTATCTCTCTTACTTGGAAACCTACCTCTTTAACTGCAACTATGGTTCACCACCTGCTTCCTCCTTGCTTGGCCTCCAACCCTGTCACTGTACAGCACTTTGAGATGCTGTATTATATGTAGGGCATGATAAAGCCCATTACCTCCACAAGGTCTGTACTAAGGATATCTGAAAAAGGGGATAAACAATATAGACATTCCACTTGGGTGTAAAGGAGTGTGTTTCATTTTTTACTTGTGCCTCAATCAATCTATGTAGCTAACAAGGGCTGGACTCCCATCAGAGGTGTTTGAATGTTTGAAGTTCCAGCCCTCAGTGCTATTTGGGCACCAGCACCTGCTAATGATTCAACACCAATATAGAGGTAATAACATAGTAATGGAGTAGGCCAGTCAGCCTCTTCAGCCTTACCTGCCATTCTATCAGATCATAGACTTTCTGCTCTTATCCTTTAGAATTCCACATCACAATCCCTTCACCTCCCCCCTTGACTCCTTCAAGGCCAATCTTAAGCCCCGTCTCTTCGACAGTGACTTTGGTCATGCTCCTATCCCACCGTCTCTGTCTTCCACATCCGCCAGACCCCAACCCCCAGGCTGGGTGCAGATCTTTGACTGCCCAGTGCATTGGAGTGTCCTGTTGAAGTGAAAGACCCCATAACAAATGCAATTTGCTGTTGTTTGAAGAAAACGGCAAGTGGAACCCATGGGGTTACTGGAGTACCTGTTCGAGGTCGTGTGATGGCGGCTGGCAGAGGCGAGTGCGAGTGTGCCAGGGCCAAGCGCTGACTGGCAAAGCCTGCGAAGGCCTAGGCGAAGAGGTGCACAAGTGCAATGAAAAGAGGTGCCCAGGTAAGACAAAACCAACCGTTAAACAGACTATTAACTGTTAATTTCCACTACCCTACTGCGACCTCCTAACCCACTACCAGCCTGTCCATTCTCTCCGCTCAGCTGGCTCCGGCCTGCTCCTTGTTCCCTGACCGACCCCCCACTATTAGCAGGCGAGCCTTCAGCCACTCTGTCTCTAACCTATGGAATTCAATCCTGCAATCCTTCCCCCTTGCCCACTCCCTAGCCTCCTTCAAGTCCCACCCCAAGACCCTCCTCTTTGACTGTGCTATCGATCACCCCCTTCCCCTCCATTCCCTCCACCCTCCCCGATCCCGTCCCAGCTCGGGCTCAAAACGCTGACTGTCCAGTGCCTTGGGATGTCCTCCCAAAGTGAAAGGCACCATACAAATGTATATTTATTGCTATTGTTTTTAACATCTACCTTCTCAAATCCTTTCAAAATCTTAAACACGTTATAGTCTCTCTCAGCTGAGTGAGGGAGGTCCTCTGGATGGAGTTTCAGAGAATAACCTGAGAGGAAAGCTCTAACCTGTCCAATCTTTATTTTTCTATTAATAAACCTTGCATCTGATATTGCGGCTTATCATGTTGTTGATGCATTTCGAAGTGCTTCACAGGATATATGATATAAAGTGAATTGACACAGCAGCTAATTGTGCACAGCAGTATCCCAGAAAAAATAATAGATTAAGTAACCAAACTTGTTTGCTTTATGTGTGAGGAATTAATACCCCTACAGGATTCGGTGACATAGCGCCTAATCACATCATTGAGGCATCTTAAAGCACTTCATAGGATACGCTGTATTTTGTCAGCAAAACACAGCAGCCAATTGAATGGTAATATAATAATCAATTACCTGTAATAGGATTATTGTAACAACTTCTAGAGCAAAATACAGTTATTGCATTTTATTAAAATCCAGAAGCGCTTTGAGACGTCTTCCCAACGTGAACAACACTGTATCAAATGTAAAGATTATGATTATTATAAAGATTGAAATGTCGTGGATCGAAATGACCGATTTGTTTTTGAGGGATTATTATCAGACATGTGGAGTAAGGAAACTTTCCCAAGGTTTCGCCCCCAGGTCGAACCCAGGTCTCTCACTTGTAAGGCGAGTGCTCTAACTACTGAGCTACAGGACTCCACAAATGTTGTGATCCGTCATTGGACTCGCACAAACCATTCAGAATCCTGAAGCTAGTTTCTCGTAAGATTGGTGAAGAGGCAAATCAACCTATCTGAACACATCTCTTCTAATACTCACTCTATTGTGAAAAAAATGTTGTGATCTCTAGCTGTACTTGGGGAAATGGGACTAAACTACAATACTAATTTACATTGATACAGTGCATTTCACATCGCACAGACGCCCATAGGTGCTTTGTAACACTGGGTTGGCATCTGAGCTGGGGTTGGGAGTTGAAGAGATTAAGGGAAGGGGAAAGATGACCAAAAACATGGGATAGATAGGTAGGTCTTCAGTGTAGCTTGAATAAGATGTGTGAGGGAGCGAGTTGGAGGTCCTCTAGATGAAGTTCCAGAGAATAGCAACAACAAATTTACATTTGTATAATGCCTTTCAAGTTGGGAGGATGTCTCAAGGCGCTGGACAATCAGTGGTTTAGACTGGGGGTCGGAATTGGGGAGGGAGGAAGGCAGTGGGATGAGGGGGAAGGAGGGTGACTGAAGGCACGGTTGAAGAGGACGGTCTTGAGGAGGTAAGGGATAGGGCGAGATGGAGGGACTGTGCAATGGAGTTCCAGACTTTGGGGGCAGAATGGCAGAAGGCCTACCCACAGTGGTGAGATGGGCGAAGGGGTGGGGAGCAACAAAGCAAGCTAGCAGGTTGGGTAGGGGTTTAGTAGGTCACAGAGGTAAGGGGGAAGCAAGGCCATGAAGGGCTTTGAAGTGAGAACCAAGATCTTGAACTGTGTCTAGAATGGGGTTAGAAAAGCTGAAGGCGAGTAGAGTGGGGAGGACTTGAAGAGACCAATAGCCTGCTGAGCCAGGAATATTTGGAGCAAAGCACTAGTGCAGAATTGATGGGCCGAGTGGCCTATCTCTACGCTCTAACATTCTGCAAACTCAGCCCAGACTGAAGAGTGGGGTCCTTGAGCCTTTCCCGTTTGCTGCGCTGAACAAACACTCAAGAGCCTCAGGGGAGAAATTGGAAAATAAACATGTTCTTTTATTGACTTTTCAACCTTTTCTTCTGGGAAAAATTCATTCCAGTTGTGAAACAAACTTTAATCGAATTTTTGTGCGAATCAATCTCATTTCCTGCCCTTCCAACCAACAAAGGCCTTCATCCATTACAGAAAGAAGGTTGTTTTTTTTAGGTGCTAGCCTGGCCCCATCGACAGCACTTCTGTCTTTCAGTTAGAAGGTTGTCGGTCGAATCAGAAGGTAATGGGTTCATGCCCCGCGTCCAGGCTGATGTTACAGCGCAGTACGGGAGGGGAGACACTACATTGTGGATTGTGGAGTCCTGTAGCTCAATGGTTAGAGCACACGCCTTGCAAGCAAGAGTCCTGAGTTCGATTCCTATCAGCACGAAACCTTGAGCTAGTTTACTTACTCCACACGCCTGATAATAATCCCTCAATAAACATTTTTTTTAAATTGGTCATTTTAATCAACGACTGTTTGTGGGAGACTGCTGTGTGCAATTGGCTGCTGTGTTTCGCTCACATATACTTTACAGTATATTCTGTGAAGCATTTTGAGACATCTAGAAGATGTGAAAAGCACTATATCAAATGCAAGTATTATTATTATTTTTGGAGGTGCCTTCCTTCGGATGAGATATTAAACCATCAGAGTTCTGATGGACTCGGAGGACAGAGAGCCAGGCTGGCAGGCGTTCAATTCTGTGCTGTATCACTCTATGTATTTCTACTCATTCCTCTTGCCAATTAATAGTAACAATAATGCTTGCATTTGGTACAGTACCTTATTAAGTTGTTGAGACGTCTCAAAGCATTTCACAGGATATACTGTAAAGGATTTGCTGCATATTTTATATTATTTGGCTCATATATTTTTGGTCAGGACACGGGGTAAACTTCTGTCTCTTTTTGAATAGTCCTATGGGATGTTCAACATCTACCTGAATAGGCAGACGACATGTTGGTTTAATGTCTCATCTGAAGGACGGCACCTCTGACAGTACAACACGCCCCCAGCACTGCATTGGAATGTCAGGTTAGACTAAGTGTTTCAAAGACCCGACATGGGGCTTGAACCTACAACTTTCTGACTCGGAAGTGAGAGGACAACCACTCAACTAGGCTAATATGTTAGGTGGATTCACATGAGAATGCATCTAAAAAGGACTACAAACTAAGCACCACAATTTTTCCCCTGTTGGATGCACGTAGCTTTGGCAGTGAAACAATCACTGACGTGAGAGTCAGTTGAGAATAAACGCTTCTCGCTTTACCTCCTGCCCATCTCCATGGTGATACAGCCCACACGAACGGTGCTTCAATCCAACAATTGTTTACACCTCTCTCTCTCTCTCTCACACAAACAAATCATCCACCTTTATTTTAACTTGTGGGATTAATAGCTTGTCTAGCCTCACTCTTTTTTTGCAAGAGAAGTCTTTGATGCAGTGTTCTTGATGGTGGAGGGTCACTATGGAAACCTGCCAAACCATACAGTTTGCATGGAGGTGGGGGGGATTAACATTGGGCTCATGAAAACCACCGCCAACAGAGGAAAAAACCTTTGTAATGTGAAGCAAGATGTACTCTGGGCTAATTGTTGGTCAGTACAAAGGACTCCTCCGTCAGACTTAAAGCCATTAGCCCCAAATTAATGATGATCTAGAATTATGGAAACCAGCTCATACCAACTCACGAGGCAACGCTCCTCCCAGTAGATGAATTGGGCAATCATCAGGTTCCTGGCTGTTTGTTGGCCTGTTGACGGGTGCAAATTGTCTTCCCCGGAAACACACAGTCATTACACCATACAGACATTTCAATCAAGTAGCTGCCACATCCAATGCAAGGGGTAACAACAAAGAATCTTTACATTTGAAATGGCACCTTTCACATCGGGAGGACATTTCAAAATGCTCGTCAGGATACTCTTTAAAGTGTCAACAGAGAAAAACTTTAAAGCTTTAAAACATATCATATACACACACCATTGGAGTGAGGGACCATTTTTATTCAGGGGACTGTTGGACAGGAACCAGGAGAAACTTTCCAATCCTGCCTTGAGATCTTTAACATCCACCTGAACAGGCAGACAGAATCTTGCTCAGTGTATCATCATTTTATTACAGAAGATGAGCTTTTGAGGCTTCAACTGCGCTGTAAATGTCCTTAATGCTTTAAAGTGGTCACTCACTCCATGGCTGTTTGTAGGACATAGCTGCACGCAAATTGGCTGCGGCATTCTCTACAAAAACATAGTCACTACACTGGAGAAGTGGTCAACCCGCGGGCCACTTCAGGTCCACAGAGCTGTCATGAAGCAGACACCCCTGAATGTTTGCACAAGTATTATTTTCAATCTTTTCTTGGTACGATATTTCTTACATGTGGCATCAATCAAGACATAATCAATTAATTTATTTTATTGGTTGACCGTAAAGCTTGGCCACCAATGGTTTACGGTAAATCTTGTGAAGCACTTTGAAACCTCCTCCCAATGGCTCTTTATGAAATGCAAGGATTATTATTACCATTTTTATTTGGGGGATTGTTAGCCAGGTCCCTGGGAGAAACTCCCTCACATAATACAGTTTTAATTTGGAAGCTTTTTGTATAACTGCGAATAATCAACTTCCTAATTAAAATGGTATTTAAGAATTTTTCACAATTCTGTGCATCCTAAAATAATACAGCAGAGATTCCGACAGCCTAAGACTAGGCAGAATTTTGGACCTCCGCAGGTTTCATAAGTCATTATACTGCAGGTGCAGAGAGCAATAAAAAAAATGGTTAATGAGTCTTGGGATTCTTTGCGAATTTAGAGCTGAAATTAACATCATCAATCCTAGGTGGCATTATTAGAGGTGTTGTCCTTCAGATGAGATGTTAACCAGAAGTCCTGTAAGTCTTGTTCATTAAAGGTCCCAGGGCACTATTAGAAAAATGAAGGTAGTTTTTCACGGCGTCCCGGTCAACAATCTCTAGATTTAAAAAAAAGTTCATTCACTTCGTGGCTGTTTGTGGCGTCCTGTAGTTCAATGGATAGAGCACTTGCCTTGCAAGTGGGAGACTTGGGTTCGATTCCAGGCAGGGTGAAACCTTGGGCAAATTTCCTTACTCCACATGCCTAATCCCTCAAAAGAAAGCAATAATAAATTGGTCATTTCAATCCACGACTGTTTATGGGACACTGCTGTGTGCAATTGGCTACCATATTTTGCCCACAATTATACAGTCCATTCACTTTACAGTATATTTTGTGAAGCACTTTGAGATGTCGAGAAGATGTGAAAAGTGCTATATCAAATGCAAGGATTATTATTATTATAATAATCTCCTGATGTTAAATGTGCTAATGTGCTAAGTGTAATTTTGTTGTTATTTTGTTGTATGTTATTATTTGTGGGACATTGCCCAGTGCAAATTTACCAAAACACTTTACCATGAATGACGTGATTACCGGTATTAGTAATAACTTATTATTATGATGATTAGTAGAGTGGGGGCAGGAGAGCTGTTCTGTTTTTCAGCATCCCCATCCTTAATGTATTTAACCCCACAAAAAACACATGATAACTAAACTTTTAGTTTAGTTTGGTTGTTCAGACTATTTGTTGGATACTACTGTGCACAATTGGCTGCTGTGTTTTGCCCACAAGGCACTAAACCAAATGCAAGGATACTGCATTTATTAATATTAGATTATTTAGCAAGGCCTGACAATGGGTGTTGTCCTCCTGCCTGTTCGTTTCATCTCGATCTCCTAGCTTTCTCAAGGAATACGCAAGAAGAAGTCATAAAACAGGAAATATTTATGTCTCTGTCATTGTGAACAATGGCCAGAGGAAAACAATTAGCTAAGTGCCAGCTAATGCATTACGATGGAACTGTGCACTGAATTCTAATGTGCCCTGGACTCGCTCAGTGGACATTGGTATTTGATGCGCATCCTTGAATTTGATGTAGAGCTTATCGTGTCTTTGAGACGTCTCAAAGCGTTTCACAGAATATAATGCAAAGTGAATCGACTGTATATTTTGTGGGCAAAGACTTGCCTCCTGCCAGTCTGCTCCTAATACTTTCTGGAATTAAGGTAAACGACAGCAACCACAACTACAATAAAATTTAATTTGTATAGTGCCTTCAAGGTTGCGTCCTTCAAGGGAGAGAGTCTGCTTTCCATTCTAACAACCTATCTTTGTGATTCCCATGTGTCAAGACACTCGGCCGACCAAAGAAAAGATTTGGTGGAAACTATTGCTGATGTCTGGGTAATTTATTCAGTTTGTCTTTGTTTTCAGCACCTTATGAGATCTGCCCAGAGGATTATCTCCTGTCTATGGTGTGGAGGAGAACTGCCGCTGGAGATTTTGCTTCCAACCGTTGTCCACCAAATGCTACAGGTAGGGTAGTCTCCTCACTCTGAATAACAGACCTGAAATTTCACCACATATGAACCTAGCTCAGTTGGTAGAACCTACTGACTCAATAAATTGTGGGTTCAAGCCCACAAGAGGTGAGGACTTGGAATTCGCAATCTAATTTGGGGCAAGTTTCCTTACTCCAGTTGTTTAGCAATTCGTAGATCACTTTTCTGGAGGGTAATAATTCCTTAAAAATATATAATAAATTGGTCACTTCAATCCACAACTGTTTGTGGGACACTCTTGTGTTTGTAGTGTTTCACCCACAAAATATACAGTCATTTTACTTCACAGTATAAGGTGTTAAGCACTTTGAGCAATGCAACAACAACAAAATTACACTTGTATAGCGCCTTTCATGTCAGGAGGACATCCCAAGGTGCTGGGGTGAGGGCTGCATTGTCAGAGATGCCATCTTTCTGATGAAATGTTAAACCAAGCTCCCACCTTCGCTCATTCAGGTCAACAGTAAAGAACCTGTAGTGCTATTTAAAAAGAGAATGGAGTCTCTCCCTATGTCCAGTTTGTAAGTTTTTGCTGAGTGCAAATATGCTACTGCATTTGCCTACAAAAATACACTTTTAAGGGAAATTGTTTGAGGCCATTTTGCAGATGTAATAAGGTTGTATATAGAATTCATTGTAAGTGTTGTTATTATTGTCTTGTCATGCGCTCACTCTCAATTTACCAGAGGTGTGAAGCAATTTGAAATATCTTCCCTGTTGTTTTTTATTGCCATTTACAACATTGCTCAGATGTTGTTATGCACAAATTGGCTTCCACATTTACTCACAAAACACAGTCTCTGCACTTTACAGTATATCTTGTAAAATGCTTTGAGATGTCCTCCCAACATGAAAGATATTTTATATGAATGTAAACTGTTGTTGGTGCCGTTTCCAAATAGGCTGTCACTGCACATTATAATAATAATTATAATAATCTTTGCATTTGACATAGCACTTTATCATATGGATTGATTATATATTTTGTGAGCAAAATGCAGTAGCTAATTGCACACGGCTGTGTCCCACAAATAGTCATTGATAGACTGACCGTGTTATTTTGAGGGGAGTGTTTATTACCCTTCAAAAATAATCCACCAATCGACTAACTCCCGGGTTCCTACTTACTACTAGGTAAATAGAGCCATGTAGAGTAAGGAAACTTATTTAAGATTTTGCCCTGTCGGTCCTCTCACTTGGTGTGATGCAATCGCATTGGAGTGGATACTGATTCAGCTAAAATCTCAAGGCTTGTCATTGAGATCACTGTTTGGGAAACTTCATGCTACTGTGGAGTCCTGTAGCTCAGTGGTGAGAACACTCGCCTTACAAGTGTGAGACCTGTGTTTGAATCCAGGCAGGTCAGGGTGAAAGGTCAAGGCAAAACCTTGGGCAAGTTTCCTTACTCCACGCGCCTAATAATAACCCCCCCCCAAAAAAACACACAAAAAATTGGTAATTTCAATGTTTGTGGGACACTGCTGTGTGCAATTGGCTGCTGCATTTCGCCACAAATACAGTCAATTACAGTGTATTCTGTGAAGCGCTTTGAGACATCTAGAAGACTGGAAAAGCGCTATATCAAATGCAAGGATTATTATTATTTTTATTATTAACCACTGCACTACAGGACTCCTCATGCAGTGTGGACTGCACTTTACAGGATACCCAGTGATGCGTTTTGAGACATCGCAATCTTGTGATAAGACCCTATATTCCAATGCAAGGATTCTCTTCATCGTCATTTTTTTATTGTTACTATTTTCTTTCTCTCTTTGTAACTTGCAGGAACCACCAGCAGGCGCTGCTCCCTCGACTACCACGGTATAGCTCACTGGGATCCGCCCAGCTTCGCCAGATGCATATCAAACGAATATAGATACTTACAGCATTCAGTAGGTGCAAAGTCAGCTCCATTACCTCCTGCTTTACCACAGGTAGAATCACAAGTGCAGCAAGCAGCACCTCAGCGCTTGGCTGCTTGCTGCAAATGCTTGCCGTGGGTTCGCTTCTTGTAGGGGAATATGCACACATGGGTTTGGTGTCATTTTGTCTCAGTTGGAAGCGATCTCACCTGAGTGTCAAAGAGGTCCCAGCCTTCGGATGAGACGTTAAACCAAGGCCCCGTCTGCCTATTCAACTGGATGATTAAAGATTCCATGGTACAATTCAAAAAGAGGAGTGAGTTTCCCTCTCCCGGTGTCCTAGCCAAACCATCCCCAGATAAAATTGGGCCGCTCATTTCATAATAGTTTGCGGGGCATTGCTGTGTGGAATTGTGCTGCTGAGTTTGCCTGCAAATACACAATCAGTCCATTTCACAGTAATTCCTGTGAAGCTTTGAGATGTTCTTCTGACATGACAAGGCGTTCTACTCAAAGTATCAACATTACTATGTTTGACTGCACCTCCCTTGTGCCCCTTCCGCACACTGAATATTTGATCCCACTTTGAGATGGGTAGGGGTTTCTGCCTAGACATTGACAATGAAGGGGATATGTGTCTATCTCAGATAATGGTACATTTATTACTGACATGACTTACATAAGGTACCTCAGCAATAACATGTAACTAATAATTTATTAAGGAGGGGGCTGTGATTGAGATATACAAAATCATGAGCGGTTTTGCTAGGGTGAATAGGGAGAAGTTATTCCCATTGATAGGCGAGTTAGTAAGTAGGGGACATAATCTTAAAATAATCACAAGAACACTCAAAGGAGAAATTAGGAGGAATGTTGTCACCAAGAGGGTAGTTAGGATGTGGCTGTTGGGCTGCCTTGCCTAATGTAGTGATGGGGATAGTCCATTGTGTCTTTCAAGAGGAAAGTAGATGGAGTATGAAAGTTGAGATCTTGCTAGAAGGGGTTTGGCGATAAGGCTAGTCAATGAGATTCAACTGATCACCTTGCTCTGAGCAAGGTTAAGACTGATGGACTGACTCCATCTGTGCTGTGAATTTCTATGTTTCCACTTTGTATACCAACATCCAAGGCAATTTGTTGCATTACCATCCTATGACCCTCCTCGTGTCTGTGGCCCCATCCGCCCCCCGTCAGTGAAAATCGCTTTCCGGGAGTAATAATCCCTCAAAATAAAATTGGTTACTCAATCCACGGCTGGTCTCTGCTATGCACATTTGGATGCCATGTCTCACCCATAAAATACGCAGTCAATTTACTTCACAATATCTTCTGTGAAGTGCTTTGAGACTTTGCATCAATGGCATTTGTACAACGCCCTTCACCTAGGATAGCATCTGGTTTGCTGCAATACTATTTTACATCAATATAGTTCAAGTAGGTAACAATTCCTATATTTATTAGCATTATTTGTTGTTGCCTCTCCCAGTCTATAAACATATATGACAGTGTCTCTTTTCTTTAAAAGGCCCCTTGCACTACAGGGCATTTCTCTGAAATATGCATATTTTTTAAATAATTAGCTTGTTTGTATAGTTTAATGAGAATCCAAGCCAAGTGCAGCCGACAGGCTATTTGCATAAAAGAGAATATTTATTAGTTGATTTTAATTAACTGTGAATTAATCTGCATGAACATGCATTGTGTTTTCGGCAACAGCTGTGGAGAGTATAATCACTCTAAATTTGTGTCAGCATAGAGCGAAGCACACACTATACATAGCAGTAGCCTATAGGATGTTCCATTCAGCTAGGCAAGTTTCCCTACCCCACACAAGTCAGTTTACCCAGCAGTAAGTACTAACCTTAGTTAGTCGATTGACGGATCATTTCCGGGGGATAATAATTCCTCCCAAAATTAAAAAAGAAATTTGGTCATCTCAATCCACGACTGTTTGTGGGACATTCCCGTGCACAATTGGCTTCTATAACTGTAATTTGTTCTTGTTGTTGTTGTCCCGTTTTGCCCACAAAGTACTCCATCACTCCATTTTACAATATTCTGGGAAGCACTTTGAGACCCCTCAAAAAAGCTATATCAAATACGAGAATTATTATTAAATAAAGCGATGTGGTTGGCCACAGAATGTCAGACTCGAGTTGATCCTCTTTGACGTTCACAGCAGTTTAGTTCCTGAGCCAGATGGGTCTGTATTACTCAATCATAATAATAATAATCATTGCATTTTGATATTGTGCTTTACATGTCTTCAAGATATCTTAGATCGCTTTACAGAATATATGTAAAGTGAATTGACTATATATGTGGACGAAACGCGGCAGCCAATTGCACAAGTCGTGTCCCACAAACAGTCATGGATTGAAGTAACCAATTTACTATTGTTCTTGTTTGTTTTTGAGGGATTATTATCAGGCATGTGGAGTAAGGAAATTTGCCCATGGTTTCGCTCTGACCTGCCTGTATTTGAACACAGGTCTCACGCTTGTAAGGCGAGTGCTCTAACCACTGAGCTACAGGACTCCACAGTAGCAGGAAGTTTCCCAAACAGTGATCTCAATGACAAGCCTTGAGGTTTTACCGGTATCCCCAATTTACAGTTTGAGAACCCCAAACCTCGAGATGATGCTCCTCTCCCTCTGTACAATAACAACAACAATAAAATTGCATTTGTATAGTGCCTTTCACATCTGGAGGACGTCACAAGGCGTTGGGAACAGTATATCAGAACATGAACGAACCCCCAAATTCCTATAAGGTCAAGGAATGATAACCTTGGGGTGTACCCTTGTGTGGAAAGGTGATTGGATGAACCAGTTTGGGAATATAATTGGGCAATCGACCACTGAACTCTAATTGGATAAAGTGACGTCTGGCACCACCCTTTTGACAGTCATCATGCAAGCAAACTTTTGGGGTGTAAAAATTTATGTTGTGTCAAAGAGCGATGCCTTTTTTAAAAAAAAAGGATTGGCCAAAGACAATGCCAACCTCTTCCTAGAGGACATAAACTTGATCAAATTACCAATTATCTCTTAAGTTGATTGCTACTGCATTACTCAATCTTAATCAAGATTTATCATAACTGTACGTGACTGTTGTGAGATTGAGATTGTTACCATTGTATTGTGGAAGAATAAAGTAGATGATTGATTGACCCATTACAGATGTGGTTATTGTCTTACGAGTACCCTATAGTGCAGGGAGCGGCCAGGACTGTAGAGTTAATGGAGATCATGCGCAGTGGAGGGATTTGAACACAGTCTAATAAACTGGGTGGGATTCTGAGTGTCCAGATAAACTGCAATGGCATTGGAAATTCCATCTGATTCGATCGCACTAATATTAAATAGACCTTTCGCAATTTCTAAACAAAAACATTTCTACTTGTCTGTGGTTTTTTTAGGTCAAAGAGCACCTCGCAAAGGGACAAAGGATGCTGGCAGGTGAAGGAATGTCTCAAGTCACCAAAACCCTCCTAGATTTGACCCAGAGGAGGAATTTCTATGGAGGAGATCTTTTGGCTTCAGTTGAAATCCTTCGAAATGTCACTGATACCTTCAAAAGGGCAATTTATGTCCCGTCATCTGATGACGTGCAGGTAACATGCACCAGCCTGGCGCAGTGATAGCACTCTCACCTCTGAGTCAGGAGGTTGTAAATTCAAGCCTCACGTCGGGACTTGGAATCACATAGTCTAAGCTGACACTCACGTGCAGTGCTGGGGGCAGTTGTTTTGGCGGATGTGCCGTCCTTAACATCATGAAATGTTAAACCCAGGTCCCCTCTCTCTGTTCGTGTGGATATGGAAGATCCCACAGCACTATTGGAAAAGAGAAGGGAGTTTCTCTTGGTGTTCTGATTAACAAATCCCCAAATAGAATTGACCACTCACTCCATCGATGTTGGTGGGATATTGCAAACCAGCTTCCGCATTTCGCCCACAAATGACACAGCCAATGTCACCTTACAGTATATGCTGTAAAACACTTTGAGACTTTACAATGATGTGACATGACACTATATCCAATGCATGGATTATTATTATTAGGTTAATATTAATAAATCCAACTTTTGTCAGGTAGTGCTGATGTGAGTGCGTCTCCCTTGTTTATCTCCACAGAATTTCTTCCAAATTATCAGCAATCTTCTTGAGGAGGAAAACAGAGGCAAGTGGAACGATGCGCAACAGGTAAAGAATTCGCTGAATCTGTTATGATGTTGGGTATGGTTTAGAACCATTGAAATGTATAGTGCAGACAAAGGTCATTCGGCCTATCGTATCTGTTTTCGCTCCCTCAAGAGCAATCCTTTCAGTGCTACTTATCTCCCTTTTCCCCATAGCTTTGTAGTCGACCCCTTTTTAATTATCTATCTAGTTCCCTTATGGAGATCAATATCAGTATCAAAAGAGCAATCACCAGCTAAATTATTAGGGCAATCCTACCACCCACTGTACAAATCATCGTTGAGACCATACTTGGGGTACTGTGTATAGTTCTGGTCGTTGCAATACAAAAAGGATATTGAAGAAATCGGGAGGATACAAAGGAGGACAACCAACAAAATAAAATTACATTTATGAAGGGCCTCTCACATCGGAACGACGTCCCAAAATATTTGAGTGAATGGAAGGACTGAACTATGAGGAGCGACTAAGTAAATTGGGTATGTTCATGCTGGAAAAGAGAAGATTGAGAGGCAACATGATTTATGTCTTTAAGAATCTAAAGGGGCAAGACAATATAGATCATGACAGGCTGTTTCAATGTCCAGAATAGCAATACCAGAAGACATGGCCTGCAATTCAAGGGAGTTTAATTCAGAATGAATTTACACAAACACTATTTTAGTGAACAAATATTGAACCCGTGGAACAGGCTCCCTAGGGAGATGGTTGAAACTGCAGGTGTGAATTCTTTCGAACCTAGATTAGATAGTTTTCTTTAAGGAAATAACATTATGTATAGTACATATGTACCCTAAGTAATTTGGGACATACTTGCATGTAACCGCCAGGAAGGTGTAAGGCAAATTAGATGGACCTTAGTCTATTTTCCTCTAGTGTTTCTTATGTTGTTATAAAAGCTAATATAGATTCTGCCTCAACCATTATTCCCAGCATATCTATTTGCATATCCTAACTACTGTGTGTGAAAAAATTATTTTAATATCTTCATTTGCTTGTTGACGATCTTCGATTAATGCCCTCTAGTCACTGACTCCTCGACCAGTGGAAACAATTCCTCCTTATTGATTCTATCCAAACCCCTCATCATTTCAAAAACTTCTATTAGGTCAGACCTCATATGTTTTTGTTCCATTGGTAAAAAAAAATCCCAGTGCCTCCTTATCATCCCAATCAATAGGTACTATCTGATATCACACGTAATGAGATATAGTGTTAGGGTAATGCAGTAGGGCAACAAGGGAACTGTGAATGCAAGTAGTTGTTGGTGTTGTAAACTGAATTGAGCCTACAGTGAATCCTTTCTAAACGCAGATATATCCTGGTTCGGTGGAGCTGATGGAAGTGATTGAGGATTTTGTCCATGTCGTGGGCATGGGCATGATGGACTTTCACAACTCGTACCTAATGACTGGAAATCTAGGTGAGTGCACTGTACAACACAAGCTGTGGCGTTGGGGGGGAGGAGGGACGATGGGAGGAGACTGGGGTGGGTGGTGAGATGAAGGAGAATTGGCGACCAAAAGGACGTTTCAAAAGACACATGTATAGGCCAATGCTTTATGGGTGGAAGCGGGAGGGAGGAATCAGAATGGAAGAAAGCTCCCTTATTGATGGTAGAGTGGTTACTTGTTAGCGGAACGGAGAGGGTGTCTGGGGTGGTGGGGTTGCAGGAAGTCTAAGTGACATAAGGCCATGGAAGAGTTTGAATGCAAGAAGCTTGAGTACAGGGTATTTGGCCATCTTTAGCACTGTTTATCCATCATATGTTTACAGCAACATTTTACAAAAATCCTTCTGTTTCATGTCACATAGTGTTTTGTAAGATATTAACATCCAACATTGCAATGGAGGATCAGCCTAGACTGGCCTCCAAATTGGCTTTGGAAGTTCCACAAGTTCATGCCACAAAAACAAGAGTGCAACCAACTGAGCCAGGCTGACACCTGAAATTGCAAACGCATCATTATAATGATAGGTTTCAATAATGCTTATATCTGCTACTCTTGTTTCCCTCTCTCTATGTTTCTATCTCTCATACAATTAGTTTTTTCTGACTACGTGTTATACTAAGTGGTTTGTTCCTTGGGTTGAGTGTAGTAGGGGGGTAGATGGGGGCATAATTTAATTTCATGTTCAGTTAGCTCCAAATTGATCAGACTACAATAACAATCCTTGCATTTGAGACCTCTCAAAGCACTTCACAGAATATTCTGTAAAATAAATTGACTATACTTTCTGGACAAAACGCAGCAGTCAATCATGCACAGCAGTGTCACATAAACAGTCGCGGATTGAGTAATCAACTTATTATTATTTTTCAAATGTATTTTTTTACCTGAGGTAAGATACTTGAGGTAAAAAAAGTCAGAAAAATAATAATAATAATAATTATTAAAAAGTTGGTTAATAATAATCAATAATAATAAGTTGACTAGTTATTAGCCCCAGTCTGTGAGATAACGTTATCTTTAAATATAAGGTGACATAAAAGAACAGGAGGAGTTCTTTCGACACAGAGGGTTGTCAGGATGTGAAATGAACCGCTAGTGTTTGTGGTTGAGGCAGAATCCACATTTGCTTTCAAGGAGAAATTACAGTGTATCCATGAAGTCCTGTTACTCCATGGGTTTATTTTCTGCAATGCAATGATAAAGAACTGAAATGTGAAAGAATGATGTTTGTATTTAGAATAACTTAAAAGAGAGGTAACGGGACACTGTGAACATCCCGTAGATAAGCAGTGCTTTGAAGGGACACAAGGCAGGTAAATGGGTCTGAAAGATTGTTCTTTCAAAGAGCCAGCAAAGTCACATTAGACTGAATGGCCTTCCTTTGTGCCATGAATTTCTATGGTCTATGGTGCAGGACAATGGGGGACCAAAAATTCAAACTCAATTAAATTATGGAAACTTTCTCTGCATTTTTTTTAAATGAAAGGAAATTATGAATTGACTTTGTAATGAAAATGTCAGGGTTCTTCTTCCTATGACAATCTCAATTTTTATGACAAGATGGTCTCACAGACTAAGATTAGGAGGAATTTCAGATCTTAACAACAACAACAAAATTACATTGATAGAGCGCCCTACACGTCGGGAGGACGTCCCAAGGCACTGAACAGTCAGGTCAGGATCCGAGCAAGGGAGAGGGGCAAGGTAGTGGGGAGGGATGGGAGAGAGTTAGGAGGGGAGGGCATTGGGAGGGCAGCAGAAGGAACAATTGAAGAGGAGGGTCTTGAGACTGGCCTTGAAGGAGGCGAGGGAGGGAGCGAAGTGAAGGGACTGTGGGATGGAGTTCCAGAGTGAGTTAAGTGGGGGTGGTGGGTGGGGTGGCGAGGAGCGGTTGGATCTCAAGTCTGTTGTGAAATGGCCAGCAGGTGTCTCTGTCTCTAGCTCTTTCTCACTCTGTCTGGCTAATCTTCATTAGATGGGTATTAATATTCACAGTCCTGACTTGATTTGGCTACTTTGACCCCATGGAGTGAGGTTATCATCTTGGGTTAAATTGCATGCAGTTTTGATCTGTAGACTGTTCCTGTATGAAATTAACCAGAGGCAGAGGTATACCATTGATTTGGGCTGGATTTGAACTGTGGAGCGCCATGTGAAAGAGTTTTGGTTTAATCCATTCGGTTATCAGGGCCTTTCTATCTCTCTACCTCTCTGCACTTGCCAGTCCACCCATCAATCAGTCTCTCTGTTTGTTTCTCACTGTCCATCAATCAGTTCCTGGGTCTATGTCTGTCCGTCCGTCTCACTGACAATCTGGCCATCTATTTGTTCCACCACCTGACTAACATTTAATATTGTGTCATATGTACATTTAGTAAGCCCTAGAATATCTCACCACAGGGCTTTTTTGTATTGAGTGTTTTGTTTGCAAAGGCGCCAGCCATTTTTGCACACAACAAGGTCCCGTGGATGGGAACTGGACTGCAGTGATTGACGAGAGGGAGAAATTTTCAAATAATGTCCGTTAAAGAAAATAAAAGATTAACCTACATAACTGCCACGTTGCTCACAAGCCACAGAGCTGATACCACCCAAGTAATTATGCATTTAATAACATTAATTCAAATATGTTCCAAACACACCATTTGAAATCATCTGTTTTCAGTAGGAATAATCCTCTTATTACAATTCACTGCCACTGCTTGTTTACGTTACACTGGACTATGATGTGGTTTGTCGTGTTTCATAACATAACCCCCTGCTCTTGATAACTATCGTACTAAATCCATTACGATATTCCACTGCCTTGTCCAGCTAGGACTACCCTGTGTGCTAGTGCATTGGTTTGCAAGGTTAACAGCAGATGTGTGTGGGATGAATAAAAACCAGGCTAAGTCCTGCTGACAAGCTGTCTGGTCTGTCATCAGCAATGTCCTGCAGTACTTTCAGCCACTAAGCCCCAAAGCTACAGAACTCTCCCACAACCCCCCCCCCCCCCCCCCCTGTCTTGCCCCATCTTTCCCTATTATCAGATCCCACCTTAAGACTTCCTCTGTCTGTGCCTCTGGCCTTCTCCACATCCCCCGACCCACCCGTCCCACATTGACGGGCGAGCCTTCAGCCACTCTGCCCCGAACCTCTGGAACTCCATCCTGCAGTCCCTCCGGCTCGCTCCCTCCCTAGTCTCCTTCAATTTCTACCTCGACCCTCCTCTTCAATGGTTCCATCGGTCACCCCAAATCCCCCCCTTTCCCTCCACCCTCCCTGTCCCCGACCACAGCTCGGGTCTGAAACAATGACTGTAAAGCACCTTGTTGTTGTTAAGCGCTCCGAGACACTACATTGTGTGAGGGACGATAAATAAATGCAAGTTGTTGTTGGAGTACTGCTAATCTGGTTCTGTAAATCTGGCAACTGGACTATAGATAGAAATCCATCACAAAGGGTTGACTTGCATTCGGTTATCAGGGCCTTTCTATCTCTCTACCTCTCTGCACTTGCCAGTCCACCCATCAATCAGTCTCTCTATTTGTTTCTCACTGTCCATCAATCAGTTCCTGGGTCTATGTCTGTCCGTCCGTCTCACTGACAATCTGGCCATCTATTTGTTCCACCACCTGACTAACATTTAATATTGTGTCATATGTACATTTAGTAAGCCCTAGAATAGCCAATCCATTGCGCGATATGTCACCTTGGAGCCAGCTCCATCCCAAAGAGATTTATCTCTCTGTAACTCCCAATGCACATTTGACCCCTCTATCAGAAAACTTTGCAAAGGAGGGAGGAGGAGAGCCATTGAGGGTAGGTTAATTACAAAGTGAAGAGCGATCCTGAAATTACACATCAACACAGATGGGGTCTCGGATTCTCCAGTGTATCAGTTTGACACAGAGAATCACCAGGTGGCTGGATTAAAAATAGCCACATCCTGCTAAGCGTCATCTCCACACTAATTTTTTTCTCTCTCCCCATCTCTGATGCTTCGTTTGTAAGCAAGGTCACCTTACTCCGCATGTTACTAATTGGAAACAGTTTGTGTACGAGGCTGTTGCCGGGCAACAGAACATCGGGATAGAGTCAGGCCTCTGTCTCTTTCAGTGGGAGTCTTGGTAGTTACCTCCTCCTCCCTGGCTCAGTGTTGTGCTCCATCACCATCAAGTACTCTGGGACTCTATTGCATTGAGGGGCGCTAAATAAATAGGAGTAGTTGTTGAACCAGGCAGGAACTCAGTACTTCAGGCCACTACTGGTGACAGACCAGTCAGTCTGGCTCATCGGGTGGGGCAAACTCTAAACCCTTAACCTAATTCTCCCACTGAGAGCAGGGATTCTTCTTATTTGGCTACTGACCTCCTTTGGAGTCCTGTAGCTCAGTGGTTAGAGCTCTTGTCTTACAAGCGTGAGACCTGTGTTCGAATCCAGGCAAGCCAGGGTGCAACCTTGGGCAAGTTTCCTTACTCCACACGCCTAATAATAATCCCCCCAACCCCCCCAAATCATAATTTTTAATTGGTCATTTCAATCCACGTCTGTTTGTTTGACACTGCTGTATGAAATTGGCTGCTGCATTTTGCCCACAAATATACAGTCAATTCACTTTACAGTTACTATGTGAAGCTCTTTGAGCCATCTAGAAGACATGAAAAGCGCTATATCAAATGCGAGGATTATCATTATTACTATTATAACAACAACAGCAACAACAAAAATAACTTGCACATTTCCACATACTTCACATGGGACAGAGTCTCCAAGCACTTAACCAAGTGGTGGAGCTAAGTGGTTTAGCTAGTGAAATTGCAGTAGTTACCCCAATGCACAGGGTCTTGAAGCTTTAGCTCTTACCAACAGATGCCTGATACTTTATGGTGTTAGGTAAGCAGTGTATGTACATCTAGGGAGAGCGTACATGTACCAGACACGTAAATTTCCATGTGTAGGTGATGTACTTATGTGAAATTCTATTTCACATAAGTCTATTAATCATACCCTTAAGCAAGTGGGTTTCCACAAGTGGCAGACTCGGCTGACCAAAAATATGAGGCCATTGCAAATGCAACCTCCTAACTGCCTACCAACCAGCCCGTTCCATCCGTTCAGCAGGCTCCGTCCTTTTTCACGTCCCCTGCCTCACCCACTCCACAATTTGCGGGTGGGCTTTCAGTCATTCTGCCCCCACCCTCTGGAACTCCATCCCACAGGTCCTCCGCCTCACCCCCTCCCTCATCTCCTTCAAAACCCACCTCAACATCTTCCTCCTTGACCGTGGTTTTGATCAACCTCCTTTCCTTCCCCCACCCCCACCCTCCCCAATCCCAACCTCCAGCTCGGGTCCGGAATACTGTCTGTCTTGGGACATCCTCCCGATGTTAAAGGTCATACACAACTGGGATTTTGTTGTTGTCGTAGTATGCTGACAGAAACAACTTGCAATTTCTTTAACCTTATCATGTCAGTTTATCTGAAGAGCTGTTGATCAGAACTCCATGATCAGAACTTCCTTTTTCGAACAATACCACTGTGAAAGTAGCCATCCTTTGGATGAGATGTTAAAATGAGATTCTGTCACTCTATTCAAGTGGTGTTAAAGATCCCATGATACAATTTGAGACGAGAAAGGAATTTCTCTCTCCTGGTGTCCTGGCCGACAACCCTCAAAATAAAATTGATTTCATGACTGTTTGTGGGACATTGCTGTGTGCTATTGGGCTGTTACATTCGTCTACAAATACACAGTCATTCCATTTCACATTAAGTCTCATGAATCGCTTTGAGACGTACATCCGACATGATAAAAGTCCTATGCAAGGATTATTAGTATTATCTGAAGGACGGCGTTTCTGACAATGCAGCGCTCCAACCATACAGCACTGAAGTGTCAGCCTAGGCTGTCCATGGGGGTGTGGGCAGTGCAAAGATATAACAATAATCCTTACATTTGATATAGTGCTTTCCATTTATCGGCATCTCAAAGCAGAATATACTGTAAAGTGAATTTATTGTATATTTCTGAGCGAAATGCGGCAGCCAATTGTGTCCCACAAACAGTCATGGATTGACAATGACCAATTTTTATTATTATGTTTTTCTTTGGATGGATTATTATTATTCAGATAACAATAACTTGTATTTATATATCACCCTTTATGTAGGGAGCTACAAACTCCCTACATCTCACTCCCTTCCTCCCTTCCTCACTCCCTTCGCCTTGCCCCTCTCTTCCCAGTTTCAGATCACAGCTAAAGATCTTTCTCTTCGACCATGCTTTTGGTCACCTTTCTACCCCTGCCCCTGGCTCAGTCCCGGGATCCGTTACTGTGAAGCACTCAGAGACGCCGTCTGGAATGGAAGCGCTATATAAATTGAAGTTGTTGTTGTTGGAGCACCCCGGAGCGCTTAGGCATGTATGAAAGCTCACCCCACGAAGACAGGAGAAGCATGGTGGGGAGGTTTTGTAAGAGACTGCGAAGCACTCTAGTCTGCACATCCAGTTCATGGGCTATCATGGTCATTTATTTAATGTGCAGGAAGGAATTTCCAATCTAAAATGAGTGTTTAATCCTCGCTGACGCATTGTCAGTGCAATCAATTGTAATTAATTTTGCCCCTTGTCAAATGCACCCAGAGGATTTATTGATTAACATCGGGATCTGAATGGACACCGGTTGACACATTTCCAGTTACAGCACATAAAGTAAAATAGTGTCAATGTTTCCAGCAGTTAAAGTCAGGTCATCTTTCACACGAGGATAAACAAATATCTTGATCGAACCTCAATGAACATTTCAGAATCTGAAAGATTTTCATGAAAACTAGTTATGGTGTAATCTAATGTCCTTGTGCTAGATATGAAGCCAACTATCCAAAACATTTACATTTATACGACACCATCCACAGGTCGGAGGACTTGGCTTTGTGTGACACTGGGTGATGGTGCACTGTCAAAATGTATGTCAAAACGTCTCAAAGTGTTTTATAGTATTTAATGCAAAGTGTAGTTACTGTACTTGGAGGAGCGAGCTAGCCTAGCATTTAATATGCCACCTTTCACATCTTGAGATATCTCAAAGGGCTTCACAGAATTCACTGTAAAGTAGATTGACTCTGTATTTAATGAGTGAATTGTATCAGCCAGTTTCACACAGCAATGTCCCACAAAAAACAACAAAATTACATTTGTATAGCACCTTTCACGTTAGCTGGACAGTTATTGATTCAGACCCAAGCTGAGGACAGGAGCGATGGTGGGGTGGAAGGAGTTGCCAATGGGTCCATCAAAGAGAAGAGTCTTGAGGCAAGACTTGAAGGAGGCTATAGAGGCCTCAAACAGCCATGGAGTGAGTGACCAATTTTGTTTCGGGGATTGTTTGCTAGGAAACCAGAAAAAACTCCCTCTGCTTTTCCAATAGTGCTGTGAGATCCTTTAAAATTCACCTGAATAGGCAGACAGAACCTCATCTTAACATCTCATTTAAAGGAAGGCACATCTGGCAATACAACACCAACCCAGCACTACATTGCATTGTTACCTTAGACTATATGATTCCATGACCTGGTGTGGGGGCTTGCACCCACAAATTCCTGACCTAGGACACTGTCAACTGAGCCAGGACACTGCAACAGATTGGATATTCCCAAATGCAAGGATAATTATTATAATCTATCACTTCACTAAAGGGATAATTTTTGGTAACTTTGATTATGTCCTTCAATTTTCCTCTATAATGGGAGTTTTATATCTGATTGCCTGTGACATTTAGAGACTTTGATAAGTGACTTTAATAAGTTTTGTCAGCAGGAGAAAAAGAAGCAAGTCACCTTAAGACCTCGATGCTTCACAAAGCAGATACCATTCCCAGGAGAGCCAGTGTGAATATTTTATGCGGAGCAATGCAAATAATTGTTTCAGGCAAAATAGTTTTCCATGCTCTTTTTGTTTGGCTTCCATTTTCTGTCATTTGCTTTTGCTAGTTTTATAAATTATTCCCGTTTGGGGAAGTCTCCGTGCTGTTCCCTGAAACAGCAAATTCAACTGCTTCAACTAAAGTCTTGCTGAATGTGGAGGCAATCTTAAATCGGGACGCAGTGGATCAAAAAGTAAAGCATTAACGGCTTAGCAGTAAGCGTAGGTAATACTCAGTGTGCACAATACACGTGCGGAATTGCCTGCCAAGTTTCACCCACAAAAAGTCTAGCCACTTTAAAGTATTTTCTCAAGACGTCTCAACAACATGATAAGGAGTTATATCACTTGCAAGGATTATTATTAAGAGATAGTTCTTGCATTGGATTTTGCACCATATTACATTTTTAAAACATCTCCAAGGGAAGTTTGCACACAGCATAAACAGCAATCACTGTGAATAACCAATTTTTCAATCAGAAAATACTTGATTTTCATATAATGCCTTATCACGTTATTGAAACATCTCAAAGCACTTCACGGTGTATACTGTAAAGTGCATTGTCTGTGCATTTTGTGGGTGAAACATTGCAGCCAACTGCACAAGTTGGAACGTATGACCATATTTATTGGGGACTAGTGGGGAGAGGAGGGATTATTACAAAACGATCCAACAAATGAATAACAACTGGATTCTTATTTATTGCTAGACAAACAGAGGTATGTGGAGTAAGGAAACTTGTCGAAGGTTTATCTGGAGGATTGTTGGTCAGGACACTGGGGAAAATCTCTCCTTGTCTTTTCGAACAGTGGCGTAGGATCTTTAACATTCATGTTAACAGACAGACGACACCTTGGTTTAACATCTCTTCCAAAGAACAGCATGTCTGACAGACAGCCCCCACCTCCAACATTTGTAATGAAATGTCAGCAAAGACTATGAGCTCAAAGTCCCTGACGTTATAATAATAATCCATGTATTTGATACAGTACCTTATCACATCTTCTTGACGTCTCAAAGCATTTCATAGAATACACTGTAAAGTGAATTGACTCTTATGACAGCCAATTGCACACAGCTGTGTCCCGCAAACTGATATGGATTGAGCGACCAAATTATTACTATTCTTTACTGAAGGAATTATTATCTCTGGAAAAGCGATCTGCTTCTTAGTTACTGCAAGATAAACAAAGGCGTGCAGAGTAAGGAAACTTGCCCAACATTTTGCCCTGCCAGGAATCAAACCCAGGTCTTCTTGCTTGCAAGGCAAGTGCTCAAACCACTGAGCTACAGGTTTCCATTGCATTAAATTTGAATGCACAATTTTCTGACTCAGAGCCGAGTGTGTTTCTAAGAGACTCGTGCAGTAGGAATCTCAGGTCTATTGTAAGATTGATGTCTTTCTTCAGGCCATTTGAATTTAGTCTTATCTGAACCACCGGCTGATTTATTTATTTCAGGCGAAAACAAAATCTAATTTTTTGCTTCAGGCAAAAGGCATCAGCTTGTTTGCTGTGTGAGCATTACAGAGTCTGGTTGCTGAGTGTATACTGTGCCTACTTCTTTTCCTCACCCCGCACCTCGCTTGGCTTCTTCACCCATCGCCTCCGATTTCAATCTCGATCAATCCATAATCCGAGAGATTTTCTTCTCCTGTGCTCCAACTCAATGTACCCCAGGGCATCACCCGTCCTTGCTGAATGAATGCACGGCACTTTTGTCCTTCACTTGCCCTGTTTCCCACTATAAGGAAGATAAAGGAGGCAGCCCAACGCACGATATTACCTGTCAAGCCAAATTACAGAACGCATGTTTTCAGCACCATTTCTGGCTGCCAATCTATAGTATTGTAATACTTCTCATGCTCAGAGATGGACTGTGAGGGCTTCTCTGTCAAATATTTAGCATCAAGCTGGGGTTGAAAACAACTGATGAGAAATGAGCGCCTATGAGTAAAACGTCTTTTTTTTCTGCCTGATAAATTCTTGTGTCAGCCCAGCTCAGTTAGTAGCGCTCTCGTCTCTGACTCAGAATTTTGTGTGTTCACAACCCCACTTGGGACTTGGAACTCACATAGTCCAGTGCAGTACTGGGAGGGTGCTGAATTGTCAGAGGTGCCGTCCATCAGATGAGATGTTAAACTGAGGTCCTGACTGTTAAGGTACATGTTAAAGATCAAGGCACTATTTGAGAAGAGAAGGGAGTTTCTCCTGAGGTCCTGGCCAATAATCCCCCAGATAAAACTGCCCATTGACTGCATGGCTGTTTGTGGGACATTGCTGGGTGCAAATTGGCTGGTGTGTTCACTTACAGAATACAGTTACTGCACTTTACAGTAAATCTCGTGAAGTGCTTTGAGACATCCTCCTAACATGAAGGATGTGAGACCAATACAATCATTATTATTATTAGATATTATTTTGTGAATTTTATCGATCTATAATGCATAATAACAAGTCCAGGCTGACAGGGTCGAGAGAGCTCTGTATTGTGAGAAATGTTGTCCTTTAGGCGAGATGTTAAACTCAGGTCCTGCTGTCTATTCAGGTAAACTTTAAAGATCCTGTTATGCACTTGGCTAGCAGTGTGAAGAGCGCTATATAAACTTAAGTTGTTTTGTTGTTGATAGAGGTCTGAAAGTCAGTGTTGTCTTATAGAAAGATGAGGGTAACCATGGCAAATAATATCACTCATAACTGTAATAAAAAACTGTGGGCTGGAACGTGCCATCCCAGCAACACTCCCACACTTGCTTTTCAGAACACGGGAGCCAAGCCAGAGAGAGGTGAGATTAAGAAGCTTTTCTTCACCCAGTGAAGGTGTGAAAACATGGCAGTGTTCTGGCTCACAGAGTTGTAGAGGCAGAAATTATTGGAATTCTCTAGAGAGAGAGAGAGAGACAGGTGCTTGCTTAGCCAAGGCTGTGCCTTCAGTTAATATCACCTAATCTCTGGAAACTCACTGCCTCAATCCAGGGAGTCTAATGAGTAGTGGGTTGTGTAGTAAGCAGGTTGAAGAGGTAGGGATCTTGAAATCGATCCATACAGTGTTAGAGATCCATGGAGTCTGGCTAGAACTCTGTGATGGAGGTATGCAGTTTACAACAGGTGTGTATGCGGGAGATGGAGGTTTGGATTTTTGTGGACAGTGAAACTGAGAAGACTGGCGAGGAGAGCATTTCAGTAGTCGACGTTAGAGGTGACGAACGCATGGCCAAGGTCTCGGCTGTGTTTAGGGTAAGGTACGGTCGGAGATGGGCACTGTGAAGAGGTGGAGGAATGCGGTCCTGGTCAGGTGCTGATACACCATTGTCAAGCCCATTGTGTCAGCTCATTGAATTCACAAGTAGAGAATTTGTTCCCAACTGCTTTGACTTCAGAGTAATTGCACAGAATGTGCATCACTGTCAGCCTCCCAGACTCGCACAACACTGCAGTCACATGTCTGATGCATTGTCAGAATTAGTCGTACTAACCTGTTAGATATCTCACTGTCAAGGAAACAATACTATACCATTTATACAATGCCTTTCATGTTGAGAGGATGTTTCAAGGCTCTTGACAGTGATCAATAGGCATCGAGCTGGGGATGGGAGCCCAGGAGAATGGGAAGGGAAAATAAATCTTAATTTGGTAATTCGATCCAACACTGTTTGTGGGACACTGATGGGTGCAATTAGCTGGCGCATTTCCAGTCAATTCACTTTACCATATACACTGCAAAGCGCTTTAAGACGCGTCAATGACATGATCAGTTCCATATCAACAACAACAGCAGCTCACATTTATATAACACTCTTTACGCTTGACAGTGTCTCGGAGCCCATATCAAATGCAAGGATTATTATTTTATTATGCCCCAAAGCACGATCAATGAGGAAGGTGTTGAGATGGACCCTGAGCAGGGAGGCAGGTGCGAGGGAGTAAGTGGTGAAGTGCCATAGAATGGGGGCAGAGTGGCTGAATGTCTGGCCACAAATAGTGGGGTGGATACAGTGGAGAGGACATAAAGCAGGCAAGTGCATGCAAAGCGATAGATCTGTGCGATAGATCATCAGTCCTTACGTTTACAACCATTAATATGTCATTTAACTTTGTTTTGCCAAGAGCTTTTTGAAGTTGTGTTCATTTGTAATAATAACAACGATATTAAACCAGCATTTATGGAGCTGCTTTCTCAAAGCAATAAATGTTTCTGAGCCCATTACAGAATAAAATGAATAGGAAAGTAAAGTCAAGTTTCTGTTCTTAAATAGGCAGCAGTGTTCAATTAGGTATCAGTCTGATTCAGTCGCTAGCACTCTGGCCTGTGAGTCAGAAGGTTGTGGGTTCAAACTCCATGTCAGGATTTGATCAGTACACAGTTAAGGCTTTCAGCGCCTTGGGACGTCGTCCACCTGATGTAAAAGGCGCTCTATAAATGTAATTTTGTTGTTGTTGTCATTCAAGTGCAGTGCTGGGGGAGAAATGCCATTACAACAGTAATAACAAAATTACCTTTTTATAGCGCCTTTCACATCAGGGGGACATCCAAGGCACTGGACAGTCATTGTTTCAGACCCAAGCTGGTGTCAGGGACAGGGAGGGTGGAGGGAAAATGGGGATTTGAGATGACTGATGGGACCTTTGAAGAGGAGGGTCTTGAGGTGGGACTTCAAGGAGGCCAGTGAGGGGGCGAGGGGAGGAACTGCGGAATGGAGTTCCAGAGTTTGGGGATAGAGTACCCCACCCAATGGTGGGGTAGGTGGGTTGGGTGACTTGGAACAGGTTGGAGCCTACTGAGCAGAGGGTGCAGGCAGATTAGTAAGAGGATAGAAGGTTGCAGAGGTAGGGTGGGGCCACAGTGATGCCATACTTCAGAAAAGACATTAAATCGAGGTCCCTACTGGCTGATTTGGGTAGACAATGGGTGTCCTTTAGCATAGTAGTCTCGCACACTCGCCTCGCAAGCAAGAGAACCTGGGTTTGATTCAAAAGCAGTGCAAAACCTTAGACACGTCTCCTTACTCCACATGCCTCTATTTACCTTAGCAGTTACTTGGAACCCGGTTGTAAGTCGATTGGCAGAATGTCAGAATTTGTTTGTGCCTTTCGAGTAAAGAGGACATCTCAACGTGCTTCACAGAGTTAAAATAATAATTATTATAATGACTTTGTGACTCAAATCCCGACTATTTGTGGGACACTGCTGCATGCAATTGGCTGTCGTGTTTCGCCCACAAAATACAGTCAATCCATTTTACAGTACATCGTGCGAAGCCCTTTGAGACGTCTCAACAACTTGATAAGGCACTGTATCAAATCTAAGGATTATTATTAACAATCCCACGGCACCAATTTGCAAAAGTGAAGGCAGTTTCACGAGGTGTCCTTCAAGTTTAGTGTGGCTGCTTTACATTTTGTTCTGTATATCTCACAATCACACACACACATAATGCAATCACACTTGCAATGTCTAGTTCATTGGCAGTGCCGACAGTAATTACAAGGTTGAAATTAGCCCCATTACGAATGGATTAATATTCATGGACACAAGGGGGAAAAGGAAGAGAGCTGTGCAAACAGCGTTTGTCGTTTAATGATATGCCTGAAAAGCTAATACTGGCAGCAATTATGCTGTAAATCAAATCTATTTGTGCTTATCTTAGTGGCGTGCATTCAGAAGCTCCCTGCGGCATCCGTACTGAGCGACATCAATTTTCCGATGAAAGGAAGGAAAGGAATGGTGGACTGGGCAAGGAACTCGGAGGACAAAATCATTATTCCAAGGAACATATTCACACCTGCTTCACCAGGTGACTTCACACACACTCTTTCACACTTTCTCTTACTCTCTCATATCCTTGCTCTCACTCTACAATAATAATAATCCTTGCATTTGATACAGTGCATTTCACGTCTTCTGGACGTCGGCAAAGTGCTTCACACACAGAATATACCGTGAGGTGAATTGACGTTCTGTTTTGTGGCTGAATGTCTCTCACCCTCTTCCTTATTCTCTACACACTCTCTACCTCTATCCGTATTGTTTTGTTGCCCTATATTCGGACAGTATCCCTGGGAGGGAGGGAGTGAATTGCGAGTTGTGATGTATTAATCAACAAATCACAAACTTTGCCAAAGAGTTTTTTCTCCCAGTCACCCTCAGGCCATGATAATCGCTTATTGTCCCCTCAACAGCCCTTTGCTCCTCCTTTACCCTCCCTTCTTCCCATTCCTGACTTCAACAAAGTGATGATCAGCCCTGTTTCTTTACATACAGTCTTAAATCCGAATATTTTCTGCAGTCTGGAATACGAAGCAAATAAAAGTTGGTGGAAATTCTTAAAATATTCCTGAACTTGATTAACTAAAAGGTGGATGCACCATTTTCCAGGGTTTCGTAAGCCCCAACCTTTTGTTTGACCCTGAATTGAAGGCATGTTATATTTTAAGGAACTTAAGAATTGTTTAGGCGATATAAGATCAAACAACAACAAAATTACATTTGCAGTAATTATATTAATCCTTTCATTTGATTTAGCACTATTCATATCTTCTAGACATCTCAAAGCGCTTCACAGAATATACTGTAAAGTGAATTAACTGTATATATGTGGGTGAAACGTGACAGTCAATTGCTTACAGCAGTGTCCCACAAACAGTCGTGGATTGAAATGAAACAATTTATTATTGTGTTTTTTTCGAGGGATTATTTATTATCAGGTGTGTGGAGTAAGGAAACTTGCCCAAGGTTTCGCCCTGACCTGACCGATAGGGAATTAAACCCAGGTCTTTCACTTGTAAGGCGAATGCTCTAACTGAGCTGCAGGACTCCATGAATAGCGCTTTTCACATTGGGAGGACGTCCTATCAAAGTCCATCCAGTTCACATTCCACCATCCTGGCAGTCACATGTCATCTCCCAAACTATATATTTATCCAGAGTTTTTATTCCTAACAGCAATCTATATCATATATTCTTAAAAGAATCAAACCTTTCCATTTTTGTAAATTTCAGGCTCTGCACAGGGTTCTAACTTCTTTTTGAGGGGTGGGGGGTTAATAAAAATGATTTATTCGACCGCGCTTATGGTCACCTTCCCCCTCCCTGGCTCGGCCTTAGGCTCCACCATTGTGAAGCGCTCTGAGACATCACCCAGCATGGGAGGCGCTATATAAATGCAAGTTGTTGTTGTAAATTAAACGTTGCTTTCTACAACAACACAATTACACTTGTATAGTGCCTTTCACGTCAGGAAGATGTCCCAAGGTGCTCGACTGTCACTGCTTCAAGGAATTCATTTGCCCAGTACAGAGTCTAAAATTCACAACAAGTAATATCGGCCTTCCTATACTCTCCACTTGCATCAGTGTCAAACAAAATGGTGGTTCGAGCTCCCGGAGAGGAATGAACCACACATCCAGGAAAGGAGTACGCCACCTACTGGCTGTTAGTGAATGTTACTTAGATAAATTCAGGTATATTTTAGGGAATGTGGCAAATTGTATTCTTCCCTCCACCAACCCCCTCCATTGTTTCCAACTGACCAAAGTAATCTAATTTAAGACTGAATCTGTACCTGAATTGGGGCTCTACTTAGTGGACTTTGACCTGTTCCACATCCCCTACACCAGTGGTTTCAAAACTGTGGGGCATGCCTCTCTTGGGCATGTGTAATGTTGGCTGGAGGGGCACGGAGCTTTAGTGTATCGAGCCCCCAAGTGTGAGTGGAGCTGAAAAGGAGCTGAGGACCCGAGTGTGAAGGAGGTGGAGGGGTGGGGAGGGGCACAACAAAAACATTGCTGAGTTATGGGGGGGGCGCCACTATTCAAAGTTTGGAAGCCACTGCCCCAGTGTGAGTTATCCAAACCCATTGCCAAGGATTCGAACTTGATGGGCGGAAGTGATGTCACGGAGAAGGAATTCGGTGGGAGAATCAAAGCCCAAAATGGAGCCCCTCCTCCTGCTCATCATGGCTGTATTTATATAGCAGGGGATAAAGCTTGTCACTACTCATGGTTATTGGCGATCACCTATGGTCACAGATTTAAAATAGTCTCAAAAAGAAGCAGAGGGGAGATGTGGAGAATTTTTTTCACCCAACGAGTTGTTCGAATCTGGAATGCATTGCCTGAAAAGGTGTTGGAGGCTGATTCGATAAGAACTTTTAAAAGAGAGGTAGACATTTATTTGGGGAGGATGGGTTTGTGAGGTTATGGGGAGAGATCTGGGGAGTGAGATTAAATTGCTCTTTCTAAAGAGCCGGCACAGACTCAATGGGCCAAATGGCCTCCTTTTATGCCGTAAGATTCTATGATTCTATAAAGGGAGCTAAACTAAGAAGGGCTGCACGACAAATGGGCTTGACAGGAATTTGCGATCATTTGGCCTTTAGGGATAATTGAACACAAATATAAAGCTGAGGGCTTGGTAGTGTGATAGGAAAGTACAGAGGTGGAGCTTGTTTGTTAAACAAAAAAGAACCATTCTATGTTGAAACTATTTAACAAGTTTAGTTTTTTGGAGGTCAGTCAATAAAAAACAAAAACAAAAGTTGCTGGGAAAAGTAAGTCAATGTTTTGGGTACACGACTCTTCGTCAGGGGTATGTTGGGAGAATGAGGCTTTTAAGGATTAACAGAGGGGGAGAGGTGGGGCAAGGGAGACAAAGTGGAAAGTGGGGAGAGGGCAGGAGATGATGGGTTAGAGAGGTGTTAATGTTGTGAAACAAAAGTGGGTTTGTAACAAAACTGCAGAGAAGAGGTGTTAATAACATTAAAACAAAGAAAGAGGGGCTGAAATTGCCAAAGAACAGGCAGATCAGATGGTCACAGAAGAGGGGGGAGGTGAGTTGTTATTGTTGAAATCAATATTAAGGCCAGAGGGCTGTAAGGTCCCTAGCAGATGGATACAGGCTGTTCCTCAAGCTTGCGTTGCGGTTCGTTGGAACAGCGTAGGAGATCATGGCTGGAGAGGTCAGACTGCGAATAGTAAGGAGAGTTAAAATGACATGAAACTAGTAAAATGGCCTGACAGAACGGAGGTGTTCAGCAAATCAGTCACCCAATCTGCGTTTGGTCTCCCCAATGTAGAGGAGACCGCATTATGAGCAGCGAATGCAATATACTATATTGGTGGTAGTACATGTAAACCGCTGTCTCACGTAAAAACCATGCTAGGGGCCTTGGACAGTGGTCTGGGAAGAGGTGAAAGGGCACATATTGCACTTCCTGGCATGGCAAAGTGCAGAGGAAAGGGGAGTACAGTGGGTTTTGCTGGAGGAATGAACCAGGGAGTCATGGAGCGAACGGTCCCTTCGGAATGCTAAGAGGGGAGGGGAATACATGCTTTGTGGTGGGGTCACGCTGGAGGTGACGGAAATGGCGGAGGATGATCCTTTGGATATTTGAGGCTGGTGGGATAGAAAGGACTAGGGGGAACATATCAAGATTCTGGAAAGAGGGGGAAGGGGTAAGGGCAGAGGTGCGGGAAATGGGGTGGACATACAGTCAATTTTCCTACTCTTCTTCATCCTGCCCCGACCACTTCCCCCCTGCTCTTGTCCCTACCTAGCTCTACAGTGCCTTGGAACGTCCTCTCGACGTGAAAGGCACTATATAAATGTAAGTTTTGATTGATTGGATGATTGGACATGGTCTAGCCCACCGTCTACCATAGCAGATGGGAACCCTTGATTGAGGAACAATGAGGACATTTAGGATGCTCTGGTGTGAAAGGTGGCATCATCAGAACAGATGCGGCGGAGGCGGAGGAACTGGGAAATGGGAATGGCGTCTTTCCAGGAGATGGGGTGGGAGAAAGTGCAGTCCAAGTAGGTGTGGTAGTTAATAGAATATATCTGTTGATAATCCATGGCCCGAGATGCAAATGGTGGAATCGGAGAAGAGAAGAGTCGGAGATGGTCCATGTGAATTTTATGGAGGGGTGGAAGCTGGAAGCAAAATTGATAAATTGATCCAATTCACTACGAGAGCAGGAAGCAGCCCCAACCCAGTCGTCAATGTACCTTACGAACAGGTCAGGGAGTGGACCTGAATAGGACTGGAACAGAGAGTGTTCCAGGTGGTCAACAAACAGACAAGCGTAGCTGGCACCCATACAGGTTCCCATAGCGACACATTTTACTTGGAGGAAGTGGTTGGAGTTGAAGCTGAAGTTGTTTAATGTCAAAACAAGTTCACCCAAGTGGAGGAGGGTGATGGTGGTCATGAGGGACTATTCCAATGCCCTCCTCGCGGGTCTCCCCTCCTCCACAATCCACAGAGTCCAGTTCATTCAGAACTCTGCTGCCCACGTTCTCACCCGCACCAAACTTCGCTCCCCCATTACCCCAGTCTATGCCAGACTTCACTGGCTCCCTATCCCAGAGAGGATCAACTTCAAGATCCTCACGCTTGCTTTCAAATCCTTCCACTCCTCTGCACCCCCCTATCTCTCTGACCTCCTCTCTCCTCAAACCAGCAACCTTTGCCTTCGCTCCACCAGGCGTGGCCTCCTCCATGTCCCAGAATCCTCCGCTCCACTCTCAGCAGCCGTGCCTTCAGCCATTATGCCTCGAGACTCTGGAATTCCCTTCCTCACTACCTTCACCTCACCCCCTCTCTTAGCTACAGTTCCCAGCTGAAGACCTTTCTCTTCAACTGCACCTTTAGTCACCTTTGTACCCCTGGCTCGGTCCCGGGATCCGATATTGTGAAGCTCTCCGAGACGCCATCCGGCGTGGAGGGTGTTATATAAATCTAAGTTGTTGCTGTTATGGTGGAGGATGGAGACTGGCTGTGCCGCTGTTCCAGGTAGAACCGGAGATCCTCCAGGCCATCCCTGTGGGGAATGGAGACTGAACGTCCATTGTGAATAGGAGGCATTCAGAAACAGGGAATCGAAAGTTGTTGAAGTGGTGGAGGACGTCGGAAGAGTCACAGATGTAGGCTGGTAGGGTTTGGACAAGAGAGGCAAGAATGGAGGCCAGGTGTGAGGAGATCAATTTGGTGGGGCAGGAACAAGCTGAGACAATAGGTCTCCCAGGACATTCCTGCTTGTGGATCTTGGGGAGGAGGTACAGACAGGCAGCGCGGGGCTGGGGGACTATGAGGTTGGAGGCTGTGGGAGGAAGATCGCCAGAGGAGATGAGGTTATTGACCGTTGTGGTGATGATGCCTCATTGTTGGGATGTGGGGTCGTGATCCAGGGGAAGGCAGGAGGAGCTATCGGAGAGTTGGCGTTCAGCCTCTGCCAGGTAGAGGTCCTTATGTCAAACGACAACAGTGCCATCCTTGTCGGCGAGTTTGATGATGATGTTGGAGTTGGTCCTGAGGAAGTGCAGTGCAGCACGTTCAGGGGCCAGAAAGATTTAAGTGGGAGAATGGAGTGGAAAAACAGACCTCTAGTCCTCACTTTCCACCCCACCAGTCTCAATATCCAAAGGATCATCCTCCTCCATTTCCATCACCTCCAGCGTGATCCCACCACAAAGCATATATTCCCCTCCCCTCTCAGCATTCCGAAGGGACTGTTCCCTCCGATTTGCGAACACCTCCTTTCTGTCAGGATAACCCTGACTTACCGGTTTCATGCCATTTTAACTCCTTCCCACTCACAGTCTGACCTCTCCATCCACAGCACAAGCTTGAGGAACAGCACCTTATCCATCTGCTAGGGAGGTTACATCCCTTTGGCCTTAATATTGATTTCAACAATTTCAGGCCATAACAGCTCACCTCCCTCCTCCCCTATGATACCATCTGATCTGCCTGTTCTTTGGGAATTTCAGCCGCTCTTTGTTCGTTTTAACATTATTAACACCTCTCTCCAGTTTTGGTGCAAACCCCCGCTTTTGTTTCACAACATTAACACCTCTTTTACCCATCATCTCCTGCCCTCTACCCCAGTTTTCCCTTTGTCTCCCTTGCCCTGACTCCCCCCTTCTGTTAATACTTAAAAGCCTCTCCCTCCCAACATACCCGAGTTCTGTCGAGGGTTTGTGGACCTGAAACATTGATTCACTTTTCCTTTCTCGATGGATTCCGCCTCACGTGCTGAGTTTTCTCAGCTTCACCCCTGCCCGTTGGCCTGCTGACCTGGGTGGAGCCGAGGACCCGAGTGTGTGGAACCGAGTGTGAATGATGGGGGCGGCGCAATGAAAACGTTGCTTAATTAGGGGGCGTGCCACTATTCAAAGTTTGGAAGCCACTGCCCTACACTGTCCTCACCACCATTAGCAGTTGTGCTTCAACCTTAAGACGACGAGGGAAGGAACAACAAAATTACATTTGTATAGTGTCTTTACATCAGGAGGATGTCTCAAGGAGCTGTACAGTCATTGTTTCAGACCCGAGCTGGGGTAGGGGAGGGGTGGAGGAAAAGTGATGGATAAGAACATAAGAATAAGGAGCAGGAGTAAGCCATTGAACCTCTCAAGCCTGCCCCGCCATTCAGTAAGATCATGGCTGATCTTCTAATCTAAATCCACCTGCCCGCCTTATCCCCATATCCCTTAATCCCTTTATCCATAAGAAATCTATCAATTTTAGTGTTGAATATGTTCAAGGACAGAGCATCCACAGCCTTTTTGGGGTAGAGAATTCCATAAATTTACTACTCTCTGAGTGAAGACGTTTTTCCTCAACTCTATGCGAAAAGGCTGACCCTTAATCTTAAGACTATGACCCCTGCTTATAGTTTCTCCAACCAGAAGAAGCCACTATCTACTCTGTCATATCCCTTAATAATTTTATAGGTTTTTATAAGATCATCTCTAATTCTTCTATATTCTAGAGAATATAGATCTAGATTACTCAACCTATCTTCGTAGGTCAACCCCCTCATCCCAGAAACCAACCTAATGAATTTGGGGTGAACGATGGGACCGTCGAAGAGGAGCGTCTTGAGGCGAGACTAAAAGGAGGTCAGGGAGGGCTTGAGGCAAAGGGACTGTGGGATGGCGTTCCAGAGGTTAGGGCAGAGTAGCTGAAGGCTTGCCCGCCAATGGTGGGGCGGGTGGGTTGGGGACATGGAAGGGGAATTATTACTAACCTGCTCTACAAATGTAATTTAGTTGTTGTTGTTGCTCAGTCATAATTCTCAACCATGTGCTAATTACCACATCACACCTCCCTATCTACCCCCTCCCCCTCTTTCCTGCCCTCAAATCCATAACAAAGTATATCTTAAATGTCACTAATCTTTTCACAAAGTGAAATATTTTCTAACTTTTAAAGCAAAATCTTACTTTGTCTTTCAGAACTGGACGATTCTGTTGTTTTTGTACTTGGCACGATATTCTACAAAAACTTGGGTCTTATTTTGCCCTCCCCAAGGTAAGGAAACCCAACAGAAATATTACTTGGTTTGTCACAACTGTGCGGGTGTGTGTACTTGATTTCATTGTGTGTGTCAGCTTGGCTCGCTCTTTGCCTGTTCAGGTGGATGTTAAAGATCTCATGGCACTGTTCGAAAGGACAAAGGAGTTTTTCCCAGTGTCATGGCCAACAAACCCTGAGGTAAAATTGGCTCTAGATGGCTATTTGTGGAACATCATTGTGTGCAAATTGACTGCCCTGTTTACTTGCAAAACTTGCGCTGTGTACTCAGTGAAGTACTTGGAGATGTCCTCTGACCTGAAAGACGCTGTATTAATTGTAAGGATGTTTCAAAAACATTTGCTGGAAAATGACATCTGCTATTTCTGTAAAACAAAAGCACTCAATCCAAGCAAATGCAATGTGAATAGTGAACTCAAAGTTCGCCTCCCTGTAGCTCTGACACACTCTGGCCTTTTGCATTTCCTGCAACCTTATTGCTGAAGATATGTTTCTCCTGTACTTTCTTTCAATTAGACATAGCTCTTTGAATGAGTCATGCCATTTCTTTGCAGAACGTTTCCTGTGCTTATTTGTGTGATGCCTGACAGGAGCATTATTGGGATGTGTTTCTGTACTCTGTCTCAAGCTGATTGAATACCTTTTCCCTTCGGATAATGCATGGAAGATCATTCACCTCTTTTTCTATCTTTAAATTCCACCTCAAGGCATATCTACAATTGCTCTTAAATTTCCTGTAGCATATTGGTTTGAGCACTCGCCTCGCAAGTGAGAGAACCAGGGTTCAACTCGCAGGCAGGAAGAAACTTGAGGCAAATTCCCTTACTCCCCACGTCTCAGTTTACCTTAGAGCAAGTATGCACCCAATTGTTAGTCAATTGGTGGATCACTTTCCGGTGTAATTATCCATCAAAATAAATTTGTCACTTAATCCACGATTGTTTGTGAGACAATGCAATGCATGATTTGCGGCCTTGTTTTGCCCCCAAAAGCTTGCAATCAATTCACTTTACAGTATATAGTACTATTATTATTTTGTGAAGTGCTTTGAGACATCTAGATGATGCGATGATGAAAAGCAACTTTCTCCAGCTGAATGTCCGCAAGACTAAGGTCCTCCTGATTGGCTCACGTCAGCGTCTCCGCACCTCAGGCGCTGTCACTATCAGCATCCAAGGCTGCACTCTCCACCTCTCTAAGCCAGTCAGGAACCTGGGCGTCTTATTCAACCCTGAACTGTCCTTCCTCCCCCACATCCGTGCTGTGACCAGTACTGCCTTCCACCACCTTCGCTACATCGCCAGACTCCGCCAATGCCTCACCCCTCAGGCAGCCGAAACCCTTGTCCACGCATTCATCACATAAAGTCTTGACTATGGAAACTCCGTCCTCTTTGGCCTTCCTGGTTCTTCCCTTCACAAGCTGCAGATCATCCAGAACTCTGCAGCTCATATCCTCACCCCCACCAAGCTCCGCGACCATATTCCCACCCTCACCAGGCTCCATTGGCTTCCCATCCCCCAGAGGATCAAATTCAAGATCTTTGTCCTCACCTTCAAGGCCATTCACGGCCTTGCCCCCCTATCTCTCTGACCTGCTGTCCCCCTATGAACCTCCCTGGCCCCTATCATCTACAGCCTTTTGGGGGAGGGAATTCCATAAATTCACTGCTCTCCGAGTGAAGGAGTGTTTCCTCAACTCTGTTCAAAACAGCCGACCCCAAATCTTAAGACTGTGACACCTTCTATATTCTTCTATCTTCTATAGAATACAGAATATATTCTCTACATTCTAGAGAATATAGGCCTAGTTTACTCAACCTATCCTTATAGGTCAACCCCCTCATCCCAGGAATCAACCTAGTGAACCTACACTATACCTCCTCTAAGGCAAGCACATCCTTCCTAAAAAATTGCCAAAAGAGGGTAAGGCAGAATTTTTCCTGAATAAGTGCTTTACTCTTGCTCCTTCCTACCTCAAGGACAAATGTGCTAACACAATACAGACCTGTCCACTACCTCCAGTCTGCAGCTCTGGCCTGCTTCATATCCTCCACTGGGTTCGCCCCACCATCGACTGTCAAGCCTTCAGCCTTTCTACCTCCAACATTCAAAACTCTACCCTACAGTTCCTACACCTCAATCTTTCCCCTGCCTCCTTCAAGGCATGTCTCAAGACATCCTCTCATCAACTGCGTCTTTGGTCACCCATCTAACCTTACCCTCCCTGCCCTCCACTCCTACTGATTGTAATCTTCTCCTCAGGGTCAAATCCTTGACTGTCGAGCACTTTGGGATGTTCTCCTGACATGAAAGGCGCTGTGTAAATGTAAATTTGTTGTTGATTTCGGTTGTACTCTTTCCATTTTCGGATAATAATACAATAATCCTAGCCTGCATTGCAGCGCCTTTAAATGTCTCAAAGCACTTCACAGGCAATTGCAGTGACAAGGTGTTTCTGGACAAACATGACAGTGATCTTGCTCTTTATGTAAACAGCCATAAAATTAATGAGCAGTTTATCTGGAGGATTGTCAGTCAGGACACTCAGAGAGCAACAACATTATATTTGTGGGGTGCCTTTCACATCGGGAGGACGTCCCAAGGCGCTGGACAATCAGTGTTTCGGATCCGAGTTGGGGGTCGGGATCAGGGAGAGTGAAATCTAAACAATAATAATACCTTTGAGAAAACAATACAAATTGCCAGTGTGCTGTAGTACTTTCTGTTCACCATCCCCATTGTATTTGCTTAGATTGGGTGCTATTGTTTTGCAGTACAGACATAGCGGTGACATTTTTCAATGAGTTACAGAACCATCCTTCCAACATTCAATATTGCACCTTTCATGCCAGGAGGACATCTCAAAGCACTACACAGAATATTATACTGTGTTAATTGTGTAGCCAAATGTGGCAGCCAATTTGCACGCAATAATATCCCATAAATAGCAATGAATGAAATGACCCATGTTATCTGGAGAATTTTAAGCTGGAAAGTTAGGAGGAATTAACATTCTCCTTTTCAAATAGTGCTGTGGGATCTTTAATGTTCAGCTGAAGAGACAGGCAGGACCTTGGTTTAACGTCTCATCTGAAGGTCTCATCGGTTTAAGATCTCATCTCTTTATCATATAATTTCCGCTGAAAGTATTCGCCCTTTCAATTAATCCATTGATTCAGTCTGCTTGAATCTCTCACCCTACTTTGTGTGATTCAGAGGAGGTCAGGAGATATAATGGAAGCTATTCCACTGATATCCGCAGGACATGACAAGTGCTTCCAGCTCGGTTAAACAACAACAACCATACATTTATAGAGCTCCTGTCACATCGGGAGAATGTCCCAAGACACTGAACAGTCAGGGGTCGGGACCCGAGCATAAGGGAGGGAGATGATGGGGGGAGGGTACGGAAAGAGGTGGGACGGTGGCAGAAGGCATGATCGAACCCCATGTTGAGAGTTTACTGATGTCAATCCTTGACAGCCTCCTCTAGCTCCCATCCCAAAAGGATTGATTTCAAGATCTTCACCCCACCCCTCACACAAATTCCCTCACATAAATTCTCTGTCTGCCTCTTTGATCTGTTCATACCACTTTCCCTGCCCCCCTTTTTTTTTTCTATTTTTAACATGCCACTTTAATCATTTATCTCTTTGACCACATCAGTACCCCCAACAAAAACTCTGGGTGGCTCAAGTCTCGACTCTCACCAATCTATGCCTAATATTCTTTGGATCAAGGTAAGGTGTGCACATTCCATTCAAGACATCTGTCAAGTTTGGATACTCTGCACCCCCCTACCTCTCTAATCTCCTCTCTCCTCACAACAGCACCTGTTGCCTTCGCTCTACCGAGTTTGGTCTCCTCCTTGTCCACAAATCTTCTGTTTCACCATCGGCAGCCATGCCCTCAGCCATTATGCTCCGAGGCTCTGGAACTCCCTTCCTCACTCCCTTCACCTCGCCCTTTCCTGTTCTCAGATTGCGCCTGAAGACTTTTCTGTTCGACCAAGCTTTTGGTCACTTTTTTCCGCCTCCCACTGGCTCAGCCCTGGGATCCATTATTGTGAAGCGCTCTGTGGTGCTATCTGGCATGGAGGACGCTATAAAAATCTAAGTTGTTGTTATTTAAGCATAGGCCCGCTGGCCAAAAATAAACTTTCTGTTGAACAAGCAATAATTTACCAGAAACGCCCTGTGATGGAAGCCTATAAGAATGTCAAAATCTTTATAAAGAATGCTTCTCTTCCTATCTTTAGATAAGGTTAAAAATATTACTCAACTATGTAAGAATACAATTTTGAATTGAATGTGATAAAATAATAGAAAGTGGGGAAGAAGAATATTAGTAAAAATGTAGCAAAGTGTCAAGTAAAAGACACCTCACAGAATAGAACCATTGTGGCAACAAGGATAAAGACTATGCCTGAGGAGAAACTTATTTCAAGGTCTATTGAGGTAAATTATGAAAGTGACCGAAGGGCACATAACTAATTTTCACTCAAACACACACTTATTGGGTTAGTCAAAAAGTTGTGGGATTAATCTCACGTCAAACACTTTGAGATCTAGGCTGATGTTCCAGTGGAATGCTAAGGGCAGCACTGCATTGTCAGAGGCAGTGAGACCTCATATACCTCAACTTTCATTCACCTAATAATGCTTGAGTTTGATACAGCGCTTGTTCACGTCATTGAGACGTCTCAAAGCGCTTCACAGGATATACTATAAAGTGGATTTACTATTTTGTGGGTGAAACGCGGCAGCCAGTTTGCACACACCAGTGTCCGATAAACAGACGAATAGTGTTGTGGGATCTTTAACCACCACACGAACAGGCAGATGGGACCTTGATTTAACTCATTTGAATGACTGTAACCTGACAATGCAATATATCCGTAACAGTGCACTGAAGTTTCATTTTATAGATTGGGAATATGTGATTTCAAGTCCTGTCGTAGGTCTTGAACCTTCAACCTTCTGACACAGAGGTGAGAGTGTTACCACTGTGCCAGAGTCTGCCCCTGTTAAGGCAGTAACAACATTTGAAAAGAGAACGGGGTTTTCCCCACGGGCTGGGTAGACAATCTGCTAGATAGTCACTCACTTCATGGCTGTTTCTATAATAAAATAATAATCCTTGCATTTGATATCGTGCTTTTCACGTTTTCTAGTCATCTTAAAGTGCTTCACAGAATGTACTGTAAAGTGAACTGACTGTATATTTGTGGGTGAAACGCGACAGCCAATCGCACAAAGCAGTGTCCCACAAACAGTCGTGCATTGAAATGACCAAATTTTATTCTTGTGGGGTTTTTTGGGAGAGATTATTATAAGGCGTGTGGAGTAAGAAAACTTTCCCAAGGTTTCACCCTGACCTGCCAGGATTCGAGCTTGTAAGGCGAGTGCTCAAACCACTGAGCTAAAGGACTTCTGGGAAATTGTTGCATACAAATTTGCTGCCAAGTTTGCCTGCAGATTACAGAGTCAATACACCACTTGAAAGCAATTTCCTGTGAAGCACTTCTTGATGTTTTAATGTTAACGGTGCTAGATGAAATGAAAGCAATCTCGTCACTGCAATCTCTCAATTGTGAAGTTGAGAAAATGAGAGACAGGATGAGAATGGACCCAACGACAAAAGTCATTGCATAAATAACAAGTGTAGAATGGATTTAATGTACTGTTCAATCATGCAGCATCTATGCTCTAATTAAGTTATTCAATAAATAATTAAACTTTTCGTGCCGAGCTGTGTTGGTCACTAGGAAGCTCGCAGGGAGTTCCTGGTACCAGCCATCGACCTAGTGAGGGTTCAAATCCATGATTCCTAGATGCAATTGACCAACTGGTGACTATACTCCTTGGGTGGGGGGATAGGGGATTGTAAGTAGGTTCTGCTTGGAGCTGAACTGGCTTCAAAATACACACAGTCACTATGCTTTAAAGCAAGTCCTAGGAAGCACTTTGAGATGTCCTGCCAATGTGAAAGGCTTTAAACCGAATGCATGGATTATTTATTGAAACATTCTCATGATCTCAGCCTCCTTAGGCACTTGTTGCAAAGTATAAACTTCTGTGTGAATAAGAATTTTTCAAGTCCTTCCCCTCTCCTCCCTTCCCCCCCCCTCCTCCGCTTCCATACCCACCACTTCAGAATTCATTGTGTGTCATGCAACAACACTAAGTTATATTTATACATCATTTTTCACATCGGGAGAAACTCCCAAGGCATTAGACAGCCAAGGATATTCACTGAATGGGTGAAGATCAGAAAAGGTGGAGAGCAGGGAGAGTATGAGTAGGAGGGAGACCAAAGGAGCAGATAATCAAGAGGGTCTTGAGACGGGCCTTGAAGGAGGCAAGGCAGAGGGCGGGATATGGAGCAGGCCAGAACTCGCTGGGCAGAGGGAGAGGACAGGTCGGTATGGAGTTGGCAGGTACAGAGTTAGGGAGGAGTACGTCACTCTACCATCTCTATGGGTTTCAACACTGTTAATGGACAGCTCAAAAGCTGATGTAGATGCTATAATGTAACAAGCTTTATTCTCTTTCAGAATGGTCTATAAATAGTGCCAACAAAATGGGCCTCAGAATAGATCACTGTACAATTACTGCCACCGACTGACCTCCAGACTGAGCTCCTTCCTGTTGTCAAATCATTCCTCAATCCACCTTCATAATTTGCCAATAATTCCATGATCCCTAACCTTGTCTCCAACCCTCAAATGCCTTCCAAGAATGCATCTGTACCCTTTGCACATCTTTCTTATCAGTTGAAAATACAACAGAAATTGCAGAGATCTCTTAGTAGGTCAAGCAACAACAAAATTACACTTATATAGTAGTGCCTTTCACGTCAGGAGGACGTTACAAGCATCTATGGAGAAAGGAAAAAGAGTCAACATTTCAGGTCCCTTTGAAGGGTCGTGGACCTGAAATGTTGTCTCGCTTTCCTTTCTCCATAGTCTGCTGCCTGACCTGCTGAGTGTTCCCAGCAATTTCTGTTTTTGTTTCAGATTTCCAGCATCTGCAGTATTTTGCGTTTTTCCTCTTATTAGCTAGTTTAGTTACCTCTTCAAACAATTCTGGCGGATTAATGAGATGTGCTTCGGTTTTTTCCACAGCTTGCAAATTTCTGTTTATTGTTCATCTCCTCAGTGCTCCTTGCTTGAGAATTAATCTCATTCTGTGTGACGCTCTTAAGACATGCTTAAGAGCTTCGTCATATGCTCGGTTTTAGCTGCTTAGACTCCAGCAGTATCCCAACACAAACACTGGACTCCCCAAGCTTTGGCTCTTGCCAACCTGTGACTAATATTCTCTGGAATTAGGTAAACAGGACGTATCCCTCCAGGGAGAGAATGCATATTGCATTCCACCAATCTATCTCTGGGATTTCTATGCATAGGTGGGATAATAATAATAATAATCCTTGCATTTAATATACAATTTTTCACGTCTTATCGATGTCTCAAAGCGCTTCACAAAATATATTGTAAAGTTAATTGACTGTATATTGTGTGGGTGAAATGCAGCAGCCAATTGCGCACAGCAGTGTCCCACAAACAGTTGTGGATTGAAATTACCAATTTTTAATATTGTGTTTTTTCTGGGGACGGATTATTATTAGTCGTGTGGAGTAAGGAAACTTGCCAATGGTTTCGCTCTGATCTGCATGAATTCGAACACAGGTCTCACACTTGTAAGGCGAGTGCTCTGACCACTGAGCTACAGGAGCTTCACAATCAGATGCATGGAATTCTTAGTTTGGGTATACTTAACAACAACAACTTGCACTTATATAGTGCCCTCCATGTAGGGTAGCATATCAGAGCGTTTAACAGTGCTGGATCTTGATCAAGGTTAGGGGTGTTGAGGTGGCCGTAAGCATGATCGGAAAATAAACATTTTCAGGCAGGACTTCGAGGATTGTGCATCCTCTCCCGGACAACCAATAGTTTACATGGCACTGGACTGGTGGTTTTACTATTGTTTCATCTGACAATCTGCTGCCGGTTGTTACCTTTGACCACATAATGATTTGCGTAGCCTTGAACAACAGAATGACTGAGCAGAAAACAACAGAGCTGCACATGGGCCCACCCCCCATTGGCTATAAATACCTCCCGCCCAGTTGCCATCAGATGTGGAAGCAAGACGCATAACACGCGTTTTTCTCACAGAAAGCAGGCAAGGCTAAAAGTCACAGCCCGGATGGAGCTCACAGTGCATCTGACAGCTGAATTATCCTCATTAAAAGCTGCTGCTCAGAGTATCAGGAAAGGGGAAGATAAAGGTGTCAGCCTGGTGCTGCCGGGAGTACTCTGGCCTTGGAGTGAGAAGATTGTGGGTCGAAGGTCCTGCGTGTCAGGACTTTAAGCTCACAGGCTAGACCTGAGGCGAACTCATATCCCAAGCGAGAGGACCTGGGTTGAATTCCCAGTGGGGCAAAACCTTTGGATATTCTTGCACTTGATCTAGTGCCTAATCATGTAATTGAGACATATCAACGAAACATATCAGTGCTTTACAGATTATAATATAGTAAAAGCCCATTTATCCGGTACCCTCAGGACCTGGCCAATGCCGGTTAAAGCGCGTGCTGGATATTTGGGCGGCCAGCTGCTGAAAACCCAACACAATTTTTTTAAACTTTTTTTTAAAAAAGTAATTAAAAATTTTAAACGTACCATATTAATAATAGACTAAATAATAACAGAATATTGTATGGATACTTACCAATAAAGCAATAAATATCGATTACAGTCTATAAACACAGCACACAATCACAAAGCAAACTTCTATAATGGCGGACGGAAGAGTTTTTTTTTCTCTTATAGGGGTACATTCACACTCAGTCAGTCTGGCATCTCAATGGCTCCAAACCCAACCTCCCTCCACTCCTCTTTTTCCATCTAAATTAATCAACTCACCCCTTCTCTCTCTCTCCCTTCCTCTCTCTACCCCTCACTCTTCTCTCTTTCTCCCACCCTCCCCCTCTTTCTCCCCCCTCCTCTTTCCCTCTCTTCCCCCCCCCCCACCCCCCTCACCACCCACCCTCTCTCTCTGCCTCTCTCTCATTCTCCCACCCCACCCCCACCAAAAGTGTATAAACCCACGATAACGTCAGGCTACACAGGCAATATGTAGTATCCATCAGAGAGAAAGAAAGGGGAAGAGATAGAAAGCAAGAGGGAGAGATACAGAGGAAGGAGGGAGAGGGAGAGAGAGAAAGAAAAAGAGGGAGCATAGAGAATAAGGAGAGTTCCCCTTTAAGAAGAAAGACCGGAAGTGACACTACCGGCAGCATTCAGAACTAATCGTACTGTACTGTAGTGCAACAAACAATTCATTAAATGTGCCACAGCGATTGTCCTGGATAAGATCTGATTAATCGAATGGTGACCTTTCTTTGAGGTGCCGGTTATGCAGAAGTTACGGTTGATCGGGTCACGAATAAACGGGCTTTTACTGTATATAATATAATGATAACCCTTGCATTTGATATAGCACTTTCCATCTCTTTTAGACATCTCAAAGCTCTTCACAGAATAGCATCCCTCCCCAACCACGGGGGATATGTTCCTGAAAACCCCCGTGATTAATAAAACTGCGATTTATCAAATATAAGGCCTTATGGGAAAAATGGGGTTAGGGGGAGTAAGTTGCTTGCTCTTTTACTAAACACCCCCCAAAAAAAATTAACAAAAACAATAAATGTTCAAATAACACAATAAAAAATAATATAAAAATAATAAATTCATGTTATTTACCTTAATCCTAAGAGAGAAGCGACATTGTGACTGATTGATGCAACTGGGTCCTAGCAACAAACGCTATCGCAAAGTGACATCGTGGCTGGTTGATGCAATTGGGTCCTAGCGCCAAACGTTTGTGTTAAAACCCGTGGATACGCCAAATTCACTGCCGAGGTTGGCAAAATTGTTGCAGAGAGGAAAAACCGTGTATACTTGAAATCCATGGTTGCCAAGACCGCGGTTGGGGCGGGATGCTTGTCCTGTAAAGTGAATTGACTGTATATAGGTGGGTGAAACACAACAGCCAATTGTACACAGCCATGTCCCACAAACAGTCGTGGATTGAAATAACCAAATTCTAATTTTTTTTGGAAGGATTATTATTAGATTATGCCCTAAAGTGATTTGACTGTATATTTGTACAGGAGTCCACACTCATCTAGTTCTTTATTGTGTTGACGAGACATGCTTTTTAGGATTTACTGTTAAATGAAGTGATTGTGGCAGCCAATTTGCACACAGCAACGTCCCACAAACTGTCAGGTTGGTTTGCCTTATTATTTCCTTGCGAGCTTTAAATAGAACCTCAATTTCAAAATGACTCATGTCGCTGAAGTTAACATCAACAACAATAATAATAATCATCTTTACATTTGACGTGGCGCCTTTCCTGTCATTAGGATGTCTCAAAATTCTTCACTGGATATACTGTAAAGTGTAGTGACTGTGTGCTTTGTGGGCGAATATATCATCCAATTTGTGCACAGCAGTATCCTACGAACCATCAATGACCAATTTTATTTGGGGGAATTGTTGGCCAGAACACAGGGAGAAACTCTCCTCCGTGCTTTAAGCAGACAATTGTGTACGTGACTTGAAAAGGTTCCAAATCTCACGTAAAGCAAGAAATATAGCTGTCCTGAGCACTGCCCCATTGCTAAAGTCCGCAGTTTGTATTAACTGTTTCCAATCACTCATTCCACCCATCAGCTGTCACTGAGATCAATATCCAGAGGCATAAAGCATTCTGAACTTTCCAGATCTCATTTCTCTAACAGTGTGCCATCAGCAAATTTACAAACCTGTGTTTCATACCAATTGGCTTCCTTCAACCACTGTGCCAATAGAAGGGAATTTCTCTGAGCATCTTGGCTGGGAGTTCCTGGATAAAATTGGGCTTTCGTTTCAGGGCTGTGTGTCGGACATTGCTGTTTGTAAACCGTCTGCCACTTTCAATCTGTAACAATATCCAGTCACTACACTTTGGAGGATATCCTGTGAAGGGCTTTGAGACAATCCAATGCAATTAAGTGCTATAAAAACACAAGTTCTTAGAAGCGTCAGGAAATTTATCTAGGTAGTCACCTTTAAATTCTGACCTTCCTTCACTTCACAGCCATGAATTCTCCACTGTTTCATTAATGTGGTGTTATGCCAAATGCAAGGATTAATATATTAATATTATTTTAATATTCAGCCTTGCTCATTTGGTAGCATTTTCTTGCCTCTCCACCAGAAGGCTAGGGATTCAAGTTTTACATCAAGGCTTAGACCTCACATTGTACAGTAATGCTGCTTGGGGAGCGAGCAATACATTGTCCTGTACCTCATGGTTAAAAACCTGGAGCTCAGTCTCGCCTCGCTAGCGAGAGACTTGAGTTTGATTCCTGACAGGGCAAAACCTTGGACATATTTTCATTACTCTACACTCCTGATAATAATCCCTTATGGAAAAAAATACTAAATTGATCGTTCAATCCATGACTGTTTGTGGGACACTGCTGTGCGCAATTGGCTGCCGCGCTTTGTCCACAAAATATACAGTCAATTCACTTTAAAGTATATTCTGTGAAGCGCTTTGAGACACCTAGAAGACTTGAAAGGTACTATATCAAATGCAACGATTAATATTATTGTCAGAAATATTGTGGGTTAGTAAAGGCATTAAAGCAATATCTGCCTATTGAGGTGGATGGTAAAGATCTCATGCACTGTTTGGAAAGAGAAGTGAGTTTCCCCCAGTTCTGGCCCACATTCCCCCAGATAAAATCAGTCATACATTTCATAGCTGTTTTGGGGACACTGCTATATGTTCACCTATAAATCCAAGTCAGTGCGTTTTGCAGTAAATCCTGTGAAGCACTTTCAGATCTCTTCCTGACATGAAAGACATCAGTATATCAAATGAAAGATTATTTAAGACATAGTCTTGCTCCGTATCTGATCATTTTGATTAACATATCAACATTCCTCTCCAGTCTCTTTCAACTTAACAAGAACAGATTTTTTCCGAGCAATTATTTTTACACATAAACCTTCGTAAAAGTACCTCAAAGAAGCTGCTGTTGTGCCTAAGGTATTGACAGCACAGTGATTAAACGTTTTCAAAAATTTCAAACAACCCATTCTGAATTCTGGCCTCGAATGAACTTCTTACTAATGTGGAGTAAAAAGCACAGACTGCTTGGGTTCAGTGGTCTGTTTCTGTGCTGTGCATTCTTTGTAAAATTGTTGTGAACAATGTGGGTTCATTCATCGCTCTGTTCTGGAGGTTATGAGGTCTGTTATAACCTCCCAACATGATAGGTGCTCTACAAATGTGAATTTATTGTTGTTATTAGGTGCCCCACTGCTTTTGAGCAACAGCCTGGCTCAGTTCCTAACATTCTCCTTCTCCAAGTCAGAAGGTTGTAGGTTCAAGCACCATATTGCGACTTGGAACTCATACAGTCTCAGCTGATACTCCAATCCAGTGCTGGGGGAGCCCCGCATTGTCGGAGGTGCAGTCCTTTGGATGAAACGTCAAACCAAGGTCTCGTCTGCCTGTTCAGGTGGATGTTATAAATCCCATAGCGCTATTCAAAGAGAAAAACTTTCACTGCCATTTCCCCACAAATATGTCCTCTACACAATTCCCCAAGCAGCACTTTGAGATGCTATCAAAGTGAGATATATCAAATTCACAATTCTAATTGTTATTTGCGTACAAGCATTACACTCAGTTGACCATTGCAAGGTACCACAAAGAGCTGTGAGGTAAATGATCAGTATTTCTGGAAGTCTGTTGCCCAGGACAATTGGGGAAACCATTCAACACAAACGTAAGATACTGGAGATGCTGGTAATCTGAAACAAAACAGATCTTTGTCAGTTCTGACGAAAGGTCGTGGACCCGAAACATTGACTCACGTTCCTTTCTCCATAGATGCTGCCTGGCCTGCTGAGTGTTCCCAGCGATTTCTGTTTTGCTTTGAAGAAACCATTCCTATCGACAGCCAGGAGCCTGATCCACCTTGTTAATGTTTCATACTAAGGGGGGTGATACCTCCTACAATAAAGCCCTCCCCAATATAGCACCTGGATCCAAGTTGTCACTGTGAGATCAACAGCAACAACTTGCATTTATAGATTGTGCTTCATGTGAGCGCACCCAATGCTCAAAGCTCTAACATGAAGCTCCTATTGAACCCTATTGAATATCAGTGATAAATCTAAAATCTAGGTTGTATTGTTCTCTTAGTGTCCAAGCTAATTTTTTCCTTTCTCTTCTCTCTCCCCCTCCTCCTTCCTACCTCTCTACCCCTCCTCCCCCCTCCCCCACTCCCCCCTCCCCCCTCTCCCCTCCCCCCACCCCCCCCCCATATCCCCCAACGCCCCTTTCCTTCTCAGAAATTACACCGTTGTAAACTCCAAAGTAATCGCCGTAACAGTGAGACCGGAACCAAAGCTTGCTGACTCACTTCTGGAGATAGAGCTGGCCCACTCGACCAATGTAAGTATTTTGTCATTTATTTCACTGAATAGTATCATCATCATGTTTTGTGAGGCTCTTCAACTGAAAGACACAGTTGAACTTAATTGCTTTGCATATGTTTCTTTAAGCGTAATTGCCACACATATTTTACACAAGAACTGTATATAAAATAATAATTATCCTTGCATTTGATATAGTGTTTTTCATGTATTCTAGACATCTCACAGCGCTCCCTGAATATACAGTAAAGTGAATTTACTAAAAATTTGTGGGTGAAATGCGGCAGTCAATTTTGCCCAGCGCACACAGCAGTGTCCCACAAATAGTCGTGGATTTAAATGAACAGTTTATTATTGTTTTTTTTGAGGGGTTATTATCAGAAGTGTGGAGTAAGGAAACTCGCCCTGTCTGGAATTGAACCCAGGTCTCTCACTTGCAAGGCCAAATGTACAATGTACAATTTTCTTTTCAACTTAGGAAGTCAAAAGAACAAATTCATAGTAGATTTATAAATTTAGTTTTTTAATGATACATTGGTGTAGAAATACTGCCATTTCAAGGTTAAATTCACAATGGAAAGGAATTAAAGTCGAGAGCGGAGTAACCAAGCGGAGGAAACAAACAGGTTGGTATGGTGTTACTAGGTCTCAGAGATAGGGAAGAGCATGGGTAGATAATGGATAGGTACCACAAAAAATATTCATCTGGACTTTAGTTAACTCCTAAGCACAATGATTTTGGTAAACATATTCAGATTTATTGGTATTGAACTTGGTTCAATGAAAGATAGAAATAAAACAGCAGCATTTTATTTTGTGAAAAGGACAAATTTATTTTGAATGTACATTATATATCCAGTTCGAGACGCTGCATATTTGCTATTTAGATGACAATACTTTGTTTCTCTTGTTTTTCTTTGCGATTTTAAGTCAAAGATCTCTAGGTTGAGTATAGTGCAACATATCACTGTTGGGCCACAAAGTCTATCTGATATACTATCTTGATAATATCCATTCAATTGTGGAGTCCTGTAACTCACTGGTTAGAGCACTCGCCTTACAAGCGTGAAACGCTCTGAGACGCCGTCCAGCGTTGAGGGAGCTATATAAATCGAAGTTATTGTTGTTGTTGAGACCTGTGTTAGAATCCAGACAGGGCAGAGCGAAGCCTTGGGCAAGTTTCCTTACTCCATACGCCTAATAATAATCACTAAAAAAAACACAATAATAAAATTGTTCATTTCAATCCATGGCTGCTTGTGGGACGCTGCTGTGCGCAATTGGCTGCCGCGTTTTGCCGACAAATGTGCAGTCAATTCACTTTACAGTGTATTCTGTGAAGCACTTTGAGACGTGTAGAAGACATGAAGAGTGTTATATCAAATGCAAGGATTATTATTATTAAGACGAGTGCTCTAACCACTGAGCTTGGTGCGTTATGAGCCCAAATTGCTGTTTTGTTTGGAATGCAGATAGTGTAATCCTATATACAAAACTGAAAGTGAATTCACCACAAAGCTTTCCTTTCCTTTCCTAGGGCACCTTCAACCCTTACTGTGCTCTGTGGGACAACACCAAAACGTAAGTCTCTTTGCTACAATTACTTCTTGAAATTGTATTTCAAATCAATGGGTAAATTTCAGGGATTATGATGGAGTAGTTATTTGAGTAGATAGGGCTTGGTTTCTGATTGTTTGTTACCATGCTAACAGCTGTTGCCAGTGAAATCCTGTAATGCTAATTCATGTTTCAAAGTGTTTCCCAAATTAGAAAAAAAATTATTGTACGATATGCACAAATTTTCTATTGCTAAAGAGAATGGCATTGGAGGGGTTTCATGAACCATATGCTCAGGCACCTTCAATCATATACAGATTAATTATTACTGTAGCTGGGAAGAGGTGGGAGGTGACCAGAGGCAAAGTCAAAGAGGAAATTGTTCAGATGAGAACTGAAGAAGGGGAAGGAGATGGCAAGGTGGAGGGTTTGAGGAAAAGAGTTCCATAGTTTTGAGGGGTTGTGGCAGAAAGTGTGGCCGCTGATGGTGGGGACGGGAGACATACAGGACATGCTGAGGTGGCAGATAGTAGAATGAGTGTGAGCAGGTCGGAGAGTTCGGGGACTGCCAGGGAATTAAGTGATTAAAAGGAATGTGAGGATCTTGAAGTCGGTCTATTCAGTGATAGACTGAATGAGCGAATCGATCGTAACATTACGGCAGAATTTACAACAATAATAATACTACAATAATAATAATGCAATAATAATAATCCTTGCATTTGATATAGCACTTTATCACATCACTGAGGCACCTCAAAGCACTTCACAGAATGACCTGTTAAGTGAATTAATTGTATATTTTGAAGATGAAATGCAGCAGCCAATTATGGATAGTAGTGTCTGACAAATAGTAGACTGAGACATACAGAGTGGAAAGAGGATGTAATGAAATTAGGCTGTTTTTACCAAAAAATGTTTTGTTTCTGTAACAAAGGCACATTGTGACTGCTGTTTGCTTGCCCAGAGGTTACTATCTATCGATGCCATACACTCAACCATCACCACCACAGGCAACAATTGTTGAAGGAGAGCTGTACTGTGTCAGGGGTTGAACAAAAATATTAATAAAGAGAAATGTGTCAATATTTTTTGCAGTGGTACAACTTTGCCCTTATCTTGAGTCACCTCAATATATATCAGATTAATTTCTAACTTTCTAACTATATTTTCACACTGACCATTTTCTAGTTGAGTTGAAAACAATGGATCAAGGCTTTGGTCATGGCCTGGTCACCTATATCAGGTGTCGAATACATCAGGAAAACCATCACTGTGTTTAAGAGTATCCAAACCTAACTGAGAGTGAGTGAGAATTCCACACACGGAGATTTCACTGGGACACACTCTGCTTACCTTAATTACGTAGAATATTAGGTGCAGGTTTATTTCAAGATCCTCCTCCTTGTTTTCAAATCCCTCCTTATCTCTCTGACCTCTTCTTTCCTCATAGCATTGCCTTCGCTCTTCCGGGTCTGGCCTCTTCCTTGTTCCCCAAATCCTCCATTCCACTGTCGGTGACCGTGCCTTCAGCCGCTACGCCCCTCGGCTCTGGAACTCCCTTCTCCTCGCCCCCTCTTTTCCCATTTTCAGGTCACAGCTAAAGACCTTTCTTTTCGACCGAGTTTTGGGTCACCTTTCCCCCTCCCCCTGGCTCAGCCCCAGGATCCGTTATTGTGAAGCGCTCTGAGACGCCATCCGGTGTGGAGGATGCTATATAAATCCAAGTTGTTGTTGTTGATGGGAACCAGACTTGGGGGACCCCAGAGTGTGTGTTGGAGTAATTGCTGGGGTTTAACCAGCTGAAACCACACAGCTTGCTATTGAGAACACTGTTTGGAAAGCTCCCTTCCTGCTATTTGTTTTGCTTGGAGGAACCTACCTACTAGGGTTTTGGTTTGCAGGATTAGCAGTCATTGAGTGGGAATAATCCCTGTCCACAGTGACTGGTTTGCTCTTCCAAGTCCTGCCAATGAGGCAGATTGGCTGTCTATCATTAGTAGCGCCTACCAGCCAGCCTGGCTCAGCAGAACTTGGAAGGGCAGACCGGCCAGCCTCAGGGAGGAGGGATTATTCCAAATCAGCTCCTGTTAATGCCTCATACAATTGCCCTAAAAAAGGAGGATGGTCCTTGTTGGACAAGCAGCAGCAGAAGAAGATAGTAATAGAAACCAGGTTCAGGGCCAAGAAAGCATAAAAGCTCAAAGGAGTGGAGAGAGAAGTCAAGTCAGGAGAGTCGTGATAAAGAGCTAGAGATCAGCCAATGGATCCCATGTGAAGGTGCCTGTAGCTCAGTGGTTAGAGCAGTTACCTTGTAAGCGAGTGACCTGGGATCGATTCCAGGCAGGGCGAAACCTTGAGCAAGTTTCCTAACTCCACACACCTAATAATAATCCCTCAAAAAAAATTGTCATTTCAATCCATGACTACTTGTGGGACACTGCCGTGCATAATTGGCTTCCACGTTTCGCCCACAAATATACAGTCAATTAATTTTACAGTATATTCAGCGAAGCACTTTGAGATGTCTCGAAGACGTGAAAAGCGCTATATCAAATGCAAGCATTATTATTGTTATTATAATCATTGAGACTGATCCCGGGTTCCCACATTAAAAAGCACCTCTCCTCCCAGGCACTGTCAGCTCACCCATCATTTCAAAGCCCATCACTTTATATAAGAAACGCAGAAACAGGAGTAAGCCATTCAGCCCCTCGAGCCTGTTCCACCATTCCATAGGATCATCACTGATCTGTACCTTAAGTCTAATTACCAGCCCTTGCCCCATATCTCTTATTATTCATACCTAACAAATATCTATCCAGCTCAGTCTTGAAGATGTGAATTGATCCATCCTCCACAGCCTTTGGAGGGAGAAAGTACCAGATGAGGAAGGAATCAATCTGAATTTGCAAACCAGTATCTCTGAATTCCCTTCAGTTCCTTCGTAATGTCTCAGATCATTGTGCTAAGTGAAGAGGAACATACCAACTAGCTTTACGGACATCACAGTAGGATGGAAGCAAATCCATTGTCTGTTTAGATTTTTTTTAAACTGTAGGGTCTTAATCGCACAGCCCTTAAATTTGTTTTGCCCACCAAGTATACGGTCAATTCACTTTAGAGCATATTCTGTGAAGTGCTTTGATGTGTCTCAAAGAATTGATGAGGCCCAACATTAAATGCCTGGATTATTATTAATACTATTAAATTTATTATATGGAGGGAGGGAGATAATGCTTAAAATGTGATATTCATAGCCTTTTCATTGAACCGTTTTGCCTTTGTTCAAGGCTGGCTTATCATGAAGGCAATTTATAAAGGGCTTACAATCCAGAAAGGCCTTTTATGGTGCTGATAGGCTAATAGTTTGTGTCTCATCCATAAAGTGGCATTAGTAAGCTATCAAGGCGGTTCCCTTCTTAATGTGCAGGTTCTGCACAATCCTTTTTAATAATGTAATAATAATCCTTGCATTTAGTATAGTGCTTTTCAGACCTTGTAGATGTCTGAAAACGCTTCACAGAATGTGCGGTAAAGTGAATTGACCATACATTTATCGGCGAAACACGGCAGCCAATTGCGCAGAGCAGTGTCCCACAAACAGCCGTTGATTAAAATGACCAATTTTTTTTAAAAAATTGAAGGATTATTATTAGGTGTGTGGAGAAAGGAAACTTGCCCAAGGTTTCGCCCTGCCTGAAATAGAACCTAGGTCTCTCGCTTGTAAGGTGAGTGCTCTAACCAGTGAACTACAGGACTCCATAGCGTTTGATCCCAAAACCGCTGTCTCAAAATTAGTTTTTGCGATTGGGATTTTTTTATTCTCTCTCTCTCTCTTTCGGTGCAAACTATATCTTGGTTCTGTCCTTGTTCCGTCTTCGCCAGGCTCCACTATTCTCCCTGTGTAATGGAATTAAGATTCTTGATTTAACTTTAAATGCCTACATGTCCTTGCCTTTCATGCCTTGCAGAACTTTCTGAGTCTTACAATGGGCCAGGGGGAGAGGGAGGTGGAGGGTGCCCATAAGCACAATCAAAAAGGAACATTTTAGGAAGAAGGGAGGGGACAAAGGAAGGATAGATGGAGAGAGTTCCAGAGTTTCGACACATAATGGCCAAGGCTTGGCTACCTATGGTAGAATGCAGGGGATGAGAAACACCAAGAGGCCAGAGCCAGCCGAGCTGAGTTAACGGGTGGTTGAGTGGTGGGTATGCAGGTCAGGTAGTTAGGGAGGTGGATGGGCATGAAGTGATTTGGAAACGAGTGAGAGGATCTTGAAATCGAGCCATTCAGTAATTTGGGGCCAAGTGCAACCTGGCAACGACTGGTGTGATGAGAGTTTTGTGCAGGTGAGTATCCCACAGAACTTTTCAAAAAGAACCGCAAGTTTGAAAGTCTCTTCGTTCGTAGAAATAAAATTTCTATGTTAATTTCATGGCTACATGGAGACATGTAGCTCACTCATTAGAGCACTCGCCTTACAACTCAAATTCAGGCAGGTCAGGGCGAAACCTTAGGCAAGTTTCCTTATTCCACATGCCTAATAATAATCCGTCAAAAAAAACCTATAATAAATTGGTCATTTCAATCCACGACTGTTTGTGTGACACTGCTGCGCGCAATTGGCTGCTGCGTTTCACCCACAAATATAGTCAATTCATTGCACAGTATACTCTGTGAAGCGCTTTGACACGTCTAGAAGACGTGAAAAGAGTTATATCAAATGCAAGGAATATTATTATTACTTGTCGGATGCCACTGTGTACAAATTGAATGCCACATATGCCTCCAAATACACAGTTGATACACTTTACAATCTATCCTGTGGGACATGAATGGAGCTACACAAAATACACAATAACAATTTGCTAGGTGCCTCTAAGGTTTATGAAGCAGCTTTGCAATAGATTTTAATTTACTATTTGTAATTCCAACATTTTGCTTCCCGCCTGCACTGCAAGTAATGTGCTCCTTGTCTCTGATTTAAGAATAATGACAAGAATAATGCTTGCATTCGAACTGGCACATCGGGAGGATGTCACAAAGCACTTCACCTCATTCATTGTAAAGTGTAGTGACTGTTTTTGGTAGGTGAATGCGACAGTCAATATCATTGATCCAAAATGGCAACACAGTGATATCTGAGGGATTGTTGGCAGGACAGTCGGAGAGAGAAACTCCCTTCTCATTTTCAGTTGTGCCCTGGAAACTGAAAAGGCAGACAGAATCTCAGTTTAACATTTCATCCAAATGACGGCACATCCAATCTCCTAACAAACCCCTAGGACTGCACTGGAGTGCAGCCTAGACTGTGAGATAAACATTTTGACGTGGGGTTGAATTGACAATCTTCTGACTCAGAGTTGTGAGTTTTAACCTAGTGAGCCAGACTTTACTACAGACTTTGGAATATTGTCTTTATCCATCCTTCCCTAATGAATCATTTTAAATTGGCCTTTGTGAAATTAATGCAGAAACTCATAAATAATCACTGGTTTGCAGTGGAGGTAATGGAATCAATGAATTATACAAAAGGATAATTGAGCAAATGTTAGGTTCCAACTAATTTGTTTACTGCGTGCGAACAATTAACAAATCTAAAGGCTGCCTTGATCTGATTTCATCTTTGTCATTATTAACAATAATATAATAACAAGTTGCAATGACTAATTAATAGTAACCCTTAGATTTGAAAAAGTGCCTTTCACATTGAGAGGACATCTCAAAGCACTTCACATGCTGAACTGCAAAGTAGGTACATTGTACGCAACAGCCAATTTGCACGTAGCAACGTCTCAAAAACAGTCATCGAGTGAATGACCAATTTTATCAGGAGGATGGATAGTCAGGATGCCAGGGAAAACTCCCATCTCTTTTTGAATCGACATCCCCAGTAAATAGTGCCTTGGAGTGCCAGCCTTGACTGCAAATTGACATACAATACAATTTAGATTTATACAGCCTCATTCAAGCCAAGAGGATGTATCAAAGCGCTTAGCAATGCTGAAGCCTTGGTGGGCGTTGGCGGGGCGGGAGGTGACAAAACATGCGTTCAAAGAGATTTTGTGACGTGACTGTCTTCCATCCAGATTTGTGAATAATCAGTTTCACGCTGAGCTATGTAGATTGCAGCAGGTCTCCCACTATCTTATTGAATCATTCATGTCTGGAAGTGAAGCGAAACAGATTCTTACAGACCAGTTGTGTGTCTGCACAAGTCTTAGCGGACACTCAGTGATGGATTGACTTTTCAACCCTTTAAAGCACCAAATATTTGATGTAGCATCAACTTACACTGTGTCATAAAACTGCCATAAAACTGCAATACATTATAACATGGGATTGGTCACAGCGCCGTTATACTTTGGTTGCCGTTCGACTTAATAATGATCCTTATATGTGGAGCTCCTGTAGCTCAGTGGTTATAGCACTCGCCTTACAAGCGTGACACCTGTGTTTCAAATCCAGAGCAAAACTTTGGGCAAGTTTTCTTACTCCACAACCCTAATAATAATCCCTCAAAAAAAAAACACAACAATAAAATTGGTCATTTCAATCCACGACTATTTGTGGGACACTGTTGTGCGCAATTGGCTGCCATGTTTCACCCACAAATATACAGTCAATTCACGCTTGTAAGGCGAGTGCTCTAACCACTGAGCTACAGGACTCCACAATATATGTACTGTAATGCGGCTGTGTATATTTGCAGTCGAATGTCTCAGTGGGGGAATGGTATCCTTAACTCCCGTAGCTCAGTGGTTAGTGTACAGTTAATTCACTTTACAGTATATTCTGTGAAGCGCTTTGAGATGTCGATAAGATATGAAAGCGCAATATCAAATGCAAGGATTATTATTATCGCTTGTATTTCTACGCTTACTGATTCTCCGCAAAGCCGCTGCAATTGCGGTTTATTTTCCAGGAGGTTTTTTGCCAAATACTGCAAAGGCACGGTTGAGTGAATGTCTGCTGAAATATCGGCATGTTGACAAACAGTGGGTGAGAAGAGTGGCAGCATCTGTAAATCGCAACAGAATGACCTCAGGTCACAATTAACCATGAGGCGCACAGCAGTGGTTTTTGCAATGTTTGTGAGACATTGCTGTGAGCAAATTGGCTGCCCATTTGCCCACAAAACACACAGTCACTGAATTTCACAGTAAGTTCCCTTGAAGCGTTTTCACAACTCTGCAGTTCATATCCTATAGCTCAGTGGTTAGAGCACTCGCCTTACAAATGTGAGACCTGTGTTTCGAATCCAGGTAGTTCAGGGTGGGCAAGTTTCTTTACTCGACACACCTAATAACAATCCGTCCAAAAATAGCCTACAATGAAAACAGTGGTCATTTCAATCCACGACCGTTTATGGGAAATTGCTGTGCACAATTGGCTGTTGCGCTGCTGGGTTTCGCCCACATATATACAGTCAGTTCCCTTTACAGTACATTCTGTGAAGCGCTTTGAGACATCGATAAGATGTTAAAAGTGCTATATCAAAATGCAAGGATTATTATTATATTATTATCATCTTCCCTCCTCCACCCAACTCCCTCCCCCCCACTTTCCCTCCATCCCACTCTGCAGCTTGAGTGCAAACCTCCCTACCAATGTCCTCCCAATGTGAAAGGCACTATATAAAGGCAATTTGCTATTGTTGTTGTTATAATGTTATTTCAGTTTAAATCACTCTGGAGAGGTAATTTCTAAATGGTTTTCAGTGATGGGTCAGCCAGACTAACACTGCCACTTTCCGTCTGAATGGATGTCACTTTTTGAAACATATTTGTGTTTCCTAAAATAGCTACTTTTTGCTGGAGGTTGATATTTTGTTCACCGGGTAATTTGTCAAACCATGTTTACTATTTTTATAGAAGTAATCCAGAAATATGTTTCACAGTAGTAACATAGCACTGCTGCAAGCAAATTTGGGTTTAGTTGTTAACATGCACTGAACAAATGAATCAGTTGTATTTGATTAAACAAGACCCCATATTACACCCCACTGAGGTTTGTGATCTGTGGCATCCACTGGTACGGAGGGTTTGTAACCTGGCATAGGAACTGCCCACCCTGGCCTTTTGCTGTCTAGTTGTGCAGTCCTGTAGCTCAGTGGTTAGAGAACTCGCCTTGCAAGTGTGAGATCTTTGTTCAAATCCAGGCAGGTCAGGGTAAAACCTTGGGCAAGTTTCCTTACTTCACACGCCTAATAATAATCCCTCAAAAAAAACACAATGATAAAATTGGTCATTTCTATCCACGACTCTTTGTGGGACACTGTTGTGCGCAATTGGCTGCCACGTTTCGCCCACAAATATACAGTCAATTTACTTTACAGTATATTCTGTGAAGCGCTTTGAGACGTTTAGAAGATGTGAAAAACACCATATCAAATTCAAGGATTATATTATTATTACCAGATTGAAGTGACAAGTCTGGGAACATCTTTGGGGTTTGCATGAATGTATGCTTATGATGTGTCCTGGAAATCAGAAATTTACCCAGGACCCAGTTTGTCCAGGAGCCAAGGTTCACATAACAAGAACATAAAACAACAACAAAATTACATTTGTATGGCGCCTTTCATGTCGAGAGGACGTATCAAGGCACTGGAGAGTCAGTGTTTCAGACCCGAGCTGGGGGTTGGGATCGCAGAGGGTGGAGGGCAGGGGGTGAGGAACATGATCAAAGGCTTGGTCAAAGTGAAGGGGTGTGAGAAAGTAAGGGGATGGAAGCCTCCAAAGTAATATGAAGGATCAACAAGGAGAACATGAAACCGTAGAGATACCAAGCAAATCAGTGTCAGGTATCCGAGAGTACAGAAAGGCAATCACTGTGCCAGAAACTATGGTTTAATCCTCCACACTGAAGACACCTGAGAAGGACTATCACCCACACTGAGAAACAAATCAATCCAGAATTCATCTCCCACATAGGGATCTTGTCATGCGTCCAAAATCTCTCTCTCCCACACAATAGATCTGGAGTTATTCCAAGTTTCATCACCCACCCTGGGTTCCTGGAGTCAGTCCAGGTTCTCTCTTCCACGCAAGGATCTTGGAGCCAGTCCAGCACCTGTTAATCAGAGAGATTCCCTCCCCTGATCTACCCTTCACACATTCCTTGACTCTCCTCCTTGGCGAGGTAAGCAGGGTGCATTTCCTGAGCCAGATGGGTCCGCAGTACTCCAGGGCACCTCTGACACTGACACTTCAGCACAACTTGGAAGGGCTGACCGATCACTGGGAGCTGGGATTGTTCCCATTCAGCTTCTGTCAACCCTGCAAGGCAGAACCCTTACAGTTAGGGTGCTCCGAGACACTAGACTTCATGAAGGGCGCAATGCAAATGCAAGTTGTTGTTGCTCGATACTCCTTGTTGTCTGTGCAAAGTGCTTTGAGATGTTCAGGATGTTCAGTGCCCCTGAATAGCTTTCCATAAGGTACAAGGTTTTCTTGTTTGAGTGTATGGAGCAATCGCTGATAATCTATGAGTTGAATCTTCAGCCGCTACGTCCCAGCCCCCTCCTTCCCCTCTTTTAGATCATAATAATAATAATATTCCTTGCATTTGATATACTGCTTTTCACATATTATTGACATCTCAAAGCGCTTCACAGAATATACTGTAAAGTGAATTGGCTGTATATTTGTTGGTGAAATGCAGCAGCCAATTGTGCACAGCAGTGTCCCACAAACAGTCATGGATTGAAATGATCTATTTTATTATTATGTTTATTTGGAGGGATTATTATTAGACCTGTGGAGTAAGGAAATTTGCCCAAGTCCCCCTGACCTGCCTGGATTTGAACACAGGTTTCACACTTGTAAGTCGAGTGCTCTAACCACTGAGTCACAGGAGCACCGCTTTGAAGACCATGATTGAAGACCTTCCTGTTCGACTGTGCCTACAGTCAGCTCCTCCATTCCCCTGGCTTGGTTTCTGGCCCCATCACTGTTAAACGCTCCCAAGATGCTGCCCTGGGTGAAGGGCACCATGTAAATGCAAGTTGTTTTGGTTGTTGATTCATCTAAAAGCACAGTGTTTGTTATCTTGGCATTATATGATATCATTTGTTATCAATGACATGACAAGGTGCCGTATCACATATAAAGGATTATTATTAAGTGTACCGCCATCCAAATTGTAACTGCGCTGAAAACAATATCCAGGCTGTAACGTGTTGCATTGTAATAGCTTTGTTGTTGTTGTTGAGTGTCCAGAGCGATTGCTGATAAGTTGTGAGTCAGATGGTGAAATCTGCTCAGAAAATAGCTGAAGCTCAATAAGGCCTGATTTGGCAGTAGCAACAACACACCCCGGCAGAGTCTGGCAACTGCTGTGTCTGAACAGCAGAGTGTGATATTCAACTGAGCCACCTGCTCATCACTATTCCAAACCAGGGCAAAGTGTACTTTTCTCAACCTGAAATCTATCTCTCCCACATTAATGAAGATGGAGCGTTCTGAAAGCATCGAAGTTCCTGCAGGTTATCACACACCATTCATTCCCTTATCCCCCCACCCACTCTACATAAATCCATTGCATTTGAGGAGTCCCGTAGCATAGTACAGTAGTTTGGAACGCTTGCCTCGCTAGTGAGAGGATCCAGCTTCAATTCCCAGAAAGGGTGAAACCTTAGGCAAGTTTCCGTATTCTGCAAGCCTCTGTTTACCCAGCAGTAGGAACCTGGTTGTTAGTCAAATGGCGGATTGCTTTCTAGGGGTTATAATGCCTTAAATACAAATGTTGTCACCAATTCAACGTCTGTTTTGGGGACACTGCTGTTCGCAATTAGCTCTCTCATTTCGCCCTCAAAATATAGTCAATTCACTTTACATATATTCTGTGAAGCGCTTTGAGACCGTCCTCCCGACGTGAAAGGCGTTCTATAAATATGATTTTTTTGGTAGCTGTCATTGTCTCAACAACATGATAAAGTGCTATATCAAATGCAAGGATAACTATTATTAATGCACACTCTTAATGGGAAGATGTGAGATTTTAACTAGTTAAACACCAGGAATACCCCAACACAAATCCTGGGTCCTGAAGGCTTGGCTCCAGCGTCAAATACTCTCCAGAATTAGGTAAACTGGGGTTGCCCCTCCATTGAGAGATTCCATTCACGACACCAGGGACATTTCTATATATTAGTAGCAGACTAATTAGTAGAGGAAATGCATAGGATAAAAATAAACAGAGAGGAAGTACTAAAAAGCTTGACGGTGCTCATGGTAGATAAGTCGCCCGGCCCAGATGGGATGCATCCTAGGTTACTAAGGGAAGTACGGGTGCAAATAGCAGAGATTCTGGCCACAATCTTTCAATCTTCCTTGGACACAGGGGTGGTGCTAGAGGACTGAAAGGTTGCTAATGTTACTGCCCTGTACAAAACGGAGCAGAAGGACAAACCTAGGAACTAAAGGCCAGTCAGTCTAATATCAGAAACTTCTAGAAATTATAATCAGATAGTTCATCACTTAGAAAGATATAGGTTAATAAAGGACAGCCAGCACGGATTTGTTAAAGGCAAATCTTGCCTGACAAATCTGATAGAATGTTTTGATGAGGTAATGGAATGGGTGGATGAGGGTAGTGCAGTTGATGTCGTTTATATGGAATTTCAAAAGGCATTTGACAAAGTGCCACATAAAAGGCTTATAAGGAAAATAGAAGTCCACGGCATTAAAAAGACAGTGGCAGCATAGATCCAGAACTGGCTGAGAGGCAGAAAGCAGAGAGTTGTGGTAAACGGCTGTTTTTCTGACTGGAGGGAAGTGTACATGGCATCCCTCAGAAATCAGTATTGGGAACACTGATCTTTTTAATTTATATTAATGATCTGGACTTGGGTATAGGGTGTAACGTTTCCAGGATTACGGATGACACAAAGTTAGGAAAAGTAGTAAATAGTGAGGAGGATAGTAGCCATCTGCAAGAAGATATAGACTGAATGGTAAAATGGGCAAATTAAATTTAATGTGGAGAAATGTGAGGTGATGCATTTTAGGAGGAGAAATGAGGGGAGGCAATATAGGCTAGATAGTAGGGTCCGTCGATATGGAAATTTTCCGATTTAGATATATCGACGGGCTTATATCAAGATATAACGAATTATCGATATTTTCGGGTTTTTCGTACTGCGCATGCGCGCGCGGTACACGCATTCGGGGTGCGTGCGCATTCAGGGTGCGCGAGCATTCGGGGTGCGCGCGCATTCAGGGCCTATCCTCAGGAGGTAAATATCTTTCTCTCTCTGTGTCTCTCACACTCACTCTCTCCATCTCTGTGTTTTTCTGTCTGTGTCTCTGTGTCTCTCTCCTCTCTCACATCCCCCCCATCTCTATCTATCTGTATATTATCACATCCACCCCGTCTCTCCCCCCGCCGCCGTTCCTCTTTCTTCTCCCCCCCCCCCGCCGCCATCCCTCTCTCCCACGCAACCCCCCGCCAACTCCCCCCCCCCCACCTCCCCCAGCCATCACTCTCCCCCTCCCCCCACCAGCCATCTCTCTCCCCCTCCCCCCCCCCCCCAGCCGTCTCTTTCCCCCTCCCCCCCCAGCCATCTCTCTCCCACTCCTCCACCCCTTGCATACCTGTATATTGTATTCGAGGACTATGAATACAATATGGCGGCTTTGCACCTCGGTCTGTGCATTGTGTATAGAGATGAGCATTCTGGGTCTTGTAGTTCAGTGTGCGCGCATTCCGATTTTTTACCTCGTTTCGATATATCGATATTTTTGAAATGCCTGTATCGGCATATCGATATGAAAATTATATTGGGTTTTAGCGATATATCGATATATCGCCGGACCCTACTAGATAGTACAATTTTAAGGGATGTTAAGGAACAGAGAGACCTGGGGATTTGTGTAAGTGATTCTTTGAAGGTGGCAGGACAGGTAGCCAAGGCTGAGCATATGGGATATTAGACTTTATAAATAGGGGGATAGAGTACAAAAGTCAGGAAGTTTTGACTAACCTCTATGAAACTTTGGTTAGGCTTCAGCTAGAGTACTGTGTTCAATTCTGGTCACCACACTTTTGGAAGGATGTTAAGACGTTGGAAAGGGTGCAAAGGAGATTTACCAGGATGGTATCAGGAATGAGGGAATTCATTTATGAGGTAAGGCTATAGAGACTAGATTTATTCTCATTGGAGCAGAGAAGGTTACGAGGAGATCTTATAGAGGTTTTCAAGATCATGAAGGGATTCAATAGGGTAAACAGGGAAAAATTGTTTCCACTCGTGGGTGTGTCAGTGACTTCAGGTCACAGATTTAAAATAATTTCTAAAAAGAAATAGAGGGGAGATGAAGAGAATTTTTTTCACTCAGTGAGTTGTTCGAATCTGGAATGCACTGCCTGCAAAGGTGGTGGAGGCCAATTGGATAACGACTTTTAAAAAAGAGCTAGATGTTTATTTGGGGAAGACGGGTTTACGTGTTTATGGGGAGAGAGCTGGGCAGAGGGATTGAATTGTTCCTTTCAAAGAGCCGGCACAGTTTCGAGGGGCCAAATGACTATGATTCTATGATTCTATGATATGTGGAATCTCAATCTGATTTGGATACTCTTAAACATGGTGATGAATTTCCACATGTGTCATACCTGGCTAACCCCCAATACTGTTACAAAAGTGCTTGACTTGCGATGATAGGCATTAGTCTAGCTCAGTTAGCACTAGCCCTGTCTCTGAGTCGAAAGGTCACAGGTACAAGCTACTCAGACAATGGAGCACACTATCTCAGCTCAGTATTGGAGTGTCAGCATACACCCTAAAGCTTTCAGATATCCTCCCAAAGTGAAATGGGCTATATCTAATACAAGTATTATTAATTAAGAGCAACAGAACTTAATGCTTGTGCACTGGCAAATCTGAGAACATTCAAATGTCACCTTAAATCCTTAAATAGATGGAGCAAAGTATAGTACAAAATAAGAGTGTATGTGTGGGGGGATAGTGGGATGGGATTGAGATGAGATGGACTTAGCGAACGTAACAGTACAGAATGTACATTTCAAATAAGTGGTTGAAAATAACCATGCCTTCTGTTGAGTCAATGTATATTTGTGAACTTGTTATGAACTGAGCCCTGCTTCACTAAGTGACAGCGTGGGATATATTTATCACACAATAGCTAAGATGTGATTACTTCATTGTTCAGTTTCATGGTGAAACATGACGAGAACAGTTTTTTGTGTGTGTGTGAGCAGCACAAAAAAATAGCAAAAGGTGCAAGTCTCTGGGATTTCAATCATTTTACTGCCCACTTTTTGTCAAATACATTTTTGCAGTGCGGGCGTGAAGGTTAAGTTTAATGAGGTTCACAGCACTCTGCGTTCTTCCAATATTGGTTTGAAATGGGGAATAAATGCTTATGATAATGGACTCAGAACTCCAATTGAGGCAATTATTCAAGACAGATCCAATTAACTTAAGTAATGCTGCGTAGCCTGCCTTCAGATAGATCCTACACGTGGGCAGCTCCCTTGAATAACTCAGCAAGTTAGCTGAGCCATACAGGCCAAGGTAGGTCATAATGGTTTCGATTCTATGCTGGAGTTTAGTAGTTAGGAAATGCAAACTAGAGGACCTAGGTTCGATTCCAAACAGAGCGAAACTTCTTGTCAAAACTTGTACCTGGGTGTTAGTCGATTGGTGGATCGCTTTCCTGGAGGTAATAATCCCTTCAGAAAAATAACAAAGAATCAATAATAATAATGTAGTCACTCAATCCACAACTGTTTATGCGCAATTGGCTGCCACGTTTCATCTACTAATGGTACACTTTACAATATTTTCTGTGAAGCGGTTTGAGATGTCGACATTTTCAGGTGCAACATCAAATCCAAGGATTATTATTATTATGAGTCTCTGCAGTGTTAGCTACTTTGAACAAAACAAGGGGGCGTTGTAATTAACCTCAGCTCCTTGGTTGGCACAGGGTGAAATTAGCCTGTGTTTATGGATGTGTGTACAGAAATGTTATACGTGTGTGAGAGTTCTGGATGATATTAGGTTCAGCTCTATTATAGCCAACACCCTTATGTTTTGATACTCAGTCAATGCTCCCCAATTACTGTAATAATGTCCACTTGGCAAAGCTATGCTTTGAATGAGACATTAAACCAAAGTTCCGCTGCCTGTCCAAGGGAACAATAAATGTCCCAACATCTCCCAGACATAAATTGGTTGTTTACTAACTAGCAATTCAATCTCACTAACCAGCAATTGACTCCCAGTAATCTGCAATTAAATCCCATTAACGAGAGATTCAGTACCATTAAACCGTCAATCCGGTCCCACTAACTGAGTAACTTTTTCCAGTCCTTAAGTTTGTCTTCTGTAAAAACGGTTGGGTCCCTGCTTTGGATTGGATCCGACACATATAGTTAAATGATTCCTGTCATGCTTCAGGAGATGTGGGGGGAAGGTAATATGGGATCTCTTTGGGAGCTGAGCTGGCTCCACGATGACAGGCCTGGCAATGAAATGTTGGAACCAAGTCAAACCTCTTTGGGGGTCTCGGTAGCCCAGTTCTTGAGCCAGGCGGACCACAATATTCTAGGGCACTGCTCATGACAGACAAGCCAGCACAATGAGCAAGCCTGCCAATAGCACTTGGAAGGGCAGATCAGTCACTGATGGCAGGAATCCAAACAGATAGGGTGGTCCTACCTGGATGAGCATCGTGAAAGCTTGCCAGACAGCATTCACAATGTTTTAGCATCGATTCTAAGTCATTGTCCAGGCCTTTGGGTGAGACGTTAAACAGAGATCCAGTCTGCCTGTTCAGGTGGATGTTAAAGATCCTATGGCACTATCTGAAAAGAGAAGGGAATTTCCTAGCCAAACAATCCCCCAAATAAAATTGGTCACTTGCTTCATGGGACAAGTAGCTGCTGGGTTTTGCCTGCAAAATATCCTATCCCAGTATATCCTATGAAACACTTTGAGATGTCTTAAAGACATGATAAGGAGCTATATCTAATGCAAGGATTATTATTATTGATTCTTTTTCTGCCTCACAGTGCATTTTGTTCCGTTATGGGTACCTGTTGATGTCCCGACGTGAAAGGCATTCCATAAATATAATTTTGTTATTATTTTGTTTGTTGTTCACACCCAGCAATAATAAATTATAATAATAATAATCCTTGCATTGATATAGTGCTTTTCAAGTCTTCTACATGTCTCAAAGCGCTTCATAGAATATACTGTAAAGTGAATTGACTGTATATTTGTGGGCAAAACAAGGCAGCCAATTGCACACAGCAGTTTCCCACAAACAGTCGTGGATTGAAATGACCAATTTTTTTTTTTTTGTGAGGGATTATTATCAGGCATGTGGAGTAAGGAAACTTGGCCAAGGTTTTGCTCTGTCCTGCGGGAATCAAACCTAGGTACCGTATCTTGCTTGCAAGGTGAGTGCTCTTACCACTGAGCTACAGGGCTCCACAATGATGATGGTTCTAATGTTATTGGGGCTGCTAGTGTTTGAGTGCTATAAGTTATAAGCTTTTGATACGCTGCATTGTTTCACAAACAGTCTCACCTCTGCCCTGAGCACTAACTGTCTTCTCTTTCCTTCCCATTTGCTTTTGCTCTTTCCTACCATCGGCATTAATCATGGCATTCATTTTCATGAGATTAAGTGGTCGATTCCCACTCACTGCTTGAATAACAGTGAGTTAGCTTGAATGATTTAGCTTCCGATAGATATTTCTGGACCATCCACTCTGCTTAAAGAGTACCCAAAGCAGCCTGAGAGTTCTTTAAACGTTAAACCGAGGCCCCTTCTGCCTAGTCAGGTTAACGTTAAAGATCTCATGGCAGCATTTAAAAAGAAATGGGAATTTCTCTCTCCTGATGTCCTGACCAACAATCCCCCAGATAAACAACAACAACAACAAAATTACATTTATAGAGAGCCTTTAACATCACTTCACGATTGTTTGTGGGACAGTGTGTAACTGGCTGCTGCGTTTAGTCCACAATATACACAGACACTTCAGTTTCTAATATTTCCTGTGAAGCATTTTGAGACATCTCAACAATGTGATCAAGCACTATATCAAATTCAACAAATTACATTTTTTTCAAATAAATAAATTCAGGGATTATTATTATGATTTTCAGGTTTGATCCCCAGTTATCCTTGCTCCTCCACATCCAGTCCCTGACCAGCAACACTTTATCTTCCATCTCCACCACATTGAGCATTTCCGTCAATACCTCACCCCTCACGCTGACAAAATCCTTGTCCAGGCTTTTGTCACCTCTTGGCTGGACTATTCTAACACCCTCCTCACTGTTCTCCCCTCCTCCACCATTCAAAAAATTCAGTGTATCCAAAACTCTGTCTCTCACATTCTCATGTGCACCAAACTTCATTCCACAATTACCCCAGTCCTCACCAGACTCCACTGTCTCCATCTCACAGAGCTGATCGACTTCAAGATCCTCACTCTTGTGTTTAAATCCCTCCATTGATGGCAGCCCCTATCTCTCTAACCTCCTCTCACCTCACAGCAGTACCTGCTGCCTCCGCGCTACTGGGCCCAGCTGCTTTCTTGTCCCCCGAAACCTCTGCTCCATGATCAGCAGCTGAGCCTTCAACCACTATGCTCCAAAGCTTTGGAACTCCCTCCCTCAACCTCTTTGCCTTTCCCCCTCCTTTCCCATCTTCAGATTGTGCCTGAAGACCTCTCTCTTCGACTGTGCCTGTGGTCACCTCCCCCCTCGCCCTGGCTTGGCCTTGAGAAGTGCTTTGAGCCACCGCTCTGCGTGTTGGATGCTATATAAATGCAAGTTGTTGTTGTATTGTATGTATGCCACCTACACGTAGGAATTTTCCCACATCTGAAATGATCGGCGCACTATCTTCCTGCAGTTTAATAAGAGCCAAGGAATTTGCGATCCCAGAGTGTGAGTTGTGCTACAGCTGGAGTTTAACCAGTTATAAATGCATACTTTGCTGTTGAGTGCCACTGTCTGGCAAACTTCTTGTCCTCAGCCAGGGACATCCTACCCATTAGCACTTTGGCTTACAGTGTTAACAGGAGTGGGTAAAAGTTCTGCCCAACCGATGAGCCAGGCTGGCAGATCTGTCATTAGCATTGGCCTGGAGGATTGCGGGCAACACTTGGCTCAAGAAACAGACATTCGAGACTGGCTCCTACGAGACCCCACTTACCCACCAAGGAGAATAGTCAGTTGAATGACTTGCATCACTGTCAGAACGGTCCCTGGAATGAGGGACTTCAGTAATGAGAAGATACTAGAGAACCTGGAATTGTTCTCCTTAGAGCAGTGGAAAGTTGACGAGAGATTTGATAGAGGTTTTGCGGTTTTGAGTAAATAAAACAAAACTGTTTCTACTGGCTGTTGGGCCAGTAACCAGAGGACATAGATTTAAGATAATTTGCAAAAGACCCAGAGGGAAGACAATAATTTTCTTTTACCCAGAGAGTTCTTGCGATCTGGAATGTACTACAGATTCGATAGGAGCTTCCCAAAGGGAATTGGACAGGGAGTTGAAAGATTTGCAGGGCTATAGCATAAGAGTGGGCGAGTGGGTCTAATTGAATAGTTCTTTCAAAGAACCGGCACGGGCATAATGGGCCGAATGGCCTCCTTCTGTGCTGTAGGATTCTATAGTTCTGGTGCCCACAGTTAATTAAGATGCACAGCATAAGCACACTTAATAGCTCATCATCTAAACTGTCTACATTGCCTTTTATGCCCGGAGTCCTGTATTGTTTAATCACTGTGCAATCAACGAGGCCAATCACAGCATTAAATGTTGCCAGTGTTTGGACACAGTGAGGCTGAAATATAGGAAACACAGACAATCAGAAGAGATTCTCTCTGTCATCACAGTGGGGGGTTGATTGTGGGTGAGGTGTGTGTGAGTGTGCTTGTGTGGTGCGTGTGTACGTGTGCCCGGTTCCACTGGCTTCCCGTTCCTCAGAGGATCGAATTCAAGATCCTCGTCTTCACTTTCAAGGCCCTCCACAGCCTTGCCCCTTCCTACCTCTCTGACCTGCTGACCTCCTATCAACCTGTCCAGCGGGGTCTGGTGGGGGCTCCATGTCCCCCACCCGATGTGCCCCACCATCAGTGGCTGGGCTTTCAGCCTCTCCGTCCCTATGCTTTGGAAGTCCATCCCACAATCCTTTCGCTTGCTCCTCCCTTGCCTCCTTCAAGACCGGGCACAAGACCATCCTCTTTGACCATGCCTCCAGCTGCCATTCTACCTCTCTGCACTCCCTCATCCCAACGCCACCCATCCCCCCCCCCCCACTCCCATACACACACACACATCTCTGCATGCTCGGGTCCTGACCCCTGACTGTTCAGTGCCTCGGAATGTCCTCCTGGCGTGAAAACCGTTCTACTAATATAACTTTGTTGATGTTATTGTTGTGTGTGGGGGTGTCGGGAGAAGCGCGGAACCTCGCTGGTTCAATTTCTGTCAGCTAACACACAAGATTCCCAATTCCCTCTGTTGTGATGAATAGAATTGGACCACCAGTTGGGCATCTGGGGCATGTTGCTAGGTTACTAGGGATGTGGTGTACATGGAGCCCTGCAGTGTAGTTGTTAAAGCACTCGCCGCACAAGTAAATGGACCTGGGTTCAATTCTGGGGCAGGGCGAAACGTTGGGCAAGTTTACTCACTCCACACACTTCTGTTTACCTAGCAGTAAATAGGAACCTGGTTGTTAGTTAGATAGCATTTCCGCAGATGACATTCCCATCAAAAGTAATGTGATCACTCAATCTATGACTTTTTGTGGGAAACTGCTGTGCACAATTGGCTGCTGCATTTCGCCCACATATATACAGTCAATTAACTTTACAGTATATTCTGTGCAGCACTTTGAGACACCTCGAAGATGTGATAAGACACTCTTATCAAATGCAAGGATTATTTTTAATCCCAGAACTGACTGGTTGATTCAAAGCCTCTGTAACCGTGTACGAGCATGCCTCCTCCTTAACTGACCATGCTTTCGGTCACCCTCCTTCCCTGTGGAGTCCTGTAGCTCAGTGGTTAGAGCACTCTCCTTGCAAGCGGGAGACCTGGGTTTGAGTCCAGGCAGGTCAGGGCGAAATCTTGGACAAGTTTCTTTACTACACACACTTGATAATAATCTCTCAATTTTTTTTTAAAAATTGTACATTTCAAGCCAAGTCTGTTTACGGGCTGATGCTGTTTGCAATTGGCTGCCGTGTTTCGCACACATAGAAACAGTCCATTCACTTTACAGTATATTCTGTGAAATGTTTTGAGACGTCTAGAAGATGTGAAAAGTGCTATATCAAATGCAAGGATTATTGTTATTACCCTCTCTGCACTCTACCCCAACTGATCCAAATCCTCAACTCGGGTCTAAATCACTGACTGATTTCAATCAGTCCAGCACCTTAGGATATACTCCCAAAGTGAAAGGCGCTATACAAATGTAATGTGTTGTTGTTGTATGTATTTAGAATGCAAGGAATTTTGTTTCTAAAAAAAACTCACGGAGTTCTATGGTTGTCAGCGTTGAGTGAGTTTGACAATATTGGATGGGTCTAGTTTCTGGGCTCCAATTCAGGTGGAACTGAGGACAGAGGTTGACGCACAATAAGGGACATACTTCTCGCAAGCCAGGCCCAAACTATAAATCAACAATGCCTGATGCAAGTGGAAATCAGATAGTGAGTTTCCATTGAGTTGGGTCAACCGTCAGCCACTGTTAAACAACGTTTCCCTTGACTTAAAGGTGTCAGATATGCCCTTTGCAGCTGTACTAACGCTTACCACGGAAGTGGCAGGTAATGTATAGGAAAGCGAGCTGTTGAGTGGTGCTTTGGGCAACGGCAATGCCAATGATATAGTGTGGCAGTGACCAATCTTTACAGTTGGTCAACAAAATATATTTTCTTGATTGAATATTTCTTGATGTGTGCTGTAAATCAAGAAGATTCAATCAGAAAAAAACTGGAAACGCATTGATTTATTGAACACAGAAGTACCTGCACCAGTGTGAATGTTCGGCTGCTTCTTGACAGACCGCAGGCCATGGATTAGCCACTGCTCATCTAGGCAGAAGGTTAGTAGGGACGTGTTTTTTGGTTCAGCTGGATGCAGTACTTTTAGAGAATGGAAACCAGACTGTACGTCAACTATACAAGGAAATATCACAATCACTTGAATGGAAGAGACACATCCTGCTTATCTAATTCCAGAGAGCTTTTAGCCCATTGGAGTCCCGTGGTTAGGGTTCTCGTCTTGCGAGTGAGAGGACCCGGGTTCAAATCCCAGCCTTAACCTTAGCCAACTTCCCTTACTTCACATGCTGCTGTTTACCTAGCAGTAAATAGGAACCCAGTTGTTAGAAAATTAGCAGATTGCTTTCCGGAGATAATAAGACATTAAAAAAAAATTGTGCACTCAATCCAACACTGTTTGTGACACACTGCTGTGCTCAATTGGCTGCCGAGTTTCGCCCACAAAATGCACTTTATAATATATGCTGAGAAGCACTTTGAGATGTAAGGATTATTATTATAATTATTATTATGAATCCTCTCAGTTCAATTTTATGTGTTTTTACTTATTAAAAAAAAACTTATTAAAATGTTTTCGAATGTAAGTCTCTACATTTAATTTTTTTTTATCAATGTACATTTGGTTTTCGACTGGTCTTCTTTGACTTTCAATCATCTGTTGTGGCATAACATAGTTAAACATATAAAACAATTGTATTAAATACAGTAAATATAAAAATCATTTAAATAAATTTTATCAAGTAGCTCAGGTTTATAACTTACAAAAAAATACAGCTGCAGTCACATCTCTGCTCATCCCAATCAGCCAGTGACCTTGAGCATTATATCTTTCATTAGGGGTGAGTGAGAATCTTATTATTTATTTTCAATACTTATACTCTAAAATCTTATACTTTACTTTCATGTATAGTACTTCACAAATTCTTATACTTTAAATCTTATTCTTTATCGGGTGCGTCACATTCACTAATATGCTTATACTTTATAAACACTTAGACTGTATCTTACTTAATGGCCGACCTCTAAATAACTTATACTGTAAATATGTAAATGCAGCGCGCGCTATCGTGATGTTGTTTAGGATTGCGACTCCCCTGTGTTTTATTAGTTATTTTTTTAAAGTGAACCTCGTTCACTACCTAGGGCCTCAAACCCAGTTTTTTATTAAAGTGAACCTTGTTCACTACCTAGGGATTCAAACCCAGTATTTTTTTAAAAAGCGAACATCGTTCACTACCTAGGGAATCAAACTCAGTATTTTTTAAAGTGAACCTTGTTCACTACATAGGGCCTCAAACCCAGTATTTGTTTTAGTGAAAAAAAGTTTTAGTGAAAAAAAATGTAGTGTAAAAAAAATCCAATTCAGATGGCAGTGTCGCAACAACAACAACAACAACAATTTACATTTATAGAGCGCCCCTCACGTCGGGAGGACGTCCCAAGGCGCTGAACAGGAGGTGTGTGACCCGAGCTGGGAGGGGAGTGTTTGGGAAGGGGTGAAACGCGAAGGGGAGGTAAAAGAGTTCGGGGTGGAACAAAAGGCATGATCGAAGAGGAAAGTCTTCAAACCGGCCTTGAAAGAGGAAAGGGAAGAGACGAAACGGAGGGATTGAGGGATGGCATTCCATAAGGTGGGAGCGGAGAAACTGAAGGCCCAGCCTCCGATGGTGGGGCGGTTCTGGCGGGGGGCTTGGAGCAGGCCAAGTCCTGTTGAACGGAGGGTCCGGGTGGGTGTGTAGGGGGAGAGTAGATCGGTTAAGTAGGATGGGGCAAGGTCGTGTAAGGCCTTGTAGGTGAGGATGAGGATCTTAAACTCGATCCTCTGGAGGATGGGGAGCCAGTGGAGACGGGCGAGGGTGGGGGTTATGTGGTCGCGGAGGCGGGTGCGGGATAGTACACGGGCTGCAGAGTTTTGGATGGCCTGCAGCCTATGAATGGAGGAACTGGGGAGGCCGACTCCGAGAGAATTTCCGTAGTCCAGCCATGAGGTGATGTACGCATGCACAAGTGTTTCGGCAGCGCGTGGGGTAAGATAATTACGGAGCCTGGCAATGTTGCGCAGATGGAAATAGGCGGTGCCGGTCAAGGCGAGGATGTGGGGGAGGAAGGAAAGTTTTTGATCGAACATGATGCCGAGGTTCCTGATTGGCTTTGTGAGGTGGAGAGTGCAACCTCGGATATTGAGGCTGGCAGCGCCCGATGTGCGGAGGCGCTGGCTTGAGCCAATCAGGAGGGCCTCGGTCTTATTCACGTTCAACTGCAAAAAGTTGTCCCTCGTCCACGACTCGATGTCGGACAGACATGCTGTCAGAACATCGATCGTCTGGGGGTTGAGGGATGAGGCAGAAAGGTACAACTGGGTGTCATCCGCATAAATGTGGAAATTTACCCCATGTCTGCGGATGACGTCACCCAGAGGGAGCATGTAAAGGGTGAAAAGGAGGGGACCGAGGACAGAGCCCTGAGGGACGCCGTGGGAAACTGTGCGGGGGTTTGAAGAAAAACCATTGGAAGAAACAAAATGTAAACGGTGGGTCAAATAAGAATGGAGCTTGTTGGTGGTGGCGAAGAGGAGGCGGTGGTTGTCCTTCGCTTCCAGGATTATCCTGGAGTAGAAGGCTGATTTGGCGGTGGCTAGGGCGGAGCGGTAAAATTTGGTGCGGTCCAGCCAAATTTGCCGGTGGACCGTGAAGCCAGATTTGAGCCAGGTGCGTTCAACTGCTGTCACTTGGCTTTTGAGGGAACGGAGGTGAGTTGTGTACCACGGTGATGATCGGGAATGGGAGACGGTTTTGGAGGTGAGGGTGGCCAGGGTGTCAAGGGTAGTGTAGAGGGTGTTGTGGAGGCGGAGGATGGGTCGGTGCAAAAAGAATGCCATTGTGGGAAGAGGTCGGAGGTTTCTAGGGCAGAGGTGAAAGTGAGGGGGAATCTTCTTCCAGGGCCGGTAGAAGATGGTGGTGGGTTTGGAAGTGGAGGGCGGAGGGATAGAGGTGTTGCAGGAAATGAAAAAATGGTCGGAAATGGCCTTGTCTGTGATGGTGACGCCAGAGACGTTGAGGCCTCAGGTGATCACTAGATCGAGAGGATGGCCGTGAGTGTGGGTGTCAGTGTTAATATGAAGGGAGAAGTTGAAAGACGAAAGTAAAGAGGAAAATTCAGAGGAAATGGGGCAGGAGGGGGTGAAATGGAGGTTGAAATCGCCAAGAATAATAAGGCGATCAGAGGAGGCACAAAGGGAAGTTAAAAGTGAAGAAAAGTCTGAAATGAAAGTGGGGGAGGGTTTGGGGGGGCGATAAACTAATAGGATTTTGAAAGAATTGTGGGAGGAGTGAGAGAGGGTGAGTTGTTCGAAAGAGGGGAAGGAGCCGGAGGAATAGGGGGATAGGGCAAGTACCAAGAGAAGATCAGAGTGGGTTCTCTTTTGACAGTGAACAATTTCAGCACAAGCAAATATGCTCACCTCCTGATCTGGACGTGGTGAAATTATTCACTATAACCCCGCTCTCCGTCATCCGTCTCCTGATGCCTACGAGCATGCCATCTCGATGGAACCTCCAAATGTTGAATCCGATATTTGTGCAGTATTATTTCTCTATCTATTAGAAAACATCACTTCAAACAGATAATTAGAATGCGCTTTATTAATACGATACCAGTAAAGGAGAGGGGAATATGCGTCTCTCAATGGGAGTCGCTCTTGTCCTCTGAGTTTGGAACAGTCCAACTCCTCCTTTTATACACTTAAAACAATACACAATGTATTAGTTGAATCACAGAAATGAATGCTATCTTGACACACGTAATTACTTATCAAAGTCACATGGAGATAGGTATAGCAGCTGGCGTCAGTGGTACCACCCGGCTCAAGGACGCCTGTCTGTTCCCGTGAGAAATGAGTGTTGACTAGACCTTCTTTGAATACCAAGATACTGAAAGTTCTTTTAGTTCAATTATCACAATATTAGTTCTAATTATAATATAGTTTGATCACATATGGGTATATGTTTAATTATACTTCCACAAGGGCTTTGAGTAGTTTCGACAATGTGATGAGATGCTATATCAAATTATTATTATTTATTTTATTATTATCCGAGAGATGAACTGTCATGTTACATGAATATAATGATAATTATACAGTACTTGCATTTGATACAGCGCTTTTCATGTCTTCCAGACGTCTCAAAGCACTTCATAGGATAAACTGTGAAGTGAATTGACTGTGTATCTGTGGGCAAAGCACAGGTAAACAGGAACAGGAGGTGACCATTCAGCTCATCGAGCCTTTGCCACCAGGTTATTAGATTTCGTCAGACCAAAATACAGTCAATTCATTTTACAATATATACCGTGAAGTGCTTTGAGACATCTCAAGGGCATGATAAGGAGCTATATCAAATGCAAGGATTATTATTATTATTATCAAACCCAAAGTCCCACCTTTTCACCAAACTCCTTTATAACCCCTGCCAGCCAAGTCACTGTCTGTCTCTCTTTTAAACGTTCTAATTGATTCCAATTTTACAGCTTTGTGGGTCAGAACCCTCTACATCTTCACAATCCTCTGTTCGAAGCAATGCCTCGTGATCTCAGTATTGACTGTCTCAGTTCTAATTTTGAGACAGTGTCCTCTTGTAATGAATCCCTCTACCGGAACATAACTCCAGAGTGCCCGGCCTCTCATCATAGCTAAGCCCTTTAGCCTCCCTAATCCAGCTTTATCCCCAAATTCTAATGAATCATCTACTTGTTTGATTGGAATAGATATTCTGCTTTGTTTTCTGTATAATAGCATTTACTCTAATTTCTAATCAATTATAGATTGTAAAGTGCCCTGAGATATATATTTTGCCAGCAGAAATCTTTCAGTAATTGAACCTTATTCTTATATTATCATCATTTTCATTCATTTTTTTTTAAACCTCACTAACAACACCTTGGAAAGAGAATTCTCAGAAGGGACCTCATAGAGATTATAACATTTTAACTAGAGCTGAAAAAGTAAATCCAAATCATTACTTTCAGATGCCCAAGGATGGTAATAATAATAATAATAATCATTGCATTTGATGTAGCGCCTTATCATGTCTTTGAGACATCTCAAGCATTTCACAGAATATACTGTAGAATGAATTGACTGTGTGTTTTTTGGAGAGGGCAACGCGGCAGCCAATTGTGCACAGCAGTGTCCCACAAACGGTCGTGGTTTGAACAAGAGAGCACAGGTTTAGAATTGCATAGGGCAATTTCAGGACTAACACTGGGAAGTATTTTTTTACCCAGAGAGCAATTACTAATGATAGTAATCTTTGCATTTGATATTGTGTTTTTCATGTCTTCTAGACATCTCAAGCATTTCACAGAATATACCATAAAGTGAATTGACTATGTATATGTGGGTGAAACGCGGCAGCCAATTGCACACAGCAGTGTTCCACAAACAGTCGTGGATGGAAATGACCAATTTGTTATTGTGGGTTTTTGGAGGGATTATTATTAGGAGTGTGGAATAAGGAAACTTGCCCAAGGTTTCACCCTGCCTGGAATTGAACCCATGTCTCTCGCTTGTAAAGCAAGTGCTATAACCACTGCGCTACAGGGCTCCAATCAATTCTGTAGCATTAATGCATGTAGCAAACAACAATTACATATGAACTAATCATTCGTTAATCGATTTCTCTTTGGAACCAGTAAAGGCTAATGATCAATTGAACTTCTGCAGGAACTGTACAGTACTTTAAATTCTTCAACCGAACTATAAGGTAAACTAGAAAAATGTTTCCATAAGCGCTCCAAAGCCTTTACATTTCTTGCATGTTGAAACTTCTTCAGTTCATTCATCACTCCATCTCGTTCAATTTGCAGTTTGTTTTAGCTCAGTGCCACTCAGCTCTTTTATCTTCTCCAGCAAGTTATATTTTTCAACCTCATGTTGCATTGTTAGCTTTTTCAGATCTATTAACAAATCCTTATTTTTAAATTTTTTAATTTAATGATCAAAACAGGATAAGTAAGCACTTAGGGTGGTTGAGCCAAGGGCATTGGAATTGTGTAAAAACACTTAAACTTAATGATATGATGGGAGGATTTTGGGACAAGCATTCTAGAATGATGAGTTTAAAGGGGTTTATAATTCAAACCAGTCTTGTGAATTTGTAACACATAATGTTCAAGAGTTACGACTTCAACCTTGCTCCTGTTCTTTGCCTCTGCTCTTCCAACTAAATCTATTTGGCCACACGTATTAAAATTGTGTAAAATTACGGAAGCTTCTTCACTCCCGTCCTAAATTAGACTCCCGTCCTAAATTAGAAACTGTTTTACCAAAATTCTCAATAAAGAAAGTGGCTTCCAAATTAGGAGTGAGGTGAAGAATTTGTCACAATTCTGCCATTACGTTACATGATTGCATAAAATGGTCTTTCTGGCTAAAGATAGTTGCAATTTCCACCTCAGGACCTTAAGACTTGAAACTCTCCATTTCTCAGACCTCGCTTCTTTCCTACTTCTTGCAATACACCGCCTTTTAAAGGCAGAACAGGCTCAATGGGCCAAATATCCTCTCCCCTTAACAAGTCAATTTTTCTTCACCTCGGCCTTCTCCCCTATCCAGGCTTGTCAGCCTTGCGTAGGTGTAGTACTCTTGTCTCTGTGGCTTTGGGGATTTAAGCCCCACATCAAGACTTGAATCACATAGTCTAAGCTATCATTCTGATGCAGTGCTGGGGGTTATCGTTAAGATATACAGTCAATCCATTTTACATATATCCTGTGAAGCAGTTTGAGACATCTCAATGATATGCGCCTTGGGACGTCCTCCTGGTGTGAAAGGCGCTATACAAATGTAATGTTGTTGTTGTTGTTGATATGATAAAGCTCTATCTCAAATGCAAGTATTAGTAGTATTATATTATTACATATAAATCGCTCTGTAGAGGTAGTTTTTAAATGGTTTTCAGTGATCCTTTTCTTAATACATTTGCACTTCCTAAAATAGCTACCTTTTGCAGGAGGTTGATATTTTGTTCATCAAATATTGTGTCAAACCATTTCTGAATAGTCTTATTAACAGCTCCAGTTGAATCTATAGGAACCATGTTTTATACTGCCACATACATCTGCATTCAATCTGTAGCTCAAAATATTTCCTGATTTTCTCTAGTTCCTTATTTTTCACATGGTAGTCACTTGCGATAGCCACATCAATGATAGCACACGTATAAACCATTCAGTTCTTTATGATAATATCTGACTGTCCGGACTGTATGTACTTGTGAATCCCGGATTATGGTAATGTTATTCCTCAATGTCACTTTTGTTGGTTGACGTTAAAACCAGCTGGGTTTTTCCATCAATATCAAAGTGATTACAAATTGTCCAGTGAATATATTTAGTTACATTATTGTATCTAGTCAAACACTCTGATTGTGGTATAGGGTTGGACTTGATGACAAAATGTGGTCTAGTGTTTCTGGTGTTTGATAATCTATTTGGCATTTTGGATCAGTGTTTGTCTTTAAGATCTTATTTTCATAATATTGGATGGTAATAGATTGGTCTTGTACTGATGTTATGAGAGTTTCTGTTTCAGCTTTCAGATTCCTGCTAGTCAACCAGCTTTAGTTTATATGTGGAGTCCTGTAACTTAGTCACAAACGAGGGGACCTGGGTGTGATTCCCATGCATATCGACACATTGGGCAAATTTTTTTACTCTACATGTCTCTGTTTACCTAACAGTATGTTAGACCCCAGATATTAATCGATTGGCGGATTTTTTCCAAGGGAGTAATAGCCTCTTTTTTTAAAAAAATGCTAAAAATGTTCAAATCTGACTCACTCTAAGATTGTTTGTAGGACGTAGCTGTGCAAATTGGATGCATTTCACCCACAAAACAACAACAACAAAATTACATTTGTATAGCACCTTACAGTCAATTCAATTTACAAAATATGCTGTGAAACGTTTTGAAGTGTTTCGAAGATGTGATAAGGCACTATATCGAATGCAAGGATGATTATTATTATTATTATTATACATAGCCTCTTTACCTTCATTGACCACACAGGATTTTCTTCTCCCATTCATTTTTCTACAAGACATCATTTTCTTTTTAAGAAAATTTTCATTCTGTCTGTGTACCATTTTTGTTGGTTGAGATGAGCTATTTTCCATTTCTTTTTGATGGATGTCATATTCTTGTTTGATCTCGGTTGCTTCTTTAATGATGGAATATTTCTTCCTCTGGTTTTGTGTGTTTTTCTATCATCAGGGTTTGTTCTGATAGATCAAGAATAATAATCCTTACATTTGATATAGCCCTTTATAATGCCATTAAGACGTCTCAAAGCACTTCACGAAGTATACTGTGAAGTGGATTGATAATCTATTATGTGGACGAGTATTCAACCACAATTTTCGATTACTCAGATGCTCCAATTTGAATCAGGCCTCTTTCTTCTTATTTGCTTGGTATGTAAATATGTTAGCCATTGGCTTTTATATCATGTAGGGCATGAATAGTCAACAGTTTTCATGTTTTCCTATCAATATTTTTCAGATCTTTAATCATCCTATTGATTATACCAAAGCTGTGACTTATTACTGTTATGATTACTTATTATCATCTCACATCAAACGCCGCCCAAACCATCATTCACGCTTTATTTTTTGCTTCCCACCTGGACTTTTCAATCGCATTCCTCACCTCACTCCTCCCCAAAGCTCCACCATCCATTAATTCCATCTACTCAAAAACAACACCGCCCACACCAAACTCCCACCATGCCTAGCAAGCCAGTCCTTACCAGACTCTGCTGACTTCCTGGCTCCGATCAAAATCCTTGATACTCTTGCATTTCCTCATGGAGTCCTGTTGCTCAGTGGTTAGAGCTCTCACCTCGCAAGCGGTAGACCGGGTTCGATTCCCACGTAAGACGAAACGTTGGTCAAGTTTCCTTACTCCACATGTCTCTGTTTACCCAACAGTAAGTGGGAACAGGGTTGTTAGTTAATTGGCGGATTGCTTTTCCGGGGATAATAATTCCTTCAAAAAAAATAATTTAGTCACTAATCCACGACTGTTTGTGAGACGCTGCTGTGTGCAATAGACTGCCACGTTTTTAATTCCTTCAAAAAATAAATGAAACAATGAATAGTTTGCTCACTCAATCCTGACTGTTTGTGGGATCCGGCCATGAGCAATTGGTTGCCTTGTTTCACCCACAAAATATTCAGTCAATACATTTTACAGTATATCCTGTGAAGCTCTTTGAGACGTGAAGTGCTTTGGAACATCCTCCCGCCGTGAAAGGTGCTATATAAGTGCAATTTTGTTGTTGTTGTTGAGACGTCCCCGCAAAGATATAAGCGGCTATATCAAATGCAAGGATTATTCTTATTATGATGATAAAGTTGCACTATTGGAGCTGTTTCCCTGGTGTTTTCTCCTGACCTTTAAATATTATCTTCATATATTTATTCATTCCTGTTACAAGCTAAGCTTCAAAAGACATTTGCGCTGAGGCATTGCACATTGAGCCACCTCTCTGTTTGCAAAGCAGATCTCCTATTGCTTTGTGATTGCTCTCTTCGAAACCCCTTGTTACTGGTTCCACCAGTGATCAGTCAAAATTGGGGTTGAAAAGCACTAGGACGTTATGACTGCAGCAAACCTTCTGCAGAAACCTCCAGGAACCTTAAACTGACACTTTGGCTTCAGAGAGGATACAGCAATCAGCAACTAGATTTATAATCGTAGTTAATAACAATAGTAATCCTCATATTTGATACTGCACTTTTCATGTCAGGACAAACACTTTGAGGGATTTATTACAAAGTGTTGTGAATATATATTTTGTAGGTGAATATACAGCAAGCAGTTTTGCAGTTAACCACATCCTGCAAACAATAACAAAATTAGACTTGTGTAGCGCCTTTCACGTCACGAGGACGTCTCAAAGCGCTGGACAGTCACTGTGTCAGACCCGAGCTGAGGACAAGGGGGGAGGGAAGGGGGGGGATTAACTGTTGCCAATGGGGCCATCGAAGAGTAGAATCTTGAGGCGGGACGTAAAGGAGGCCAAAAGTGAGTGACTCATTGTATTTGGGGGATTGGTGGCCAGGACAGAAGGAACAACTCCTTTCTCATTTCAAAATCCATTGATTCATGGGATCCATGGGATCCCATGAACCAATCCATGGGATCTATAACATACACCTGAGCAGGCAGGCGGGATCTTGCTTTAAAGTTTCATCCATAATATGGCATTTCCAACAATGTAACGCATCCCCCAGCACTGCATTGGAATGTCGGCCTAAACTTTAACTTCAAAGCCCCAATGTGGGCTTTAATCCACAACCATCTGATTCAGGGGGGAGAGAGTTTCACAAACAGTACCAGGCCGCCTTTTGTGCTTTATTTATTGACAATATCAGACATCTTGGGGAGATGAAAAGATAAGTTAAAAGAAAGATAAATAGTGGTCGGGAATTGTAGGTCAATTAAGTAGACGGATGGAGGAATGAGTGTCAGGTAGATTTTAATATAGATCAAATGGGAGGGTGATGGAGATTGCAGACAAGTCGCAGTGAACATGTGTACAAAATGAAGAGGTGTCTATTAGCAGTACAGAAGAGACAGGATTTGGGTGTGATTATTGATCAGTGACTGAAGTCTCCAGATAATGCGAGGCTGCTGTCACCGAAGCTAATGAAACACCAGGTTACATCTCAAGGGCATTTCATCTTCTCAAAAATAGCTCACGACAGCTCACACACTCTCTCTCTCTCTCTCTTTATCTGGCCCACCTCCATCCACAATCTTTCCACATCCATAAAGGATTGTCATAGCAACCTGGATAAGAAAATGTAATATCAAACATTCAAGTTTGCAATAGGTCAGTCCTCAGAAAAGAGGATATTCTGCTTTGTTGCATTAACATCAAAGAAACAAAGCAATTTTAAAACAGTATCATTTAATGCCTTTTTTTCAATTAAAGCCCGCTCTATGTTTTATAAGCGCCCACGAGCAAAATTGCAAAGCTTGGCAAATGGAGAAGGCTGGTGCTCTAATGTCAGCCTGGCCTCAGCTGGTAGCACTCTCACTTCTGTGTCAGAAGGCTGTGAGTTCACGCCCCATGGCACGCCTTGAGCTCATGTGTGTCTTGTCCGAAATGTCTTGTCTGCACATTTAGAAACGTGCACTTCTGATTTGAGATGTTAGCATTAAATGTGGAGCTCCTGTAGCTCAGTGGTTAGAGCACTCGCCTTACAAGCGTGAGACCTGTGTTCGAATCCAGGCAGATCAGGGTAAAACCTTGGGCAAGTGTCCTTACTCCACAGGCCTAATAATAATTTTAAAAAACAATAATAAAATTGGTCATTTCAATCCATTTGGGGGAGTTTGATCAATTGTCTTTTTTTCTACAGCTTTGGGATTTTTCCACCTATAAAAACCATAGAACTTTACAACAACAACCTAATAATAATAATATTCCTTGCATTTCATCTAGCGCATATAGTCCTCTAGACATCGCAAAGCACTTCACAATACACTGTAAAGTGCATTGACTGTATATTTGTGGGCAAAACACGGCAGCCAATTGCGCACAGCAGTGTCCCACAAACAGTCGTGGATTGAATTGACCAATTAATTTTTTTTTGAGGGATTATTATGAGGTGTGTGGATTAAGGAAACTTGCTCAAGGTTTCGCCCTGACCTGCCTGGATTCAAACACATGTCTTGCTCGTGTAAGGCGAGTGCTCTAACCACCGAGCTACAGTACTCCTTGCATTTATATAGCACCCCCTCATGCAGGATAATGTCTCAGAGCACTTGCAGCCCAGCAAAAGGCTATATGGGCTGTCATATCCATGGTTTGAAAGCGCGATCCATTCAGTCCTATTTATTTGACTTTTCTTCCCCCTTCTCCATTTCCCTGTTCTCTGTGCTCCCCACACAACGTTTATTGGAATTAGAGCAGGATTTTGCACACCGTTCTAATAGCTGTACAAGCACTGACCTTTCCACAGTTTGCTAATTGAAACGATACGTGCTTTGTAGAATCACTTGTTTCAGATCAGTCATGCATGCTGAAGAACCCAGCGCCTAGCATGGAGGAAAATGTAATATCTGTCTGTACTGTCATAAGGTCACACAATTCAATGAGTTTTGCTAATAAGCATATTACAACATCGCAAACTGTATCCTGCCTTTTTACTCCAAGCTGCTGAGGTGGGTGGGAGGGGGAATAGAGGGGCAATTTGTTTTTCTGTTGGGAGGGGAAGAAGTCAGGGTGTGGATATTCTGGTGTTTCTGCTCAGTTAACCTGGGGTTTAGGGATAACCTCTGCTGGACCTTTCGTCAAGAGATAGTGTATTGGGTGATGTCTATGATGGGGTGCATCAACCTGGCTCAGTTGATCGAAATTCAACTCTGAGCCAGGAGGCGTCCTGTGTATTGGTTGGAACACACACCTTGCAAGCGAGGGGAACCAGATTCGGTTCCCAGGCAGGGCACACTTTAGGTAAGCTTCTAAATAAATAAATAAATGAATTCATACATTTGTCATTTCAATCCATGACTGTTTGTGGGACGCTGCTGTGCACAATTGACTGCCGAGTTTTGCCCACAACTATACAGACAATGCTCCACAGTAAGCCTTTGAGACGTCGAGAAGACGTGAAAAGCGCTATATCAAATACAAGCATTATTATTATATCAAATGCAAGGATTATTATTACAGTATAAGGTTGGGAGTTCAAGCCCTACATTGTGGACTTTAAATTCACAATCTAGGCTGTAGGTCCACGAGAGCACAGTATTGTGAGAAAGGCAACAATAATTTTGGATGAGGCGTGTGCATAATTCTGGTGTGCCGCATAATGCTGGTACACACAGTCACTACACTTCAGACTGCAATAATTAAGAGTGCAGAAAGGTGGAAAAGTGCTCAATTCAGTCTTAATTTAGAACTAATTACGCTGCACTTGACAGTAACAAACTACAAATTATATTGCAGCTATGTTTGCAGGCAAACCTGACAGCAATGACTATGAAGTTCTTTGAGGCATTTGATCAATGAAATAAAGTGTTATAAAACTAATAATGATAATAATTGCATTTATTATAGCTCCTTACCGCATAGTCACAAAGTACTTCACAGGATTCAGTGTGAGTATATATCAATGTGCAGTGTCAAACGACTGCAAGGATATAATTTGACATGTCAAACGACTGCCAGATGGTGGAAGGCGAATAAGATGGACCTTGGTGTTCCTTTGACAAGCAAATTCTTATATTAAGTGCTGGGCCTGTGTGTTATAATAATTATTATTATTATTAATAATCCTTGCATTTGATACAGGGCTCTTCATTTATTCTAGACGTCTCAAAGCGTTTCACAGAATATACTGTAAAGTCAATTGACTGTATATATGTGGATGAAACGCGGCAGCCAATTGCACACAGCAGTGTCCCACAAACAGTCATGCATTGAAATATTTATAGATGCCCGGCAATGTCTCAAAGTTGATGTGAGGGTCCTGTCTTAGTTGGAGCATTGTTGGCCAGTGGGGTGTATTCTCTCCTGCTTTCAACAATAACTTGTATTTATATAGCGCCCTCCATGCTGGGCGCTGGGTTTCTTAATTGCCTAAATAGTCAGACGGGACCTCGGTTTAATGTTTCATCCGAAGGGCAGCACCTCCATTAATGCAGACACAGAATACTGAGAAACATCTCAAAGTGCTTCATAGAATGAGATGTAAAGTGAATTGACTATGTACAGTATTTGTGGGCAAAACGCGGCAGCCAATTGCGCACAGCGGTGTCTCATAAAAAGTCATGGATTGAAATTACCAATTTTTTTGTAGGAATTATTATTAGGCGTGTGTAGTAAGGAGAAACTTGCCCACGGTTTCGCCCTAACCTGCCTCGATTCGAACTCAGGTCTCATGCTTGTAAGGCAAGTGTTCTAATCTGAGCATTATGATACTGCAAAGTGTAACAAAAATTACAGTGATAAAGCACTACATATAACGGGAGGGTTATTATTAGTATTAATACTGTAAGTGTAGTAACTATGTATACTGTATTATAAAATTTAAGCATTATTCATCATTCAAGTGTGGTGATTGTATTTTGTGTTAAACAGCCAGTTTGATATACTTTTTAAATATATAATATATTATTTGATATATAATTTGATATAATTTGCTAAACACAGGTAAAGTGTAAAACAAAATTCCAGGCAATGGCAAACCTTGGGCAAGTTTCCTTATTCCACACGCCTAATAATAATCCCTCAAAAAAAAATTGGTCATTCTCAATCCATGGCTATTCGTGGGTCACTGGTGAACGTAATTGGCTGCCACATTTCGCCCAAAAATATATAGTCAATTTATTTTACAGTATATTCTGTGAAGCGAATTGAGACGTCTATATAAAAGACATGAAAAGAGATATATCAAATGCAAGGATTATTATTGTTATTATTGTTAATTGTAGCGACTGTGTGTTTTGTGTGGGGGAAAATGCAGCAGCCAATTTGCACACATCCAATATCCCACAAACAGCTATGAAGTTTATTTTTCAGTTTTATTTAGGGATGATTAGCCAGGACACTGGGAGAAACTCCCCTCTCTTTTTCAATAGTGTCAACTTTCCCAGGTGACTTATATATTATTTTTGTATTTCTTTCTTACTTGAGTCACGTTTAATTTAAATAATAATACAATAATTCTTGCATTTGATATAGCGTTTTTCATGTCTTCTAGACGTCTCAAAGTGCTTCACAGAATATACTGTAAATACCCAATTCGGAGGTCAATAATTAAAAAACATGTAACATGTGCTTAATAGAGGGGGCATAAAAAGTTGACCACTGTGTGGAAGTAATGTGATGCAGGTGCTTTGGCTCGACTACAGCAACTCCTTCCTTGTCGACCTCCCCAACTCTTCCCTCCACAAGCTGCAGATCATCCAAAACTCTGCAGCTCGTGTCCTCTCTCGCATTAGGCTCTGTGACCCCATCACCCCCACCCTCGCCCGGCTCCACTGGCTCATCATTCCTCAGAATCAAATTCAAGATCCTTGTTCTCACTTTCAAAGCCTTCCATAGCTTTGCCCCCTCCTACCTCTCTGACCCGCTGACCCCCTATCAACCTGTCCATTCCCTCCGTTCAGCCTGCTCCATATCTCCCGCTCGACCCATCCTCCCTTCGGCAGCCAAGCTTTCAACCCCTACTCTTTGGAACTCCATCCCACAATCCCTTCGCCTTGCTCCCTGCTTTGCCTCCTTCAAGGCCCAGCTCAAGACCATCCTCTTCGACCGTGCCTTTCGTGCCATCCTACCTCTCTGCCCCCCCCCCCCCCCCCCCCCCCCCCCCACAACTGGTCAGATTCTGACCGGTGACTGTTCAGAGCATTGGGATGTCCTCCTGACATGAAAGGCGTTCTACAAATGTAATTTTGTTGTTGTTGTTTATTTTGGTCAGATGTAGAAACCTATCACTGTGCTCAGGGATATCCAAGCCAGTCTGAGAGTTCCGTACATTCATGGCTTCTTCACCTCACAGCTGGACTATTCAAATGCCTTCCTCCACTCCACCACAATCCATAAAATCCAACTCATCCAAAGCTCTGCCGCCCGCATACTCACCCACACCAAACTTCGCTCCCCCATTACCCAGTCCTTGCCAGACTTCACTGGCTCCTTATCCCCGAGAGGATCGACTTCAAGATCCTCACCCGTTTTCAAATCCCTCCACTCCTCTGCACCCCCCTACCTCTCTGAACTCCTCTCTCCTCAAACCAGCTCCCGTTGCCTTCGCTCCACTGGGTCTGGCCTCCTCCATGTCGCCCGAATCCTCCGATCCACCCTCGGCGGCCATGCCTTCAGCCACTATGCACCGAGGCTCTAGAATTCCCTTCCTCACTACTTTCGCCTTGCTCCCTCTTTTCTCAGTTTCAGGTCCCAGCTGTAGACCTTTCTCTTCGACTGTGCCTTTGGTCACCTTTCTACCCCTGCCCCTGGCTCAGTCCCGGGATCCACTATTGTGAAGCGCTTTGAGACGCCGTCCGGGGAGGAGGGCGCTATATAAATCTAAGTTGTTGTTGTTCGTTGTATGTGAACTCATGACACTTGATTCAATTCTGATACAATTGTGTAATTGAATTCTCACATACAAATCCCTTCATACATCCCTATCCCTCTGATCTCATAACACACTCCACTGCCCCTCCTCTCAGCCACCTCCCCTTGGAAAACTCACGATTGCTGTGTCCCATTTACCCCTCCCCCCGCCGCCCTCTCTGCTCCACCATCAGTGACCAAACCTTCAGTCACTACACCTCCAACCTCTAGATCTCCCTACTTCAATCTCTCCACCTCACCTTCTCTTTATCCATCTTCAAATCCCACCTAAAAAATCTACCTCTTTGAACACAGCTATGGTCACCTCTGCCCTCTCCCCTTCATCTTACCTTAGTGTGAACCCGACTGTGGTGAAGCTGTCTGAAACATTATCTTATGTGAAGGCTACCATTTAAATGCAAGTTGTCGGTGCTTTATAGCCAGTCAAAGACTTACACAGGTTGATTCTGTTGGGTTTTGTTCACTCTCTTTCTCTCTGCGTCCCCTACCAGACTTCCTTTACTTTCCCCTACCCACTCCTAATACAACAACAGCAACTTGCATTTATACATACACATGCAATGGTCCTTTTGTGAAGAGGTACAGAAATACGCTGGTCTCATCTCTTCCCACTGACAAGTCACTCTGCTCTGGAGTCCAATGATTGCCCTCAGAAGAATTCTCCATGTTGATGGTATTTACAATAATAAACCTTGACTTTGATGTAACATCTTATCACAGAATCGAAACTTCTCGAAGCACTTCAGAGGGTTGTTTTTTTTTTGCTGCAAACAACCCCCAGATAAAATCGATTGTTCTTTCCATGGCTGTTTTGGGAACATTGTTGTGTGCAAATTGGCTGCTGAGTTTCGCCCACAGAACACATGGCCACCAGACGTCACAGTAAAATCCTGTGAAGTGCTTTGGGACATTGTGATGATGTGATGAGACACTGCATCAAATGCAAGGATTATTATTTTAAAATGTGCATTTTTAATATTGACTCAGTTCCTCCTGTCAGCGAGGACAATGTGAGAGCTGTAGTCGAAGGCACCATCAGTTTGATAGAGTTTGATAGAGATGGCAATTTTTCATACAGCAACCCACCTGCATTAATGATCTGTGCTGAACACAAGTCCCTGTCAATGATAGCTACCCAAGTGACACATAGACAATGTCTTACACAGCTGTAATCCCAGCAAAAATAGAAACACACCTGCCTTGTGCTTGTTCCCAACAAGACTTGACTTCCTATCTTCTACGAGTGCTGGAATAGAAATACATGAACTGTTACAGCACGGAAACATGCTATTTGGCCAAACTAGTCCATGTTGGTGTTGATAATCGTAATCCTTTCATTTAGCATACAATAATAATAATAATAATAATCCTTGTGTTTGATTTTGCGCATTTCCTGTCTTCTAGATGTTTCAAAGCGCTTCACAAACTATACTGTAAAGTGAATTGACTGTATATTTGTGGGGGAAACTCGGCAGCCAATTGTGATTGAAAATGACCAATTTATTATAGCTTTTTTTGGGTGGGGGATTATTATTAAGCATGTGGAGTAACAAAACTTGCCCATGGTTTCGCCCTGAGCTGACTGGATTCGAAACGCAGGTCTCACGCTTGTAAGGCGAGTGCTCTAACCACTGAGCTACAATAGCACCTTATCACATCGTGGAGGTGTTTGTGGGACATTGCTGTACCAAAATTGATTGCAGTGTTCGTCCACAATACACACGGTTATTGTGTTTCACAGTAAAATTCTGTGCAGCGCTTTGGGGCATCGCAGTGACATGATGAGGCAATGCATCGATGTACAGTATCTCACAGGATGTATCATGATCATTAACTTTGTGACTGTTTATGAGATGTCAATTGGCTACTGTGTTCATCCGCAAAATTCACACTGTGTCACCAATTCATGACACATGAAGTGCTTTGAGACCTCTTGATGGTGTGATAAGGCGCTGCATGGATCATTATTATGGTTACCTTATATTTATGCCCCCTTCTTTGGGATTCAAAACCAACAACAACAACAAAATTACACTTGTATAGCGCCTTTCACGTCGGGAGGACATCCTAAGGTGCTAAACAGTCAGTTCGGGACCCGAGCAAGGGAGGGAAGGTCAGGGTAGGGGGAAGGGGAAGGAGAGTAGGGGAGGGGGAAGAGTTAGGAGTTGAGCCGAAAGGTGCGGTCAAAGAGCAAGGTCTTGAGACCGGCTTTGAAGGAGGAAAGGGAGGAAGTGAGGTGGGGGGACTGCGGGATGGCCAATGGGAAAACCAACTGAATACAGCTGATTAACATCCACCTTCTCAAATCCTTTCACCATCTTCAACACTCTAAAATCCCCACCATGTTCCCTCTCAATCTCATGTCCAGTGAGGAAAGCTCAAACCAGAATAAACTTTCTTCTTGAACGCAATGTAACACAGTGTCACTCAGATATCTTCAAATAAGTACAACAAAACTTGCATTTACATAGCGCCCTTCATGTGGGGGCAGCGGCTCAGAATGTTTAACAGTGGAGCCTGACGCCAAACCAGGGCAAGGGAGGAAGTGACTGTCAGCATGATTGGACAGGAAAATAATACTAATAATACTTGTATTTGATATAGTGCTTTTCATGTCTTCCAGACATTTCAAAGCGCTTCACAGAAAATACTGTAAAGTGAATTGACTGTATATTTGTCGGCGAAACGCGGCAGCCAATTGTGCACAGCAGTGTCCCACAAACAGTCATGGGTTGAAATGACCAATTTTATTATTGTGTTTTTTCGTGGACGGATTATTATTACGCATGTGTAGTAAGGAAACTTGCTCAAGGTTTCGCCCTGACCTGCCTGGATTCAAACACAGGTTTCACGTTTGTAAGGAGAGTGCTCTAATGCTCTAACCACTGAGCTACAGGACTTCACTTTCTTCAGTCGTGATCTAAAAGATGGGAAGGAGGGGGAATAGTGGAGGGATTGGGGGAGAGAGTTCCAAAGCTGTGGGACCTAGTGGCTGAATGCGCGGCCCCAGTGGTGAGGCAGGGGACACAATGGATGAGCAGGAAGCCAGAGCCAGCCAAACGGTGGTAAGTGGAATGGAGACAAAGCAATTAGGAGAGGTAGAAAGGTACCAAGTACATTCATCGTGTAAATAGTTGAAGTTAACCTTTACTAAACACATACTGATCATTTAATCTGTGCCGACTGTATTTGAAATGAGTGAAATTGAAGAGACCCAATTTTAGACCCTGGGCTGTGTGTGTGGAGCAATGATAAATCCCAGCTTTGTAACGTATGGCTTAATCATAACAGACAATTAAGAAATCCATTGGGATAAAGATTCCAAGGCTGTATTTCAAAGTAATGTAAAGAGCTTTAAAGACTGGAAATCCAAATATCTGCCGAGTGACATTCCACCTAGTCTCTGGCGCCGAACAATTTAATTTTAATATTGTGATTGTGTAGAACTGTGGAAATGTTTCTGAATTAGATCTTTATTTGCCTCACAAGCGAGAGGACCTGGGTTTGATTGCGGGGTAGGGTGAATCAAGTTTCACCCTAGCTAAGTTTCCTTATTCAATACGCTTCATAACTGAAATCCACTCACTCCCTAGTACCTCCCTAACTCTTTGACCTCCTAACTCCCCAATCCACCACCCAGCGCCTCCGTTCGACTGGCACTTTTCTTCTGCTTGTCCCTCGTACTCTCCGCCCCACCATCAGAGCCACTATGCCCCCAAACTCTGGCACTCTCTCCTCAATACCTCTGCCTTCCTCTCTTCAATCCCTCTGTCTTGCCCCGTCTCTTCTCTTTTTTCAAGTCCCACCTGAAAACCTTCTTCATCGATTGGGCTTACGGTCACTTTCACCACACCCCACCCCCCAAGCTCGGAGTCAGGCTCCACTACTGTTAAGCGCTTTGAGACACTACCCTAAATGAGGGGCATTATGTAAGTGCAAGTTATTGTTGCTTCTGTTTACTGAGCAGTAAGTAGGAACCCTGCTCTAACTAGTGAGTTATAGGACTCCACATGTCTCAATTAGATGTCTCAATTACATAATAAAGCGCTATATCAAAAACAGATTATTATTAATAATCCTTTAAGAACTCCAAAACACCATCCAGCGTGAAGGGTGCTATACAAATGCTAGTTGTTGTTGTTATTATATGAATTTAGTCTTAACTTTGTGGCTTGTGTTTTGGTGGTTATTAAAACAAAAGGTGAAATGTAAGGCATCCAAATCTCCCTGGAGATTTGGAAATCGGGGCCAAAATAAACCAAAAAAAAGAGGCTTATGATAAGTGTCAGGCTCAAAATTCAGAAGGGAACCAAGCAGAATATAGGAAGTGTAGGATAGAACTAAAAAAGGAAGTTAGAGGGGCAAAGAGACTGCATGAGAAACAATTAGCGAGTAAGATTAAGGGGAACCCTAAGGTTTTTTACCAACATATTAAGAGTAAATGGTTGGTCAAGGATAGGGTGGGACCAATTAGGGACCCAGGAGGAAATCTCATTGTGGAGGCAGAGGGCATGGCTGATGTACTGAATGAGTACTTCGCCTCTGTCTTCACAAAAGAAAAGGATACAGCCAATGCCATAGTATTGGAGGAGAGGGTAGGAGAAATGGATAGAATAATTATAACCAGAGAGGAAGTTCTAAAAAGGTTGACGTCGCTCAAGGTGGATAAGTCACCTGGTCCGGATGGGATGCACCCTAGGTTACTAAGGGAGGCACGGGAGCAAATAGCAGAGACTCTGGCCACGATCTTTCAATCTTCCTTGGACACAGGGGTCGTGCCAGAAGACTGGAGGATAGCTAATGTTACTCCCTTGTATAAAAAGGGGCAGAAGGACAAGCCTGGTAACTACAGACCAGTCAGTCTAACGTCGGTAGTGGGCAAACTTCTAGAGTCCATAATCAGGGACAAGATAGATCTTCACTTAGAAAGATATAGGCTAATAAAGGACAGTCAACATGGATTTGTTAAAGGCAAATCTTGCCTTACAAATCTGATAGAATTTTTTGATGAGGTAACGGAATGGGTGGATAATGGTAGCGCAGTTGATGTAGTTTACATGGACTTTCAAAAGGCATTTGACAAAGTGCCACATGAGAGACTTATTAGGAAATTAAAGGCCCACGGCGTAAAAGAGACAGTGGCAGAGTGGATCCACAACTGGCTGCGAGACAGAAAGCAGAGAGTTGTAGTGAGCGGTTGTTTTTCAGACTGGAGGGAAGTGAGCAGTGGTGTGCCACAGGGATCGGTTTTGGGACCATTCCTCTTTGTAATCTACATCAATGATCTGGACTTGGGTGTAGGGAGTACAGTTTCCAAGTTTGCAGATGACACTAAGTTAGGGAGAATAGTAAATAGTGAGGAGGATAGTAGCCATCTGCAAGAGGATATAGACAAATTGGTAAAGTGGGCAGACACATGGCAGATGAAGTTTAATGCAGAGAAGTGTGAGGTGATGCATTTTGGGAGAAGAAATGAAGGGAGGCAATATAGGCTAGATAGTACAATTTTAAATGGTGTGAAGGAACAGAGAGACCTGGGGATTTGTGTTAGTGACTCATTGAAGGTAGCAGGACAGGTAGACAAGGCTGTTAAGAAGGCATATGGGATACTAGGCTTTATAAATAGGGGTATAGAGTACAAAAGTCAGGAAGTGCTGACTAACCTCTATAAAACTTTGGTGAGGCCTCAGCTGGAATACTGTGTTCAATTCTGGTCACCACACTACAGAAAGGATGTGAAGACATTGGAAAGGGTACAAAGAAGATTTACTAGGATGGTGCCAGGATTGAGGGACTTCAGCTATGAGGAGAGGCTAGATAACCTATGGTTATTCTCTCTGGAGCAGAGAAGATTGAGGGGAGACCTAATAGAGGTTTATAAGATCATGAGGGGTTTCGAGAGGGCAAATAGAGAAAAACGATTTCCACTCTTGGGCGAATCTGTGACTCGTGGTCACAGATTTAAAATAGTTTCAAGGCGAAGTAGAGGAGAGCTGAGGAGAAAGTTTTTTCACTCAGCGAGTTGTTCGAATCTGGAATGCATTGCCTGAAAAGGTGGTGGAGGCTGATTCGATAACAACTTTTAAAAGGGAATTAGATCTTTATTTAGGGAGAACAGGTCTATTAGGCTATGGGGAGCGGGCAGGGCAGTGGGATTGAATCGCTCTTTTCAAAGAGCCGGCACAGACTAGATGGGCCGAATGGCCTCCTTTTGTGCTGTAAAATTCTATGAATCTATGAATCTAAAAAAACGACTTACAGAAAATAAACACTTCAAAATCAAGTATTGGTTGAAGAATTCGATAAATTCTGTCTGTTCTGAAACGCTATGTCAATGAACAGAGTGGATCTTCGACTCAGGCGCAATAAGTGTCAAATCAATGGTCGAAAATTCCACCGGGTGGAATTGTTCAGCCTCTCTATAAGGGTGATGCGTCACCGAAAATCGATGCACTCACTGTTCAGTTCTGTGATCTAAAAGGGCATAGAAAATACACCAGGAATCTACGTGACCCGACACTTTAATCCTGCTCTGTATGCAGACTGCAAGCACCTCTTTTATTGCATTATTTATTACACTTGTGTGGGGTCCACAATGCGGAATACGTTTTTCTCACCCCCGCAAATTGGATTTCAGTAAATCCATCCAAATCCCTTGCCTTCTGTTCTCTTCGTCCTGATGTTTTCTCCCAGTTCTTTCATCTGTGCTTCCACTTTCCCTTGCCTTAACCCTCAATGCAAAAGACCCATTGTCCTGTTCATTTAATACAGCACCTATAATATAGAAACATTTGAAAGCCTCACAGGGTTTACTACAAAGTGTCTGTGTATTTCGTGAACAAGAGTGGCAGCTGATTTGCGTACATCAATGCTCGCACAAACAGCCATGTAGTGAAAAAATAATTTTATCTGGAGCAATTGTTGTCCAGGACACCAGAAGAAATTGAATTTTCTTTTCAAATAGTGCTGCGGGTTCTTGAATGTCCGTCTGAACAGGCAGGTGGGTCCTCGGTTCGACAGAGGCAAGGGGGCAAGAAATCCCTCAACAGAGGTTTGCTCTCAGCACTTCTATGGAGCATTGGCCATTCCAATGTCCCACTCTCTGTGTGGTCATTCCCACTATCTGTGTAGCCAACACATGGTCCACCAAATAATTGCACCTATCCAGGCAAGTCCCTTCTAAACCTTTGGGGAGTCCTGCAGCTCAGTAGTTACAGCGCTCAGCTCGCAAGCAAGAGTCCTGGGTTCGATTCCCAGTAAGGCGAAATGTTGGGCAAGTTTCCTTACTCCACATACCTCTGTTTACCTAGCAGTAAGTAGAAACACAGTTGTTAGTCATTTGGTGGATCGTTTTTCCTAGTGTAATAATTTCTTCCAAAAAAATGAATAATAAGTTGGTCACTTAAATCCAGGGCAGTTTGTGGGACACTGATGTGCGCAATTGGCTGCTACGTTTCGCCCACAAAATACAACTTACTTTACAGTATATGCTGTGAAGCGCTTTGAAACATCTTGAAGACATGATAAAGCACTATATCAAATGCAAGGTTTATTATGTTATTTTTATGCTCTGGTTATTAAAATCCTAATCATTCCAGCATTTGGTACATCATAGCTGTGCGGAATTGGCTGCCGCGTTTCGCCCACAAGTATACAGTCAATTCACTTTACAGTATATTCTGTGAAGCTCTTTGAGATGTCTGGAAGATATAAAAAATGCTATATCAAATGCAAGGATTATTATATATTATATATATTTCATATCTGGAGGTCATCTCAAAGCACCCAGTCCTAAGAGCTTAAGTTCTTTCCTAAAGTGAGGTGCCCAAAACGGGTTGCAGTACTATAGTGGCTTCCTACCCAATGATTTGCACAAATTTAGCATTATTGCTTTACTTTTGTACTCCATCTCCCTGTGTCTAAAACCCAGCATGCTGTTAGCTTTCTTTACAGTCTTTGCCACTTGTGATGCCACTTTCAATGACTTATGTACAAAATCTTCCCTCCTTGCAAGATACTCCCATGCAATATATATTCTCTCCCCTTGCTTTGTTTTCTGGCAAGATGAATCAATTCACATTTCCCTTCATTTGCCACTGATCAGCCCATTGCGCTAATCTGTTTAAACCTTCTTGCCATCTCTGGCCCTAATTCAAGACGCCCAATTAGCTCACAGCAACAACCCAAAGCTTTCAAACAGCATTCTCACTGTTTCACTTTTAGCTGGTGAATCCAATCAAACACTCTGGGTTCCCCAAGCCTTGACCCTGGCCAACCAATGCCTAACCCTCTCCGGGAATGCGTACCTCCAGGGAGAGAGAACCCACATTCCAGACACAGGAAAGTTTCTAAATGAGGATGGCATTCACATGGGCAGCTCTCAGTCTGGTTTGGATATGCATGGCAAATGGTTACTGCATGGATCAGGCACCTGGCTGATCAAATGAAGCACATCCCATCAACAGCCATGAGGTGAATACTTGTATCTGGAGGAGTTTGACAATAGGATATGGGAGTAAACTGCCTATTGGTGTATTGGCTGGTAGCAATACATCAGTGGTTCTACTGGTATAAAAGGAACGCATGATCCTGTGGCCTCCTTTATAATAATCTTTGCATTTGATATAGCGCCTCATTATACCTTCTAGATGCCTCAAATGCTTCACAGAATGTACTGTTGAAGTGAATTGATTATATATTTTTTGGGCGAAACATGACAGCCAATTAATTGCACACAGCAGTGTCCCATAAACTGGTGTGGATTGAGTGACCAAATTACTGTATTATTATTAATGATTTTTTTTAAAACAAGAATTATTACCCACAGAAACACAATCTGCCAATTGACTAATGACCGGGATCCTACTTATGCTAGGTAAACAGAGGTATATGGAGTAAGGAAATCTTGTCCAATGTTTTACCCTGCCCAGGAATCAAACACAGGTACTCTCACATGCGAGGCGAGTACTCTAACCACTAAACTACAGAGCTTATATTCTGAGTGCCATTTGAGGCATTTTAGCTTCAGTCACTTGTCCGCCTGTTACTCATCGTATAAAAAAAGATAATGTACAATCTGCTTAACAGCGCAGACCGAGTTACTCATTTTCACAGCAGAATTAGTCCCACAATGTGAAGTACAAACCTTTTGCACTGTGTTTAGAGAGTCCTTTTAGTATTTCCCAGAGCTGAGTTGCAGAACAGAGTTCAATTTATTTCAAATACGCAATTTGCATAATACTTATATTTCCAAGCTCAATAACCTGCAGATCTTTATTTATTATGTATGCTTTCAATACAATGGCAGCCTGGCCTATTTCACAGGTCTCTCACCTAGGAGGCAGAACGACAACAACTTGCATTTAGACAGCGCCCTTTCAAACTGGAAGGCGTCTCAGAAGTGTTGTTGGCTCTGGATCCCCATCGGGATTGAATATCCTCACACACCCAACTCAGCTGAAACCCTTATCCACAAGTTCAACACTTTCCTGCTTGATACTGTATTTTCTAATGCCTCGTCTCATCAGTTGCCCATACCAGCTTATTCACAGACAGACACAAATTAAGTTAATGATACGAGAACACCAATAATTTGCACTTCTATAGCGCCTTCCACGCAGCGTAGTGTCTCAGAGTTCCTACTGATCAATTATTTCTGGAGGATTGTTGGCTACCACAGTTTCTCAATGCAAACAGTAGGATGGGATCAACAACAATCAGGCGTAGAGGACCTAAGTTGAACTTTTCATCCATTAGACAGCACTTCCAACAACACAGGAAAGTAGCAGGTGCTTAATGGCTGCCATATTCATCTACAAATACATAATCACTACACTTTACAATATATCCTGTGAAGCACTTTGACACATTCTGTGCAATTGGCTGCCGCATTTCTCATACAAAATGTACAGGAATGGAGCTCTTGTGGCTCAGTGGTTAGAGCACTTGTCTTACAAGCTGGGGAGACCTGTGTTCGAATCCAGGCAGGTCAGGGCAAAACCTTGGGCAAGTTTCCTTACTCCACACGCCTAATAATAATCTCTCAAAAAAAAATCACAATAATGAAAATTGGTCATTTCAATCCACGACTGTTTGTGGGACACTGCTGTGCGCAATTGGCTGCCGCAATTCGCCCACAAATATATACAGTCAATTCACTTTACAGTTTTTTCTGTGAAACGCTTTGGGACGTTGATAAGATGTGAAAAGCGCTATTTCAAAATGCAAGGATTATTATTATTATTATTACAACAGTCGATTCCACCATTGGCAGGTGAACCCTTTAGCCACTCTGCCCCCAACCTCTGGAACTACAGCCCGCAGTCTGTAGTCCGCCTCGCCCCCCTCAATAGCCTCCTTCAAGTTCCGCCTCAAGACCCTCCTCTTCGACGGTCACTTCAAATCCTCCCTTTCCCTCCACCCTCCCTGTCCCCAGCTCGGGTCTGAAATAATGACTGTCCAGCGCCTTGGGACATCCTCCTGACATGAAAGGCGCTATACAAGTATAATTTTGTTGATGTTGTTGTTTCCAGTATATTCTGTGAAGCGCTTTGAGACGCTGCAAAGAAGTGATAAGGCGTTACATCAAATTTAAGGACTATTATTATCATTATCCTCTCGACATGAATGGTGCAAAATCAAATGCATGCATGGAACATAATAATAATTATTATTAGTAGTATCCATTTTAAGTACTTTGAGACATCCTCCCAATGTGAAAGCATCTATCTAAATGTAAATGCACTGTAAAATTTGAAATCTTACATTAATAACTGTTGCACTTTCATTATCTTCAAGAGCAAACCGTGCCTACAAATAAACAAGTCATGGCACTTCACAGAAATTATTGTGAAGCACTTCGAGATGTTTTGATATGATGAGGCATTATATCAAAAGCAAGGATTATTATATAATGCTCTGATAGGAGGCAATAATCAAAGTGTGATTCATATCAGTAATGTTCCGTGATGCATAAAGATGCTATATAAATGCAAGTTATTGTTGTTTTCACCAGGACTTGTGGAGTCTTGTTCTGAATTGGTTAGAGCACTTGCCTCATACGCTAAAGGACCTGGGTTCAATTCCTGGGCAAAATGAAACGTTAGGAACAAACAAACAAACAAAACTTACATTTATATAGCGCCTTTCACGTCGAGAGGACATCCCAAGGCGCTGTACAGTCAGGTAAGACAAGAGCAGGGTGGGAAGGATCAGGGCAGGATAAAGCATAGTAGGAAAAGTAACTGTATTAGTGGGCGAAACAAAATGGAACGTTTTGTTACCCCACACCCCTCTGTTTACCTAGCAGTCAGGAGGAACCTGGTTGTTAAGTCAATTGGCAAATTGCTTTTCCGGGGGTAATAATTCCTTTAAAAAATAATTATTTGGTTACTCAATCCACGATTGTTTGTGGGACACTGCTGTATGCACTGCTGTACGGCCGCCGCATTTCACCCACAAAAAGCACAGTCGATTCATTTTACAGTATATCCAACAAAGCGCTTTCAAATGTCTCAAAGACATGAGAAGACGCTCTTATCAAATGCATGGATTATTATTATTATTATTCTCTCTTGATGAAAGTGACTATGGATTCTTCTCCAGTCCCACAGTTCCACGTCTCCTTCGCCTGAAATGTCTTCACTATTGAATTTCAGCAAAGCAACATGTTTGTTGACTCGATAATTACCCATTTCCTATCAAGGAACCCTTAAGGAAATGCCACAAATTAGATCTCCGAACGCACGCTCAAGGGGGTTTTCATTGATGTACGTCTTCTGAATGTTGAAACTGTATTAAGATCCTTGAATACACTCCCAGACAGTTCATTGATTTATTCAGGAGTCGCTGTCCCCGTTGCAGCTAGGCTTGTAACCAAAGGATCCAAAATGGAATGTAGATTGACATACAGATAGATGGACACACGGACAGACGTTTCATCCTTAGTTATACTCATCTCGGAGGACTCCTGTGGGAGGACCCCTCTTTGGGAGAACTCAATGGGAGGACTCAGTGCTTTAAAATTCTAATTTTGTTGTTGTTCCTCTACTTAGCTTGGTCTGTGTTGTTTATTTGTTTAGCCCGTCACTTAGCTAGCACAGTTATCTGGTGTAACTGCAGTGTGTGCATTTACATAGGTAGTTGCTCTATGACCCAAGTGTAAATATAAATATAAGTATAGATCTGTACCTAAGTCCGCTCCCCCATTACCCCAGTCCTTGCCAGACTGCTCTGGCTCCCTGTCCCGGAGATGAACAATTTCAAGATCCTCACTCTTGTTTTCAATTCTCTCCACTCCTCTGCACCCGCCTACCTCTCTGACCTCCTCTTTCCACAACAGCACATGTTGCCTTCGCTCTATCGGGTCTTGCCTCCTCCTTGTCCCCCGAATCCTCCACTCCACCATCGGTGGCCATGCATTCAGCCACTATGCTCTGAGGCCCCGGAACTTCCTCCTTCACTCCCTTTGCCTCACCCCTCTCTTCCTACTTTAAGGTCTAGGCTAAAGACCTTTCTTTTCGACCATGCTTTCGATCACCTTTTTCCCTCTCCCCCTGGCTCAGCCCCATCAGATGTTATTTGGAAGCGCTCTGAGACGCAGTCTGGCGTAGAGGGCATTATATAAATCCAAGTTGTTGTTATATAAAGCAGATAGAAAATACAGCAATGTCCCACAAACCTATGTGCAAGTTTGTGAGACCAAGCTCCGTGATCACATCACTCCCACCCTCGCCTGGCTCCATTGGCTCCCCATCCTCCAGAGGATCGAATTCAAGATCCTCATCCTTACCTTCAAGGCCATTCATGGTATTGCCCCTCCCTACCTCTCTGACCTGCTGACCCCTATGAACCTCCCTATCCCTTCCATTCAGTGGGCTCCGGCCTGCTCCATGTCCCCTGATCAACCCACCTTACCATCGGTGGATGGGCTTTCAGCCTCTCTGCCCCCACACTCTGGAATTCCATTCGACAGTCACTTCGCCTCACTCCCTCCCTCGCCTTCTTCAAGGCCGGTCTCAAGACCCTCCTCTTCGACCGTGCCTTCTACTGCCCTCCCAACTCTCTCCTTCCCCTCCTAACTCTCTCCCACCCCTCCCCCTTACCCTGCCCCTCTCCCTTGCTCGGATCCCATCCTGATTGTTCAGCACCTTGCGATGTCCTCCCGACACGAAAGGTGCCCTATAAATGTAATTTTGTTGTTGTTGTGACATTTTATCTGGGGGATTGTTGTCCAAGACAGTGGGAGAAGCTCCCTTCTCTTTCTGACAGTGCCAGATCCGTGGGATCTTTAACATCTATCTGAACAGGCAGATAGAATTATAATCTGACGTACCAACCAAACAATAGAAACTGAGGCAATAATGTGTGCAATTTGACTGCAGTGTCCACCTATAAAATACGCAGGCACTACACTTTACAATAAATCCTGTGAAGCAATTTGAAACTTCATGTTCATTTTGAAGGTACTATATCAATACAAGCATCATTATTCTCATTCTATTTATTATTAATATTAGCTTGTGTTTGAAATGTGTGGGTGCTTACTGGGTGCCAGTCAGACCATTTGGTTGTGGAGTACACTTTATGGGGTAGAATGGAGCCCTGTAGCTCAGTGGTTAGAGCACTCGCCTTGGATGCGAGAAACCTGGGATCGATTCCAGGCAGGGCAAAATCTTGGGCAAATTTCCTTACTCTACATGCCTGATAATAACCACTCAAAAAAAAATCAGCGATAAAAAATGGTCATTTTAATCCACAACTGTTTGTGGGACACTGCTGTGCACAATTGGCTGCCATGTTTTGCCCACAAATATACAGTCAATTTACTTTGCAGTATATTCTGTGAACCGCTTTGAGACGTCTTGAAGACATGAAAAGCGCTATATCAAAGCGCTATATGCAAGGATTATTATTATATATCCTTAGAAGCGCTTTGAGATGTTCTGTTGACATGTAACCAAGTACTAATGATTACTCTCAGTGGTAATCAACAATTGGAGCAGTGATGCAAGGAAAGATATTTGAGAACTCATTTAAGTAATGGCTTGAGCGTGTAATGGGATGACGGTAGAGAGCTTGTTTTGGTTGGTCGAGATAAAACGGACTGTAGAGATGCCCTCCATGGCCTCACCCCACCCTACATCCATGAACTCCTACCCCCTACTAACCTGCCCACCCACTCCGTTCAGCAGGCTCCAGCCTGCTTCATGTACCCCAATCCATTTGCTCCACCATTGGCAGGTGAGTCTTTAGCCACTCTGCCAGTAACCTCTAGAACTGCATGCCACAGTCCTCTCGCCTTGCCCTCTCCCCGACCTCCTTCAAGTCCTGCCTCAAGACCCTCCTCTTTGACAGTCCCATCGATCACTCCAAATCCCCCCCACCTTTCCCTCCACCCTCCCTGTCCCCAGCTTGGGTCTGAAACAATGACTGTCCAGCGCCTTGGGACATCCTCCTGACTCAAAAGGAGTGTACACATGTAATTTTGTTGTTGTTGTTGTTGTGGTGGTGGTGGTCTTCAACCAAACCAATCGTGTGTTAAACATTTGCTGCTGTTCTGCCCACTGACTCTGAGCGTCCAGCAGTGAATCACATGGCAGGACGGAGTAAGATTTACAAGATTCTGTCAGTGGTAATCACCTCCACTGACAGGGATAGAGAGTTTCCCTGAAAAATGAATACACCAGTCTTCAGTGTATAATAAGAACCGTGTGTGCATCACAGATTATAATGTAGGACCACACTCATGAAATAATGTGCGCATCATTCATTTTGCTACACTTGCCTTGAGCGCTCGGGATATCTGTCATCAATTCTACCGTCTCATTGTTCTTTAAAGCACATTAACAATAAGAGTAACATGTAAAAGCGTGTGAGACTGTCGCTTCTCCTTCCTGGCTGTGTCTGGAACACTCTCGCTTCTGAGTCAGAAGGTTGTGGGTTCGAGTCTCACGTCAGTACTGAGCTGACATTCCAAGTGCAGTTGGCCAACAATCGCCCAAAGAAAAATTGGTCACTCAACTCCATGGCTGTTTGAGTCATGCAAAGGCAAATTGGCTGCTGTGTTCACCTACAAAATCGCCATAATAATCCTTGCATTAGATATTGCACCTTTCACATGAGGAGGATGTTTCATAGCGCTTGACAGAATACAGTGTGAAATGTAATGACTGCACATAAGCAGCCCTTGAACCCACAACCTTTTGTCACAGGGGCGAAAGTGCGGACTGAGCCAGGCAGACACACACACTAAAAAGCGCTTGAGATATCCGCTGATGTGAAAGGTGTCCGGAGGATATCTCAAACATAACAAACACTGTGCACTTAGGTGAATCAACAGCCTCAACAACTTACACTATACAGTATAGCGCCTTTCATCCGGGTAGAGTCTCGAAGCGCTTAACAGTGGTGGAGCCTAACCCTGAGGAAGAGACGAGGTGACCTTCATCAATTGTCAAAGAGGAAGGTTTTAATAACAATAATCTTCGCATTTGATATAACACTTTTCACATCTTCTAGACATCTCAAAGCACTTCACAGAATATACTGTAAAGTGAACTGACTGTATATTTGTGAGTGAAACATGGCAGCCAGTGTCCCACAAACAGTCATGCATTGAAATGACCAATTTTATTATTTTGGTGGGAGAGATTATTTATGAGGCGTACAGGGTAAGGAACCTTATGCAAGCTCCCTGCCTGGAATCGAACCCAGGACTCTCGCCTGTGAGGCATGTACTCTAACCACTGAGCTACAGCACTCTACATTTTGAGGCGGGATCAGAAGATGGGGAAGGAGGGGGCAAGGCAGAGGTGATTGTGGGAGAGCGTTCCAAGGTTTTGGAACATCGTGGCTGAAAGACCAGCCACCGATGATGGAGTGGAGGCGATGGGGAACCAGCAGGAGGCCAGAAACAGCTGAGGGGAGGCAGCAGGTGATGGAGTGGGCAGGTAGTGAAGTGCCAGGGCGAGCAGGAAATTATAGATGCATGAAAATGCAAGAATTATTATTGCAGTATTATTAGTAGTAGTATTATATAAAGCAGTGCTCATCTTTTCAACCTGAACAGTTTGGTTTTGTGGTCAACACTTTTCAGAATTGGCTGCCACGTTTCGCCCGCAACATGCACAGTTAATTCACTTCACAGTATAAATTCTGTGAAGCGCTTTGAAGAGTCTTGGAGACGTGGTAAGACACCACATAAAATGCAAGGATTATTTTTATTGGCAGTAATATGATTATTCTTGTCAAGCGCTTTGAGACATCTCAACGACCTGACTAGCCGTTATATCAAACACTAGGATTATTGTAATGGCAACAGTGTGAAAGGCATTTTCAGTCCATAAAGAAAAACACACGCAAACACACACACACATAACCGATCTTTGGAGGAATGTTCATTAACTGAAGGAAAATGCTCCCGGCAGTGGTTTACCTTGAGCACATTGCTTTAAATAGTAAAAAGTTTTTGAAAGAGTTGTAGTGAGCAATTGAGCAATGGAATATATAAATATACCCAACAAACAAGGCTGCTCAGTGTGTGATCTGAGATCTTGTGTGACTGAGCCTCAGTATAAGGCTCGGTTTAATAAACTTTGCATTTGATATAGCACCTTGTCATGTCATTGAGACGTCTCAAAGCTCTTCACAGAATATACTGTAAAGTGAATTGATGGTATATTCCGTGCACAAAACACGGCAGCCAATTGCGTACAGCAGTGTCCCACAAACAGTTGTGGATTAATTGACCGTATCATTATTACACACCCCTCCGGAAAGCGATCTGCCCATTGGCTAACAACTGTGTTCTACCTGACTGCAAGGTAAACAGAGGACTGTGGAGTAACAAAACTTGCCTAAGCTTTCACCCTGCCCGGGATTTGAATCTGGGTCCGTTCGCTTGCGAGTCGAGTGCGCTAACCACTTTGCTACAGGACTCCAGAGTGTGGTTTTAACTACATTCTGTTCCTTCGTCTAAGTAGATGTAAGAAAACCCTTATCGATTCCAATAAAATTTATAATTTCTCCAGTGGTGAGTTGGGGAGGGGGAGTGGGGAGGGGAGGGACCTAAAGGGATTGAAGCATTATTTATTTTGCTCCTCTTTTCGATTGGATCTGCATTCGCTGATCACCAATACATCACCTGAAACTTTCACGAATAAAACAATAAATCCTGTGGTTAGGGCACTTGCCTCACAAGTCAGAGGACCTGGGTTCAATTCCCGGTTAGGGTGAAACATTGGGCAAGTTTGCTTATTCCACACGTACCTGTTTACCTCGCCGTTAGTAGGAACACAGCATTAGTCGATTGGCGGAAAACTTTCTGGGGGAAGTAGATCTTCCAAATAAAATTGGTCATTTCAATCCACAACTGTGGGACACTGCTGTGTGCAATTATTTGTCTGCCACATTTCTCCCACAAAATATGGTCAATCCACTTTACAGTGTGTTCTGTGAAGCGCTTTGAGACATCTCAGCGACATGATAAAAAGCTATATCAAATGCAAGGATGATTAGAATTATAAAAGCAATACAACAATAGGTTGTGGGTGTGTTTGTGTGGGGTGGGTAGGAGGGGGTGCTGAGAGAAATGTAAACTGTTGTGTTGTTTTGTGGAAGGTTGATGGGTGGGAGGCTTACTGAGGAAAGAAAATAAGAGGAAAATGCACAAGTGTTTTATTTTTCTGTGTGTGTGTGAGAGAGAGAGAGAGAGAGAGTTTGATTTATTTTGGCTGCTGTAATGTGCCTGCATATTGTTTCTTGTGGTTGTTTTGTACCATCCGTGAGAGCTCTCCAGTCTAGTTGCCCTTTAAACCATGTGAAACAGACAATTTAAAAGAGAGACAGAGATGGATAGAGATGAGGAGAGAATGATTGAGGTAGAGAGAGGGGAGAGAAATAAATTGATATAAGAGAGGGACTGAGAGGATGATTGAGAGAGTCACAGGAGGGAGAGGAGAGGGTAAGAGAGAGAGAAAGGGAGTGAGGGAGAGGAAAGAGAGAGAGAGGAAGAGAGTGGGATGAGAGATGGAAAAATAGAGGGGCTGAAAGAGATGGATGAAGGGGGGGAGATAGAAAAAATGGGGGAGAAAGAGAGTGTGTGTGAGAGAGTAATTGGGATAGAGAGTGGAAAGGGGGAAGTGATATATAGATGGGGAGAGAGTGAGAGAGAGTGGAGGGGGAGAAAGAGAGATGGGGAAGAGATAGAAATATGATAGCAGTGAGTCTGCCAATCCTTTCATTGCTCTTGTTTATAACCTAATACTAGAGAGAGGAGGGTTAAAGGGGAGAGTGTAGAATTGGTGGATGACAGGTTGGCTGGCTGATGCTTTTAATGCACCTATATCTATAAATATAATATATATAGAGAGAGGAGAGAGGGAGGGAGAGAGAGAGGACTTTATATATCGTTGCATCACACTTCTCTAGCCATTGGCTGCTCTCAATCCATCCATCACTCCCTTCTCCATCACTCTCTCTCCCCCCCACCCCCCTCCTCTCTCTCTTCCTCTCTTTTCCTGGATGCTTTTATAACCCCTGTGTGTGTGTGTGGCTGATGCACCTTGTGTTTGTGTATTCCTGTAATAATCCCTCCTTCCTTTTCCTGGCTCCCCACCTTCTCTCTCTCTCTCTCTCTCTCCTCCTCCATCCATCCATCCATCCCTCCCTCCTTCCTCCTCCTCCTCATCTAAGGTACTCATGCAGTAAAGATCTCTCCCTCTCTCTCACTCCCTCCCTCCCTCCCTTCTGTACCAACAATCTGAACCTGCCCCTTTTCGATGAAGTCTTCCTTTGGAAGCTTACAGGCTCTGAATTACACAGATTGTGAGATCTAGAAGCGACAGGGAGAGAGAGAGAGAGAAGGAGAGAGAGGGGAGAGAGAAAAAACAATACAGTTTCTCTCTCTCTCTCCACCCCCCTACCATTAAAATTAATAGTGCAGAGAGAGAGAGAGAGGGAGGCATGCAATTCATCATCAGCCAAGCTCTGGGAGTGCCTGGGTTATGTTAAATGCACACATCATGAAAGGACTGCAGGTATTATTATTGTTTCCTATTAATGTGAACTGTTAATGTGTTCATGCTAATTTGGCTTCAGTTGCATTTAAGGCTGTGGATCTGCAGATCGGTGTGAGTGAGTGTGAGTTTGAGTGGATGTGTGTGTGTGTGTGAGTGGATGGGTGTGAGTGAGTGGGTGGATGTGTGTGTGTGTGCATATGTCAGGTCTGGTGTGATGCCTCCACTTAGCAATTTTGTTCAACTGCATTCTTTTGGTTTCTCTCTCTTTCCACATTCCCCTTGTCACCCTCCCCTCCCTCCCTCTCCATCTCCCCTCTCTCCCTCCCTCACTATCCCCCCCCCCCCCCCCCCCTCTGTCCCCCTTCTCTTGTCACCCCTTCTATCCCTCCTTCCCTCACTCTTTCACCTTCCCTCTCTCTCCCCCTCCCTCTAACTCTCTACCCTCTCCCCACCACCACTCTCTCCCCACCACCACTCTCTCCCCCCTCCCTCCCTCTTTCCCCACCCCCACCCTTTCCTCCCTCTCCCCCAACCTCTACCCCCCTCATCTCCATCCCTTCACACCCTCCCCTTCTCCTGTCACCCCCTCTATCCCACCCTCCATCTCCCCCTCCCTCTCTCTCCCCCCCCCCCCTTGTCTAACTGGCTGTCAAATCGAATGTATTCCTTTGGCAGGAACGACTCTGTTGGAACGTGGTCTACAGTGGGATGTAAAACTGTGCTTACTGATGCATCCCATACAAGATGTTTGTGTGATCGCCTATCTACATTCGCCATCTTGGCTCAAGAACCCAGAGAAATAGTAAGTATAGAGGGTGGTGTGGGGGGGGGTAGAGGGATGGGTTTGGGGGGGAATCCTGTTTGAACTCAGACAGAAATATGCCTATGTATCTGTGTGTATTTCTCTCTCTCTCTCTCTCTCCCCTCTCTCTCTCTTGTCTCTCCAGCCCCTTCCCCCAACAGACTGGTCCACTGCCAGGTTGGTTGCTGAATAAATCATTTGATTCTCTCCCTCTCTCCACACTTAGGGGCAAAGGCAATAGTGCAAGCTGCAAGGATGGATATGATCCGATATTTCTCTCTCTCTCTCTATATATATATATATGTGTGTTGGTATCAATTATATAAGGCTGCAGGGAGAGCACTGCATAGAATTGTGTTGAATTCTGTTTGCAATCCTCACATGTGTTAAGACTGTATGACAAGGGGCAGAAATAGTAACGAAACAAATAGGATTTTATGCATCTTCCCTTCTCCAAATTCTTTGGGATTTAAGAGAGTGTATGTATATATGTACATGTGTGTGAGAGACAGAGTGAGTGAGAGAGAGAGAAGGGAGGTTGGTGTGGGGAGTAGTGGGGGGTGTAGGGGTGGCTAGGAGGTTGTGAATTTGTCACCCCCCTTTGACTTGCACACCTTAGCAAAGAGGTTGCAATGTGCCAGAGTGCCTTTTGTCTGAGCAAAATCCAAGCGAAAATTCTGGCGCCTTCTAATGAAAAGAAATTGCATTGATACCTGGGTTGTGACACACTGGCATTGATCATTTGGAGGATGGAGATATCTGTAGATTGCTGTATTGTTGACACCTGAAGGATTTTCTTGCAAATCCCAGTATTGTTCTTGACTCCCACACTCTCTGTGTATATGTGTGTGTCATAGTAAATAGCTGGCTTTACCTATATAACACTGAATAGAAATAGCATCCTCTTATCTCCATTCCGCCTCAAACCCCGTGCAATTGTTTCTTCAGCCATTTAAAGCAAGCGACTTAAAAAAATTCAGTGAAAAATGCAAAAGGTTTTTTTTTAATTAAGCAGAGAGGGTGGGTGGGTGGGTGGGTGGGGGGATGTCTGTCTTCCTTGAGAGGCTAAGCCTTCTCATTTGTATATCACTTACCCACCTGCCCCCTGTGCCCCATGCTCTGTAGGTAGGTGAGGCCAAACTGGTAGGGCAAGATGTCACAAAAGACTTTTGAGTGGGTCTCCAACCCAATCTGGCGCAAAACACTCACTGCAATTAACCTTTTTCTTCTTTAACCCATCGGTGCTGCAAGGGTGAAGAGAGGGATTTCATTTCCCTTCATTGTGTCCTGGGGGCAGTTTGCTGTTAATAAGCTAGTTTGGAAACCTTTTGGGAAATGTGTCAGGTGTGGGGGGAGGGAATGGGGAGGGCATTTACCCTGGCAGTGTTCGGAGGCACACTTGCCACTGAGTCTGAAGGTTGTGGGCACAAGTCCTCCCACGTTGGAGGTATAGTCTTAAGTTGAGGTTCTAAAGCAATGCTGGGAGACTTGGGGGGATAGAGTGAGCTGCATTGTCTGAAGTGCTGTCCTTCAGGTGACATGTTGAACCCAGGCCCCCCTGTCTGCCTGTTCAGGCGGACATCAAAGATCCTATGCCACTGTTCAGAAATAGAAGAGAGTTTCTCTCTCCTGGTATCCTGGCCAACAATCCTCCCCCCCCCCTAACCCCCACATACAACTGGTCACTCACTTAATGGCTGTTTGTGGGACATTGCTGTGCGCAAAACTGGCTGCTACGTTTGCCTGCAAAATATACAGCCACTGCATTATACAGTGTATCCTGTGAAGCGCTATGAGACAACCTTTTGTTATCAAGGACTATATCAAATGCAAGGATTATTATTGTTATTAATAGTGTGCTTGACTTGGTGTGGCAGCCATTGTGCTTTATTTCTGGCCCAGTTATATACAGTGCATTTGGTAAATAGAACCCTGTTTGGAAATTCGACTCAAGCTGTTATTTTATAATAATAATCCTTGCATTTGATATAGCGCTTTTCACATCTTCTAGATGTCTCAAAGAGCTTTACAGAATACACTGTAAAATAAATTGACTGTATATTTGTGGGCGAAATATGCCAGCCAATTGTGCACAGCAGTGTCCCACAAATAGTCATGGTTTGAAATTACCATATTATTTTTTTTGTCGAGGGATCAATATTAGATATATGGAGTAAGAAAACTTACCCAAGGTTTCGCCTTGTCTCTCGCTTGTAAGGCGAGTGCTCTAACCACTGAGCCATATATATTGTGAAGTAAATTGACTGTATACTTGTACTATGTGCGCAAAACGCAACAACCAATTGTGTGCAACAGTGTCCTACGAACAGTTGTGGATTGAGTGAGCAAATTTTGTTGGGGAGCAATTATTACCCCAGTGATGTGCCAATTGACTAAAAACTGGGTTCCTATATATTGTTAGGTAAACAGAGTTGTGTGCAGGAGGAAACTTGCCTATGGTTTCGCCTTTAGAGTTAACTATTGGTGCCAATTTTGGCAAGGCCAGTGAGAGCAACTGGGAATGTTGTGTGTGTTGCACTACATCCCCACGGCTTGGAACCCGGTGAGGAAATAACTCTGTAAAGGTCTCCTTTGTTCTAGAGGCCCCACCATCTAACAGTTTGCGTCAAGCCTCACGTCAGAACATGAGGTCACAGTAACAGCTAGCACCCCAGGGTTGTTGAGAGTACCAGAAGGTGTCACTTGACAGAGGTGGCATTTGTTGAATATCAAGTATCTGAGCTTGGCTCAGTGATAGTGCACTCGCCTCTGAGTCACAGGGTTGTGAGTTAAAGTCCCATGTTGGGACTTGGTATCACATAGACTAAGATGACCCTCGATGCAGCGCTGCGGGGTGTTGCATTGTCAGAGGTGCTGTCCTTCAGATGAGAAGTTAAAGCAATGCCCCATCTGCATGTTCAGATGGATGTTAAAGATCTATGAGTCCTGTAGCTCAGTGGTTGGAGCACTCGCCTTACAAGTGGGAGACATGGGTTCAATTCCAGGCAGGGCGAAACCTTGGGCAAGTTTCATTTCTCCACATGCCTAATAATAATCCATCAACAAAAGCAATAATAAATTGGTCATTTCAATCCGTGACTGTTGTGGGACACTGCTGTGCGCAATTGGCTGCCTCATTTCGCTCATTATATACAGTCAATTCACTTCACAGTATATTCCATGAAGCGCTTGGAGATGACTAGATGATGTGAAAAGTGTTATAACAAATGCAAGGATGATTTTTATTATTTTTTGAAAATGCCTCAAAACAAGAAGGGAATTTTTCTCTCCTGGTGTCCTGGAGAAGTAAAATTGGTCACTTGCTCATTCTTGCTATTTTGTGGGACATTGCTGGCTCACGTGTATGTTAAAGAGCCTGTGACACATTCATAAAAATAGTCTACCATTGACCCTAGTCTGCATCCCTCCAGACACATCAGCCATTCACCTTGTGTGTGTTTGTGGGACGCAGTTGGTTACAATTGGAGTCCTGTAGTTCAGTGGTTAGAGCACTCGCCTTACAAGCATGAGACCTGTGTTCGAATCTAGGCAGATCAGGGCGAAACCTTGGGCAACTTTCCTTACTCCAAACGCCTAATAATAATCTTTTTTTAAAAAAATAAAAAATTGGGCATTTCAATTTCAATCCTCGACTGTTTATGGGACACTGCTGTTGACTGCCACGTTTTGTCCACAAATATACAGTCAATTCACTTTACAGTACATTCTGGGAAGCGCTTTGAGACGTCAAAAAGATGTGAAAATCGCTATATCAAATGCAAGGATTATTATTATTATTATTATTATTACAAATGAGCTGCAGAGTTTATCTACAGTACCCTTCCCTCCCTCCAACAATTTGCACTTGTAAAGCGCCTTCCACCCTAGGAGAATGTCTCAAAGTGTTGTATATAAGGGGGCGGCACATCACAGTAATTATTCATGAAACACATCCAGACATTTTGACTTGATGAGTTGCGATAATGAGGAAAACTATTCCTTTCCAATGATTGATCATAATAATAATCCTTGCATTTGATGTTGCATCTTATCACATCTTTGAGACGACGCAAGACGCCAAGATAATAAGCGTCATGTATCCCGATACCTTCCTGGATTGAGAGTCAGATGGAAGCATGCAGCACTCTGTGTGGTTAAATAGAAGAGTGGCTTACAGTTTTGGTAGGCACCGTGGCCACAGATACCTGCATTCGCCTCCTTCTTCCCCACTCTACCTTCCCCCCACCTGCTCAGAGTCCTGTTCCACCACCCTCCCCCACCCCCCATCTTTGTGAAATGCTCCAAAATGATACCCAGTTTGTTAAGCGCTCCCAGGTGCTACACAAGTGTGCAAGGTGTTGTTATTCAAGGCACATATTCAAGGCACTCGCAATGTACTGCCTTTGACCTCACTTTGGTCATCTTTCCCCTCCAGCTTTGTGAAGCGATTTGAGATGTCTTTCAAACGTGAAAGATTCTGTATAAATGTAATTGAATTGTATTATATAGGTCTACAGAATGTGTTTGCCATCAATCCCCAGCAATGGGAGCTGGCACTGTAAACAGAGCTCCCCAGCGATATAAAATAGCTCCCCACTGACATTGCTATGAACTGTGTTGAAGGCTTTGTTACCGGCAGACAGAATGTAACACATCTGTGCAGCGCGCTAATATTATCAATCCTTGCATTTGATATAGTGCCTTATCGCATCTCAATACGCTTCACAGGATTTACTGTAACGTGCAGTGTCGACAGCATTGTCCCAAATAGCCATGAAGTGAATATCCAATTTTATCTGGGGAATTGTCGGCCAGGACACCATAAGAATCTGTTTCTCCTTGTGAATAACGCCAGAGGATCTTTATCATAGATCTGAACAAACAGACAGGATCCCAGTATCTCATCTCAAGGGCAGCTTCCTGGACAATGCAGTGCTCACCCAACAATGGATTAGAGCACCAAACCGCACTGTGAATTCAGAGTCCCGAAGCGGGATGTGAACTCACAACTTCCTGATTCAGAGGCGAGAGTGCTGTCAACTGAGCCAGGCGTGAGCTGATGTTTTATGGTGCTGGCAGAAGATCGAAATTCCATCTGGTCTTAGTCTTTAGTTCATTCGTAGGGTTTAATTGGGAATTGCAGAAAAATGGCTTCTAAATTGAGGCTAAATCTGGGAACGTTTTGAAAATTCTGCATTCTTAAATTTTGCCACAACTGTGGAGTTAAAGCTAAGAACTTGTGGAGTCCCATAGTGCAGTGGTTAGAGCACATGACTTGCAAGCGGGGGGAACCAGGATTCGATTCCCAGGTGGGGTGAAATCTTTGGCAAGTTTCCTTACTCCATATGCCCCTGTTTATCTAGCAGCAAATAGGAACCTGTTTGCAATAAAGGGCTATCATTAATATTAGAATAGGTATCATTTCAGGCCTCAGAATTTTAATCTTGAACATTGGAAAATGCAATTCAAGACACCATCATAGCAGTAAAGTAGAATTCTCTTGTCTATCCTTAAGGCCATTGACTTAAATCATTGCAAGGTTTTTGGAAAGTTATTTAGTTCAGTGAAGTTGTTTCTTCTTAGGAACCATGGAAATCTGTGAAAGTAGCCTAAAGGCTGATAGTTCCAAAAAGGAGAAACATAGTTTGATTGATGCTGGAATTATGTGATAAACCACTTGGATAAATATTGTTCACTTGGATAAACCTCTTGGACTAAGATTGATATTAAATAACGTAAGATTAATATTTAACTGCGTGAATTACTTTGAGGCATATTCCCAGCGTGAAAAAGTGTTAGATGGATGCAAATTGTTGTTGATGTCATTTTTGACAGCCAAAAAATTGTTCTGTCAGTAGGCAGTTGAGGCGAGGCACGTAGTTAGTTGTTGGACAGTTAATTACATGCGTAAAACTAGTCTGGAAGTTTCACTTGATCATCTATATTGTAGTTTCCCCAGGAGATAGTTGGAAGGAAGAACCTCTTAATAGTGCTGGGTTTGCATGATCTGGAGAAAGAAATAACTTGCAGTTTCATAATGCTTTGGGCCTTCAAAACATCTCAAAATGTATCTGGATCATTGTTGAGCAGACAGCCTGAGGTACTCCCTTCTCTTTTCCATTTGTATCAAGAGAGAACCGTAGAAATTTGCAACATTGAACAAGGTCATAGAATTATAGAATTATACAGTAGAGAAAGATGCCATTCAGCCCATCATGTCTGTGCTGGCTCTTTGAAAAGAGCTGTCCAAATCAATCCCACTCCTCTCTCTCCCCATAGCCCTGCAAACCTGTTCTCCCCAAATAACTATCTACTTCTCTCTTAAAAGTTGTTATCGAATCGGCTTCCACTACCATTTCAGGCAATGTGTTCCTGATCTGAACAACTCGTCATTTGACCCATTGTGCCTATACTGGCTGGTTTAAAGAGTAATCCTTTCAGTTTGCTCTTTGACAACCTCCTGGCAAGTGGGAGCTTGGTTTAATATCTGACCTGAAGGACTGGTTGTTTGTTGAGATTGACAGACAGTATGATAGGGTGTAAAGAGCTGTCTCCATGGGACAACAGACCTTTTAGAGATCTGTGCATTTTGTGGCTCCTTGAGTTGAAATACCATGAGTTGAAAATAGTCTGTCTTGTCGTTCATTGCATAGTGACATTTTTGGAGATCTTGGGTTTTTCAGTGCCTTTGACACGAAAGGCACTCTATAAGTGTAATTTTGGCGTTGTTGTTGTTGTTTGTAGTTCACATGTACATGGAAATTGATAGAACAATGTCTTTGGTCTATGTTTTGGATTGTTGTAGACCATTGCGCCAAAGTAGAATGGCAGAATGTAGAAAGGCGCTGTACAAATGTAATTTTGGTTGTTGTTGTTGACAAGATCCTAACTTGGACTTCACTGTGCATACATGTGTACCCAAGCCCCAAACTGGAGAGGGACATTCCATATACGTCTCGTTCATTCCTGTCAAACGCATGTCAGCTTGGCTTGGCTGGAGGTATTGTGCTTCTGATTCAAAAGGATGTGGATTCAAACAACCACATTGGAACTTTTAAGTTGTATGGTCTTGGCTGACACTACAGTGCAGTGCTGGGGGAGCAATGCATTGTTGGATATGCAGCTTTTGGATGAGACATTAAACCAAGGTCCTGTTTGCCTGTTCAGGTGATTAGATCCTTCGAAAAGGGAGTGGAGTTTTCTCCCAGTGACCTAGAAAGAATTTCCCAAATAAAATCAGTCATTTACTTCATGGCTATTTGTAGGGCATGGGTGTGTACAAATCGGCTGCCACATTCACCTACACAATACAGTCATTAGATTTTACAGTATATCCTGTGGAGCACTTTGAGACGTCCCTTTGATGTGAAAGGCTCTATATCAAATGTAAGGATGATTTATTTATAATGTTCTGCATTTTGCTCTCTGTCTTTGCGGGTGAAAGAGTCATTGGTGGCTTGAGGACATAGAGAGGGGATAAGTTGAGATGGCTGAGACAGAAAAGAGTAGATATTTCTTTGAATATAGAAACTCAGCATTGCCTGACATATAAACAGCAGTTAACAAGAATATAATACCTAGAAATACAGAGAAACCAGTATTGTGTGCAATATAGCATAAGTGAATTTCTTTGTTTTAATGGGTGGAATGATGAATGGATGGATGGATACTGACTTGGGTAATGTAAACTTGGACATTAAATTCTAAGTTTTTCTCGTATTTCTCAAAACATTATTATTTGGCGATGTTTCCGCTAGTGAAATGAAAATGTCAACTTGTGTATCAATCCTTTTGAGTCATATCCACTTAATGATATCTGAACCTGTAAACAAGCACGGGATGGCAGAGCATTTTAAAATGCTCTGAGCTCTGTTGAGCGTGATTTTATTTAAACCTGCCCTTTGAATGAGAAGTTAAACCAAGGTCCTGTCTGCCTGTTCAATTAGATGCTAAAGATTCCGTGGAGCTATTCGAAAAGAAAAGTGAGTTTCTCTTGATGTCCTGGCCAACAATCTCCCCTAAAACTGGCCACTCACTTTCTGGTTGAACTTCCCTGTGCACAAATTGGATGCCACATTTCACCCACAAAGTACACAGTCAATCCACTTTACAGTATATCCTGTGAAACGCTTTGAGACATCTCGATGGTGTGATCAGGCCCCACATCAAATGCACAGATTATTATTGGTGGTGGTAATAATTTAATATGTTCAAGCCAAACCATTGGGAGCTATTGGTGTGAATGAGATGAATGTCGCTTTGGCTTCATAATTTTCATGTTTGGACAGTGCTACACTCCTCTCTGGTGGTTCAAAATATCCACAGCTTCACTTAAAATAGTAACAACAATTACATTTATACCAGCGCCTTTCACATTGGGAGGATGTCCCAAGGCATTGGACAGTCAGAGATTTGGACAGGAACTGGGATTTAGGATCAAGTGGAGTCCAGGGTAGGGATAGGAGGGTGACTAAATGCACGGTTGAAGAGGAGGATTTTGAAATGGACCTTGAAGGAGTTCAGTTAGAACCCATTAGTGATTTGGCTTGGAAGGCTAACAGGAGCTGAGCGGGAATTATCTCTGCCCTCAGTGACTTACTGATCAGCCTCTCTGCCCCACACTTTAGAACTCCATCCACAATCCCTTCACCTTGCTCCCTCCATTGCCTCCTTCAAGGCCGGTCTCAAGAGCCTCCTTTTCAACTATGCCTTCAGGCTCCAGCCTAACTCTCTGCCCTCCCTCATTCCAACACTGCCCCTCCCAATGCTCCAGCCCTTACCCCTGACTGTCCAGTGTCTTGGGACGTCCTCCCGATGTGAAAAGCACTCTACAAATGTAATTTTGTTGTTGTTGATCAGCCCTTCCAGGTCCTATCGATGAGCCAGGCTGAATGGTCTGTCATCAGCAGTGCCCTGGAGTACTGCAAACACCCACCGTTGTCAAGGCATAGTCTGTAAATAATTTTGAGAGCAAATTAGGTGGATGCTTGGAAGAGGCTGAATATCAAAAAGTGTGGGGGTAGGGATGTGATCTGGTGAGTGGGATTAGATTAAGTGGCTCATACGGAGAAAAACACCAGTGCAGACTCGATGAGCTGACCGCCCTATTCCTGTGCTGTTCCTGTGCTGATTCAGTGTTTAGAATTGCGTACTCCCATCATCCCAGTCCATGTAAAGCTCCACTGGCTCCCTCTATCCCAGCACATCCAGCAGCATGATGCAGTGATGGTGAGAATGGGGGACAAAATGTGGGGGTTCTGGAAGGATAGCATTGAATGGAATGAAGGGCTTTTATTATGCAAACCAAACTTGTGATCTCATGATTCCAGCCTCACTTATGAATCTCTCCACATCCGAGCACCTCTTTATCTCTCTGATCGCTTGCTCCTCCGTTTCACTCCTCCGTTCAATACCATACCTGCTGTATGACACCCACGCTATCCTTGCCGTCGTCAATGGACGTGCTTTGCCCCTAATCTCTTTCCCTCTACCCCTCCATCCCATTTCCCCGACATTTATCTCCAGGTCCTACTTTTGAACTTGGTAAATATTCCTTACATTTGGTACAGTGCCTTTCACTTTGGTAGGACGTCTCAAAGTGCTTCACTGGATATACTGAGAAGCAAAGTAAATATATTTTGTACAAGATCTTTGCACAGAGACGTAAGAGGCATATAACCTTATTGATGGTTACTCTCCACTTACTATCCTTAGAACCCAGTGTAAGGCAGTCTGAGATGTTATTCTATGTGAAGAGTACTATGTCAATGCAAGTTATTGTTGTTTGTTTCTTTACTACTACAACACCAACTTGTATTGATATAGCGCCCTTCACGTGGGGTAGCGAGGTCCTGGAGCACTTCACAATGGCGGAGTCTGTCCCCAAGTCAGGAGGAGGGGAGAGGTGACTGTAAACACGATAAAAAAGGATGGTCCTTAGGCAAGATTTGAATGTAGGGAGGGAGCGGGCAAAGTGGAGGGATTGAGGAAGAGAGTTCCAGAGTTTCGAGGCACAGTGGCTGAAGGCCCGGCTGCTGATGGTAGAGTTTGTTGTCTGCTTGTTTAACGGAGACAGGAATTGAACTGACTTAGGGAAATGGAAGTGACTCCCCCATACAGTTGCCAAACTTTCCGCAGCATATTTCTAACTGTGTAGTGAGTCAACTTGGACCATCTCAGATGCAGGTGGGAGGCAGATTTAGATTGATGGTGAGCGAGTAGGAGGACAAAGGCCAAGCATTACACATTTTCAACAACTTGTAACACAACCAGCAAACCACAGTTTGCAGTCAACCATAAATTACACTCCACTCCTACTTTGCAGAGCTGTTCAGCTTCTTAGCACCACTTATAGATCCAGTATAATAATAATAATAATAATAATCCTTACATTCGATGTAGCGCTTTTCACATTTGATTGTCATCTCAAAGCACTTCACAGAATATACTGTAAAGTTAATTGACTGTACATTTGTGGGCAAAACGTGGCAGCCAATTGCGCACAGCGGTGTCCCACAATCAGTCATGGATTGGAAATGACCAATTTTTCTTGTTGTGTATTTTTGGATGGATTATTATTAGGGGTAAGATGTGGAAGGGCAGACCAGCTTGAGGAGGCAGGGCAGGAATAAGTCCTACTGAGTTCAGCTTCTTGTAACCCTGCAAACCAATGGCCTAACAGAGAGGACCCTCCCAGCCAGACAAGCGACAGGAAGCTTGCCAGACATTGTTCGTTATTGCAGGTTAGACAGAACTGGCTAATTAAACACCAGCAGAAACCCCAACACACACTCTGGAATCTCCAAGGCTTGGCTCTTGCTAACCTGCTCCTAATTACGTTCTACGTTTAAGGGAACAGTCGGTATCCATTTGGGAATAGAGACAGAGTGAGAGAGAAAGAGAGCTCATTCGAATCCAGATAAATTGAAATTGAAATCCTTGCATTGTGGAGCTCTCAGTTTGGTTTGGATCTTCTTAAACATGGTGAGATGTGTCAGACACTCAGGCGACCAAAAAAAAATGGTCCGATTCTAGCATTGTAATCACTTCCTCCTACCTCTTATGCTACACTGAATGTGAGAGTGTTTTTGTGCAATTATGGTTGGAAAAAGTGATCATGTATTTTCTCCTGAGGTAAGGCCCAAGTTGATAAAGTGAACTAAAAGCTGATTAATATCGACAAATTGTTAATAAACTTATCGCTAGTGAAGACACAATGGACTGAATGGCTTCCTGCTGGGCAGTACATTTCTGTGGTTCTACAGTTTTGTCTCACTCATTCCAGATCCATTATGCATTATGGCTTTGTGAACAGCATGTCTGATCTTAAATAATTTGGCTTCTATGAGCAGATAAATTAAGTAGGAATGCAATGTTAAATTGATACAATAAGAACAACAACAAAATGACATTTGTAGAGCGCCTTTCATGTCGGGAGGACATCCCAAGACACTGAACATTCAGGGGTCAGGACCCGAGCATGGGGAGCGGGTTTGGGATGAGGGAGGGTAGAGAGGTAGGAAGGCAGCTAAAGCAAGGTTGAAGAAGAGGGTCTTGAAACTGGTCTTAAGTAAAGGCAAGGGAGGAAGCAAGGCGAAGGGATTGTGTGATGGAGTTCCAAAGCTTAGGGACAGAAAGGTTGAAAGCCTGGCCACCGATGGTTGGGTGGGAGCACTTACCTAGCCAGGGATAGATCCTACCTAACAGGGAATTTAGGAGGAACCATTTCAGACAGAGAGTGGTGAGAATGCGGAGCTCACCGCTGAAAGATCTAGTGGAAGCAAAAAAACATCAACAGATTTAAGAGGAAACTGAATGCATTAATAATGGAGAAGGGAATAGAGGGATGCAGGAGAGGGCAACAGGAGTTAAGTGAACAATTATCATCTAGTTTCCCCTTAATTTTCAGTGATGTGATATCCATCCCTGGTGTTAATTATCACATCACATTATTACATTGTTTTGCTTTCAGCAATCTTGCAGACCTGACAAAATCAAATGCGCAGCATCCAGTTTGGTTTGTGCAAAAATAAAATGCATTTAGAAAAAAAATTGTGTTGGTAAGAAAATAAATTGTGTTGGTAAGAAAATGTAATGTTCTCGATCAGACATTTGTCACTCCCGACTATAACAACAACAACAGTGTGAATTTATATAGCACACTTCACCGAGCATTGGATCTGCCTTTCAACAAAATTGACCAACTCCTTAGAGGGACATAAGTGGGTTCCCATTGCTACTGAATTGATTCCAAAAAGACATGTTTAGCCTTACAATGTTGTAATGGAGCCAGATCTCTGTAGGCAACTCGGTAATAATAATAATAATCCTTGCATTTAATATAGCGCTTTTCACATCTTATCGATGTCTCAAAGCGCTTCACAGAATATAATGTAAAGTGAATTGGTAGTCCAGTTCCTAAGCCAGGCGGGTCCACAGTATTCCAGAGCGCTGACAGCACAGCCAGCCTGGCTCATCAGCAGGGCCTTGGAAGGGTAAACGAATCACAGGGAGCAGGGAATTCTCCTACTCAGCTCCTGTTAACACTTCAAGCCAAAGCCCTCTCTGGACAAGCAGCGGGAAAGCTTGCATGACAGTGTTTCTAATAGTGAGCTATGCATTTTTAGTGGGTTAGACTCCAGAAGTTACCCAACTCACACTCTGCAATCCCTAAACATGTGCCTAATAATTTCCACGATAAGATGAATAAAATCTATCCATCCAGGAAGAGAGTGTGCTGTCCATCCCAATACGTGGGATGTTCTATGGATAGCTGGGCTGCATGGAGCATATATAGGTGAGATCGGTGAGGTGGTTTTAAGACAGTGTTTAAAGACCACCAGAGAAGTGGGTGAAACAGAGAGGTAGAGGGAGAGATTTCCCCATGTTAGAGCCATAGTTGCTGATTTCTTCCATCAACAATGTGTGTTTAACAACTTTAAGGTCTGAAATTCCATCTTCTCTTATCCTGGTGAAACTATTTGGGGTTTGAAATTTAAGATTCCACAGATTGGATCTTAATTCTCCAGACGTGAAAGGCGCTGTATCAAATGTAAGAATTATTGTTCTGACTTGTCATGTCCAATGTCAGTCTTGTATACATTATTTATTGTAACAGCTGCTGCCACTGTTCCATATCTAATACAACAACCAATTTTCATGTATACAGTGCCTCTCATGTTAGGAAGACATCTCAAAGTGGTTTACACGGCTGATTGGGAGAACAAGATGAGGGGGAGCGTGAGATCGAGAGAGAGAGAGAGAGATGGCCAAAAGCTAGGCCTAAAAAATAGTTCTTGAGGTGCTTTTGGTGGGGTGGAGGGAAGATGGAGGAATTCTGTGATAGAGATTCTGGAATAGAATAGGAAAGCAACAGAGATAAGGGTCAAGGAACAGAGGGATATAAAAGTATAGGCCAGTCACACCAAATGTTGCACAGAAGGTGATCGAAGGCATACACAAAGAAAGAGGTTTCTAGATGGGTTTTGAAAGAGGGAGGGAGTGAGCAAGCCCAGAGAGAGGGAGTCTGAAAAGAAAATTTGCTGAGATTTGCAAAACTAGCAGTGGTATTGATATAGGGTCAATTGTGAGAGAGAGAGAGAAGGAGGCAGGGTCGGTAACAGGAAGGTATTAATTTAGGGTTGTCACCAAAAGGAGAAAAAAGGGAGTGTTTTTCCTTAATGCTCAGGGTTGATTGAAGATGGAATGTCTCACGACAAATGGCAGCTGAATTCAAGTCAATAAAAGCATTTACAAGGGAATTAGATAAATGCCTGAGGGAAAGTAATATTGAAGACGGAGTGAAATACTACAGGGATGAAGGAGATGGCTCCAGGAAAAGCTAGTACCAGGGCGGGGCAGAGAGTTCATTGATTCAGTGGGAGAGTACCAGCTTGAAGAACAATAACCAGCTTGAATAATAATAATCCTTCCAATGTCCGCTCCCTCCGTTCACCAGGCTCGGTCTGCTCCATGTATCTCGTCCGATCTGCCCTACCATCAGTGGCCTGCCCTTGAGCCTCTCTGCCCCCATGCTTTGAAACTCCATCCCACAATCCCTTCATCCCTTCGCCTTGCTCCATCTCCTGCCTCTTTCAATGCCCAACTCAAGATCCTCCTTTTGAACTGTGCTTTCAACCACCCTCCAATCTCTCTGCCACCCCTGACCTCCCCCCATTCTCTACTATGCTCGGGTCCTGACCCTGACTGTTCAGTACTTTTTCTCATCCTCCCAATGTGGTCTACAAATGTAATTTTGTTGTTGCATTTGATATAGTGCATTACATCATTGAGACGCCTCAAAGCATTTCACAGATTATATTGTAATGTGAATTGTCTGTGTATTTTGTGGGCGAAACATGGCAGCCAATTGTTCACAGCAGTATTCCACAAACAGTGATGGATTGAATCAACAATTTTTTTTAAAAATCATTCTACCTGTATTATGCTTTTTAAAGTAAGAAAAATAATCCTTACGTTGGTATAACGCCTTTCCTGTCAGGAGGACACCTCAATATGCTTCAGAAGATACACTATAAAATATAGCGACTGTGTTTTTGTGTTGTGTATGTGTGTGTGGTGGTAGTGAGGTCGGGGGAGGGGAGGTGGGGGTAGGCAGGTAAATGAGATCAGAGAGAGCTTTCTGAAATTCTAAAATAATATTTCGATGTTTTAAGAATTCAAAACTCCAGCTGTAGTCTCACCCATACCAAACTCCACTCTCATCACCCCAGTCCTTGGCAAACTCCACACTATCATCACCCTAGTCCTTGCAAGGCTCCTTTGGCTTCCTGTCACAGAACAGATCAAATTCAAGGACCTCACACTCTCCAACAAACCATTATATCCTGGCACCTCCCTATCTCTCTAAACTGCTCAGATCCCAGTCCTCTATCCCTCCTCTCATCTCGGCCTTCTACTTAATCCCTCGTTCCCTCCACTCCACCATTGGCGATTATCAGCTATGATGGCCAAACCTTTGGAACTCTCTGCCTCAATCCTTCCACAGTGTATTAACATAGTGTGATAATTATCATCGTTGATGGATATCACATCACGAAAAATTGAAGGGAAACCAGCTGATAATTTTTCACATCTTCTCTTCCCCTCTCCTGCATTCCTCTATTCCCTTCTCCCCTCATGCATGGATCAAACTTCCTCTTAAATATCTTGATGATTTCTTGCTTCAACCATAGCTACTGGCAGTGAATTCCACATTCTCACCACCCTATGTGTGAAATAGTTCCTCCTAAACTCCTTGTTAGATCTATCACTGGCTATCTAAGAGCTCTGAGATGCTAGCTGTTTTATAAATGCAAGTTGCTATTGTTGTATTATTCCCTTGTGTTTTTGGACTCACTAACAAATAGAAACAGCCCATCCATATCCATCTGATCAAATCCTTTTGTAACTCTAAAACCTCGATGAGATCACCTTTCTATAGTAACAAAAGAGATTGGTCTACTTCTACTCCAGGATAATCCTGGAAGCGAAGGACAACCACCGCTTCCTCTTCACCACCACCAATCAGCTCCTCCGCCCCCCACGTCTCGCTTTGCAGATCCTCTCCTCAAATGCACGTTGCGAGGAGATGTTGGACTTCCTCGAGTCCAAAATAGAGAGAATCCGCTCTGCGGTTTCCTCCCACCACCTCTCCTCCACCTCTGCCCCTCCCTCCGTTATTTCAACCCCCACTCACCCCCCCTTTCATACTTTCATCCCCACTTCCCCGTCTTCAGTCACAAAAATAATCATCTCCATGAAACCCATCACGTGTTCACTGGATCCCATCCCCACCCACCTCCTCCGCACCCAGCTCCACCTTTTGGCCCCGCTCATTTCTGACACCATCAACCTTTCCCTCTCCTCAGGCACCGTCCCTTAAAACAGCCACCATCACCCCTATCCTGAAAAAACCCTCCCTTGATGCATCGCAGCCATCAAGCTACCGACCCATCTCCAACCTCTCGTTTTTATCTAAGATCCTTGAAAGAGTGGTTGCCTCCCAGCTCCACTCTTTCCTCTCAATTCACTCACTCCTTGAACCCCTCCAATCAGGTTTCCGCCCTGCTCACAGCACGGAAACTGCCCTGGTTAAGGTTAGAAATGACATCCTAACCACCTGCGACCAGGGCTCCCTTTGCCTCCTCGTCCTCCTTGACCTGTCTGCTGCGTTCGACACAGTCGATCACACCATCCTCCTCCAATGTCTTTCCTCCCACCTCAACCTTCAAGGCACAGTCCTTGACTGGTTCCATTCCTACCTGACCCACCACCTACATTTTGTATCTTCCAACGGTTTCTCCTCAAACCCCCGCACAGTTTCTCATGGCGTCCCCTAGGGCTCTGTGCTCGGCCCCCTCCTTTTCACCATTTACACGCTCCCTCTGGGCGATGTCATCCGCAAACATGGGGTAAATTTCCACATGTATGCGGACGACACCCAAGTGTACCTTTCCGCCTCATCCCTCAACCTCCAGACCATCGATGTTCTGACAGTATGTCTGTCCGACATTGAGTCCTGGATGAGGGACAACTTCCTCCAATTGAACGTGAGCAAGACCGAGGCCCTCCTGATTGGCTCAAGCCAGCGCCTCCGCACATCGGGCACTGCCAGCCTCAACATCCAAGGCTGTACTCTCCACCTCACAGGAACCTTGGCATCACATTCGACCATGAACTCTCCTTCCTCCCCCACATCCGTGCCTTGACTGGCATCGCCTATTTCCACCTACGCAACATTGCTAGGCTCCGTAACTATCTCACCCCCCACGCAGCCGAAACACTCGTGCACGCGTACATCACCTCACGGCTGAACTACGGAAACTCTCTACTCGTCGGCCTCCCCTGCTCCTCCATTCGCAGGCTGCAGGTCATCCAAAACTCTGCAGCGTGTGTACTATCCCGCACCCGCCTCCGTGACCACATAACCCCCACCCTCGCCCGTCTCCATTGGCTCCCCATCCTCCAGAGGATCGAGTTCAAGATCCTCGTCCTCACCTTCAAGGCCTTACACGGCCTTGCCCCGCCCTATTTAACCGATTTACTCTCCCCCTATAAGCCCACCCGGACCCTCCATTCAGCAGGACTTGGCCTGCTCCAAGCCCCCCGCCCGAACCACCCCACCATCGGAGGCCGGGCCTTCAGTTTCTCTGCTCCCACCCTATGGAATTCCATCCCCCAATCCCTCCGCCTTGACTCTTTCCTTTCCTCTTTCATGGCCAGTTTGAAGACTTTCCTCTTTGACCGTGCCTTTTGTTCCCCCCTGAAGTTTTCAACCTGCCCTACGTGTTTCACCCCTTACCGAACACTCCCCTCCCAGCTCGGGTCACACGCCTCCTGTGCAGCGCCTTGGGACGTCCTCCCGACCTGAAAGGCGCTTTATAAGTTTAAATTGTTGTTGTTGTTATTGGTCACTTAATCCATGACTCTTTGTGGGACACTATTGTGCAGATTTGGCTGCCACGCCTCGCCCACAAAATAGTCAATTTACTTCATGTTAAATTCTGTGAAGTGGTTTGTCACGTCTCAATGATGTGATGATGCACTAACTCAAATGCAAGAATTATTATCATTATTCTTATTATAAGTTGTTGAGTAGAGAATGAGAAAGAGAAAGAAGTTTATTTCTAACTTGCGGAGTAACTTCCTTTTTGTCTGTATTCTGCAGAGCATGGAGCACGGTGGAATGCCTTCGGTCACCTTGATAGTGGGCTGTGGGCTGTCCTGCTTGGCTCTCATCACTCTAGCTGTGGTCTACGCCGTGCTCTGGAGGTGGGTACCATTCCCTTCAACCCCTAACTAAACGTCATCTTTCCCCATGTCACTGCATGTCAGTGGCTTGCACAATTTCCATTTTTTTTAACCGCGCACATTGTTGGGTGCAAGTAGAATTATCGAAACACTATTCTGCTGCCTGTCCATTGAAAGTGTCAGTGGGAACAGTGATGTGAGGAATACAGCATTATTTCCAATGCAATTCACATTTATTGTGCCGCCTGAAACATATAATATTGTTAACAGTAAAATCTCTCTTACCTAGTTACTATCGTAACATAGTTTAACAAATGCATAAAATGTCAGAGTGGTTCAAGGTTCCATACATCAATGTACTGCAACATATTTCTTAACAGAAGGCCAAGTGAATCCACACTCAATGGAAGGCTTAACATGTCAAAAAGCTTCTTAGGTAATTAAGTCGAGTGTAGAGACTGTGGTGGATAAACGAGCAAGCATTTCTCAAGTGCACAAGAAATGCCATTAAGTGAATTGAGTAACTTGTGCCTTGCAACAAAGGAGAAACTCCCTCCTCTTTTCAAACACTGTATTGAATGTCCACCTGAACAGAAAGATGGGACCTCGATTTAACATCTCAAAGACAGCATCTTTGACAATGCAGCGTCCCCCAGTACCAATACTTGAGTGTCAGCTGAGACTGTCCAGCATCTTGGGATGTGAAAGTCAATGTACAAATCATTGTTGTGAGCTCAAAGTCCCAAATCAGGGCTTGGACACACAACCTTGTGACCCAGCAGTGAGAATGTGATCAAGTGGTCCATGCAACAAGTTACTGGAAATAAAAGGAATACGATAATACTCATTGCTTTTAATACAGAACTGTTATCATGTTGAAATATCTTGGGTAGAGTGTATTTTATGGGTGAATGCAGAGGATAATTTCACTAGAGCAATGTCTCGCAAACAGTCATGAAGCGAGTGATTGCTTTTTAGCAGGGAGATTGTTGACCAGATCCCTGGGAGACAGAAACTTAGAAACCGGAGAAACCGGACTTAGCTGAAGACCTCAATGAGGGACATCACCTCCCATAGTAGAGACTGTGAGATCAAAGTCCCGAACATAGGGCAGGAACCCACAACCTTCTATCTCCCGAGGCATAGACAATAGCTGAGAGGCTTGACTTATTGGGCCCTGGATTTCACTGAAGCTACCTCTTTGCCATAGACTGCCGTGTAGTTTGTGCTGTGGTCAGGGAAAAGTTTTTTTTTAATGAGATGATTTTGTGCTCGTTAAACCCCACTGTATTTTCTTTTCCAAACGTTCCATCTACATAATCAGTTGATCTATCTTCTGTGGCAAACAACTTACTAATGAATTGGTTCGTTTAGGATAATTAAGCAAAAAACATAAAGAGGCTAATTTAGTTAAACAAAGCATGCCTGTTGTGGTTAAGCACATCACTTAGAATAGAAGCTTCGGCTGTCAAGTGAGCGTCTCTCTATCCTGCCACCAAACTCAACAAGAGCTGGTATTTATATAGCGCCTTTTACAAAGGTAGGGTCTTGGAACTACTACAACAGCAACAGATTACATTTGTATAGTGCCTTTCACCTCAGGAGGACATCCCAAAGTGCTAGAGAGTCAGTGATTTGGACCTGAGCTAGGAGTTGGTAAGGAGGATAGAGAATGAGGGGGAAGAGGTGACCAAAGGCATTGTCAAAGAGGATGGTGTTGAGACTTGCCTTGAAGTAGGCAAGGAAGGGGGCGAGAGGAAGGGACTGTGGGATGGAGTTCCAATGGGTGGGGTGGAAAGACTGAAGATTCGACTGCCAATGGTGGGGCAGGCAGGGCAGGGGACATGAAGCAGAGGGAGCGGACAGGTCAGTATAGAACTCTTAACAGTAGTGTAGTTTGATACCAAGCTTAGGAGAGATGGGAGGTGACTGTAGACACAATCAAAAAGGAAGGTCTTCAGGTGCAATCTGAAGACAGTCAAAGAGGAGGCAAGGCAAAGGGATTGAGGAGGGAGTTCCGTAGAATCAGAACTCCCGCAGATGTGGAGGAAAAAAGCGCAAACCCATTTTGCTTTTCCAACAACCCGTTGTGGTACTTGCTCATTGTATCAGTGTCTGGCTGGCAGATTAATCTGTCCCACATCGCTGTTTGTAGGCCTTTACTGTGCGCAAAATGGTTGACATGTTTGCCCCCAAAACAAGCCAGTGTGTGTGCCAGTCGACACTGATGAACTCCTTTGAGACGTTTCACTGTGATGTGCTGTACATTTTCAAGCTTGTTCAGTCTTTCATTGTTGTTTTCACTTTCTTGCATTGCCACTTGTCTCTTCCTCTCTCTGTTTCCAGGTCTCAGCCCAGTTCAGTTGGGAGCACTCTCTCTCAGTCAAAAGATTATGGGTTTGAATTCCACTCCAGGACTTTGAGCTGATCATCTAGGCTGACACTCCAGTGCAATGCTGGGGGAGTGCTGCATTGTTGGAGGTGATGTCCTTCATATGAGACATTAAATAGATGTCTTGTAGTCCTACTCAGGTGGATATTAAAGTTCCCAAAGCACTACTCAAAAAGAGAAGTGACTTTCTCTTGTCCTGGACAATAATTCCCTAAATAAAACTCATTTTAATCTGAGACACTGCTGTGAGCAAATTGGCTGCCACATTCACCTAGAAATACGTAGTTTATATTAAATCGTATGAGGTACTTCGTGACATTTTAATGAGGTGATAAGGCACTGTATCAAATTAAATGCTTATCATTTCTCAGCTTTTTTCCCTTGCTTTCATTCTTCTTTTTGCTTACTCTTTTTTCAGTCTCTCTTATGAGGATAACAGGGGCAATTTAATGGTCCATTTGATATTTTATCGCGTTGAACAGGCACCTCCCCCCACATTATCATTGGATACTCTCACAAATTCAGGTGTTAAACTTCAGACGAGTTAAGAGCTAGTTTTTAGTTTCCGGTTAATGGAGTCCCATAGTTTGGTTAGCGCGCTCGCCATAATAATAATAATAATCCCTGCATATGATATAGCGCTTTTCACATCTTCTAGACGTCTCAAAGCACTTCACAGAATATAGTAAAGTGAATTGACTGGGTGAAACGTGGCAACCAATTGCATACAGCATGTTTGTGGGACACTGCTATGCATTTCACCCACAAAATACAGTCAATTAATTTTACAATATACTCTGCGAAGCTCTTTGAGATGTCTTAACACTGTGATAAGGCACTCAGTGAAATGCAAGGATTATTATTGAACGATTAGGATTTAAAAATCTGATGTCCCACAAGCTGGAATTCCTAACACTGCGGGCCCGGATTCACGGGAATCACCACTGAGTAAAAGTGATTGGGAGGGCACACTGTTCAATGTGATAAATATCGAGGTTGTTGCCAAATCGAGCCCAGTATGTTAAGCAATGGGTTACACTGATCCGTTTCCCTTTTGTTACTTAACCCCTAAGAACTGAGCACTTCTTCCTGGCACCTCACAGCCAAATAACAGAACCGTATTGTCTCTGTGCAGGTATATCCAATCCGAAAGGTCCATTATCCTGATCAATTTCTGTTTCTCCATCATCTCGTCGAATATCCTCATCGTGGTCGGACAAACACAGACCCACAATAAGGTAATGAGGCTGATTGAACTTGTGATCCTATTGAAATTGGAGGTGATGTCTGCCCATCGATGTGGAACAAATTGTTTTGTGCAGATACTGTGCCTTGATTCTACTCTCTCCAAAATAGCAGGGCTGCCTTTGCCCTCGTTATCTCGGGTTTCACAAGTCCACTGTAACTTTTAGTGCCATATCAACAGCGTTTATTCAGCAACTTGGGACGTCCTCCTGACGTGAAAGGCGCCATACAAGTATAATTTTGTTGTATTTTGTTGTTGTATGTGCAGCCCCATTGAATGGGCGTCTGCAGCTGCTGAGATGTTCTGAAGGGACTTTTGAACGCTGCCCGGATCTCCATTCACAGTTAGAATGTGTTGTGGACCACATGTTAGTATTGGGGGTCTGTCTTTTTCAAGTTGTGCAGAGCATGTCTGAACCCTGTGGTCTAATTATGCAAGTTGTGTAGACAGTGTGTGTGTGCATGTGTGTGTGTGAACTACTTGCTCTATTCTGAGTCGTGTAGATTATGTCTAAAAGTTGGCATCTGTGATGCAGGTGTAAAGATTGGGGAGTACTGTGCTGTTATGTGTGGACAATGTGTACATTTGGGGATTTACTATACTTGATTTCGAAGCCGGTTTTCCTGTAAATGCCCTTCACAAAACGACTGGAAAATGACTTTGGAATTAACAACAACAACAACAACAACTTGGATTTATATAGCGTCCTACACACTGAACAGCGTTTCAGAGTGTTTCCCAATAACGGATCCTGGGGTCGAGCCAGGGGGAAAGGGAAGAAGGTGACTGAAAGCGCGGTCGAAAGAAAGGTCGTTAGCCGAGACCTGAAAATAGGAAAGGAGGGGGCGAGGCGAAGGGAGTGACGAAGGCAGTTCCAAAGCATCGGGTCGTAGTGGCTGAAGGCTTGGTCGCCGATGGTAGCGCGGAGGATTCGGGGGACAAGGAGGAGACCAGACCCGGTGGAGCGAAGGCAATGGGTGCTGTTGTGAGGACAGAGAAGGTCAGAGAGGTAGGGGGTTACAGAGGAATGGAGGGATTTAAATACAAGTGTGAAGATCTTGAAATCGAGGCCTCTTCAGGACAGGCAGCCAGTGCAGTCTGGCAAGGACTGGGGTAATCGGGGAGCAGAGTTTGGTATGGGAATTGAACAAATTGTGGACAATCCATTAATGCTGCATAGACTGAATCTAGACCTGCGCTATATGCAATCCATGTAACAGACACCTCTCCAGGTCAGGATACGCAGAGTCAGAAACAGTTATCTGGACTCCTGTTGTGAAAACCAACTCTGTCTCATCGCACCTGGGATGGTAGATTTATCATGTTCACGACCTTGTCCCAGTTGTAATAATGCTATTACAGATCACAATGGTATTATTGAGAGGTGTATTGTGTGTCAGGTATATTGTGTGTCCACCTGGCTCAGTTGGTAAGACTTTCTCTCACCTCCTGAAGCAAAAGGTTGTGGGTTCAAACTCCACGTTGGGTCTTGAATGAATGTCCCAACATCTCAGCACTGCACTGGAGTCTAAGCTGACACTCCATTGCAGCACTGGGGGAGTATGGCATTGTTCCTTCAGGTGAGATATTAAACCCAATCCCATCTATTTCTTCCAATGTCCTGGCCAACAATCCTCCAAATCAAATCGATCAGTCACTCCACAGTTTGGGAACGTTGCTCTGCACTACACGCTGAAGTGTTTCGTCCACAAAAAACCTAGTCAAGCCACTTTACTGTATATCCTGTGAATCGCTTTAAGATTCTCCTCTACCCTTGACTCCCCTGTCCCCCTCAGCTCCCGAACCACTTCATATTCCCGTAAATTCCCTTGGTAGGCCAACCATCTTCGATCCCTCAAGGCACAAGTGCGAGCTGTTGAACGCACCTGGACCTAATCCCAACTAACAGTCTGCTCACAAATATACAGTCGACTTTCCTGCTTTTCTTCCCCCTGCCTCGACCCCTCCCCTTTTGCTTCTTTACCCCCTTTTGCCCCTAGTTCCACTTCCGTGACTGATTGTGGGACACTGCTGTGCGCTAGGGAACGGCGATTAATCGGTTTTTCGATTAAACCCGATGTGATTTTCACATCGGTGTGCCGATATGGTAATTCTAAAAAACCTGTTATATCGAGGGATTCGATTTTAAAAATATACATCGATATATTTTTAATATCGTTCCTGGCAATATATCAATATTGTTGGTATTATCAGTGTAATGCGATCTTTTCCAGCTTACCTTGTCGCCGGCATTGCAACCTCCTAGATCTAGAGCATGGAATGCGCGTACATTCGGTGCGCGCGCACAATTAACGGGCGCCCACATCCGATGCGCGCGCACACTTTACTGTGTATACTCGACGTGGCGTCTTAACAAAGCCGCATCGCTGAAAATTGTAGTTTGAAAATTTACGTTTCTCATCATGGGGAAAAGAAGCCCCGTATGGGACACTTTGAAAACAATGCAGTCAGTAATGGTGTGTATAGGTGTACAGTTTGCAAGGTCTTGGTTAAGACATCTGATTCGAGCACGAGCAGCCTGCGACATCACATTAAGCAGCACCACCCCGCCCAGCACGCTGCCCTCAGAGCGAAATCATTGTCGACAACAGAACAAAGTCGAACCAGCGCTTCGGAGAAAGCGACAGGTAGTGGGGCCAGTGCAGCTCAAACAATTCCTGCTTTATTTAAGAGGAGAACATTGTACCAGAGAGGGGACAAAAAGTGGCAAAGTATCACGAACGCTGTCACTTTTTGCATAGCAAAGGAGAGCTTGCCAATGGCGAAGGACATTAATTCAGACTTCAGACTACATAAAAATAAGTGGCATTTTGTGGCTGTAAGTGTTATTTTTGTGTGTGAGAGAGTTAGAAGCCAGATTATCACTGCTTCTATGTGTGTGTCTAGTCAGACACACACAGCAGTGATAATCTGGCTTCTAACTCTGACAGTCAGACTGTCTGTCTCTCTTTTTTCTATTGCAATAGATCTCATTTACACGTGGACATTACATGCTACTTTCAAGCAAGAAATGGAGGAGAATAAATCTCTAGATTTTGTTTTTGGTGTGTGTGTGTTCTATTTTGAGAGAAGGAGAGGGGGAAAGTTGGGAGAGAAGGAGAAAGGAAGAGAGGAGAGGGAGGGAGAGAATGAGAGGGGGAAAGGAGGGAGAGAAGGAGCGAGGGGAAAGGAGGGAGAGAAGGAGAGAGGGGAGGGAGAGAAGGAGAGGGGGAAAGTTGGGAGAGGAGAGAGGAAGAGAGAAGAAGGAGGGAGAGAATGAGAGGGTGAAAGGAGGGAGAGAAGGAGCGAGGGGACAGGAGGGAGAGAAGGAGAGAGGAAGAGAGGAGAGGGAGGGAGGGAGGGAGAGAAGGAGAGGGGGAAAGGAGGGAGAGAAGGAGAGAGGAAGAGAGGAGAGGGAGGGAGGGAGGGAGGGAGGGAGGGAGGGAGGGAGGGAGGGAGGGAGGGAGGGAGGGAGGGAGGGAGGGAGGGAGGGAGGGAGGGAGGGAGGGAGAGGGGGGAAAGGAGGGAGAGAAGGAGCGAGGGGAAAGGAGGGAGAGAAGGAGAGAGGGGAGGGAGGGAGAGGGGGAAAGTTGGGAGAGAAGGAGAGAGGAAGAGAGGAGAGGGAGGGAGAGAAGGAGAGGGGGAAAGGAGGGAGAGGAGACAGGGAGAGGAGACAGGGAGAGTGGAGGGGGAGGGAGAGAAGGAGAGGGGAAAGGAGGGATAGAAGGGAGAGAGGGAGGGAGAGAAGGAGAGAGGGGAAGGAGAGAGGGGAGGGTGGGAGGGGGGGAGAGTGGAGGGGGAGGGAGAGAAGGAGAGGGGGAAAGGAGGGAGAGAAGGAGAGAGGGGAGGGAGAGAAGGAGAGGGGGAGGTAGGGAGCAAACAACATCGTATAATTCAACAGACCTTGACACCAACATTACAAACTTTCTGGACCTAGAGCACGCATTTCGAAATGTGCGTGCACCGCGACTGCGCGCGCATCGTCAGTGTGGACGCACCGTCAATGCACGCGCATGCGCAGTATAAAAACTCGATAGATCGGTTTAAGCAGGTATGAGCCAACCGATATAACCATATCCGGAAAAATCCCATATCGCCGTTCCCTACTGTGCGCAATTTGGCTGCCGCGTTTCGCCCACTAATACAGTTACTTTTCCTACTATTCTTCATCCTGCCCTGATCCTTCCCACCCTGCTCTTGTCCTACCTGACTGTACAGCGCCTTGGGATGTCCTCACGACGTGAAAGGCGCTATATAAATGTAAGTTTTTGTTTTTTGTTTTTGGTTTGCTCTGACCTCCCCTCTTCCTTCTGCTCCAAGTTAATCTTGGAGGCCAAGATTAACTTGGCTCCTATTCTCCACCACTAACCGTCTCCTCCATCCACCTTCCCACACCTTGCCCATCCTCTTTCCAATTCCCACTGTGAGGAAATGTTGGACTTCCTCAACAACAACAACTTAAACTTATAAAGCGCCTTTCACGTCGGGAGGACGTCCCAAGGCGCTGCACAGGAGGCGTGTGACCCGAGCTGGGAGGGGAGTGTTCGGGAAGGGGTGAAACACGTAGGGGAGGCCGAAAAATTTGGGGGGGAACAAAAGGCACAGTCGAAGAGGAAAGTCTTCAAACCGGCCTTGAAAGAGGAAAGGGAAGAAACAAGACGGAGGGATTGGGGGATGGAATTCCACAGGGTGGGAGTGGAGAAGCTGAAAGCCCGGCCTCCAATGGTGGGGTGGTTCGGGCGGGGGGCTTGGAGCAGGCCAAGAGCTGCTGAACGGAGGGTCCGGGTGGGCTTATAGGGGGAAAGTAAGTCGGTTAAGTAGGGCGGGGCAAGGCCGTGTAAGGCCTTGAAGGTGAGGACGAGGATCTTGAACTCGATCCTCTGGAGGATGGGGAGCCAGTGGAGACGGGCGAGGGTGGGGGTTATGTGGTCGCGGAGGAAGGTGCGGGATAGTACACGGGCTGCAGAGTTTTGGATGACCTGCAGCCTGTGAATGGAGGAACTGGGGAGGCCGACGAGGAGAGAGTTTCCGTAGTCCAAAATAGAGGGGAATCTGTTCAGCCACCTCAACCTCATCTACTGCTAGCCCCCATTTTGTCTCCCTCATGACCCATCCTCCACTCAGCCCCCGCTATACACCTTCGACTCTATCTCTACCTCCTCCCTCACCTCTGTCAACACTAAAATGAAACCCACCACCTGCTCCCCCGACCCCATCCCACCTCTCTCCTCACCTGCCAGCTCCACCCCTGGCTCTTCTCCTAATCAATAAAAACAACCTCTCCTTATCCATTGGCAATGTTCCTTTCCCCTAAAAACAGCTGTCATCGACCTCACCCTGAAAAAACCTTTCCTGGCTCCATACTCACTCTCCAGCTGCTGCCCCACCACCAACCTCCCATTCCTCTCCAAGTTCTTGGAACAAGTCATCATGTCTCAGTTTCACGCTTTCGTTTTCCATCATTCCCTCTTTGAACCAATCCGTCTTCCTTGCTGCCCACAGCACAGAAACAGCCCTGGTCAATGTCTCAAATGACATTCTAAACGTCTGCAATCAGGCTCTCTCTGCTCTCTTGTCCTCCTCGACCTCTCTGCTGCATTCAACACTGTTGACCAATCCATCCACCTACACCGCCTCTCCTATCAGTTCAACCTTCACAGCCCTACCCTTGCCTGGATTACATCTTATCTCTCCTACCATCTCCACTGTCGCCACTAACGGCTTCTCCTCCAGCCCCCGCACTGTCACCTCTGGCATAACCCAGGGCTCTGACCTAGGCCCCCTATTTTTCAACATCTATATGCTCTCGGTGACATCATTTGCAGACATAGAGTCAACATCCACATGTATGCAGATGACACCCAACTCTATCTTTATGCCATTACCCTCGACTCCAGGACCACTGCTGTCCTGACAGACTGCCTTTAAGACCTGGATGAGAGCTAGCTTTCTACAGTTGAATGTCAACAAGACCAAGGACCTCCTGATTGGCTCACACCAGTGCCTCTACAGCTCAGACACTGTCAGCATCTACCTCCAAGAATGCATACTCCACATTGCCTGACTCTGTCACTACATAAGAATGTAAGAAGTAGGAACAGGAGTAGGCCATTCAGCCCTTCGAGCCTGCCCCAACCATTTAGCAAGATCATGGTTGATCTTCTATCTTAATTCCATTTACCCGCCCTATCCCCATATCCCTTAATCCCTTTATCTTTTAAAAGAATGTTGATCATAGTCTTGAATATGTTCAGTGACTGAGCATCCAGTCTTCTGGGATAGAGAACTCCATAATTCATTACCCTTTGAGTGAAGAAATGTTTTCTCAACTCAGTTCTAAAAGGCTGACCTTTAATCCTGAGACTATGACCCCTAGTTTTAGATTGTCCAACCAAAGGAAACAGTCTCACAACATCTACCCTGTCAAGACCCTTAAGAATATTATAGGTTCTATATGATCACCTCTAATTCTTCTATATTCTAGAGAATATAGGCCTATCTTATGCAATCTCTCCTTATACGTGAACCCCCTCATCCCAAGAACCAACCTAGTGAATCTATGTTGCACCCTTCTAAGGCAAGTATATCCTTTCTTAGATAAGGAGATCAAAATTGCACACAATATTCTAAGTGCGGTCTCACCAAGGCCCTATATAGTTGTAGCAAGACTTCCCTACTCTTGTAATCTTGTACCCTTTGCAGTGAATGCTAATATGCCATTAACGTTTCTAATTTCTTGCTGCACACTATCATTCTGTGATTGGTATACAAGGACACCTAAAATTCTAACACTACCTCGTCTCTTCCCATCTAGAAAATAATCTGCTTTTCTATTTTTTCTATCACCTTACTCCTCAGGCCACAGAAATTCTCATTCATACCTTCATCACGTCCAGGCTTGACTATGGCAAAGCCATCCTTATCGGCCTCCCCAATTCCTCCCTCAATAGACCACTGATCATCCAGAACTCTGCAGCCCGTCTCCTCTCCCGCACCAAGCTCCACAAACATATTACCCCCATTCTCGCCCAACTCCACTGGCTTGCCATCACTCAGAGGATTCAATTCAAGATCTTGGTCTTCCCCTTCAAAGCTCTCCATGCCCTTGCCCCCCCACTACCTCTGTGAACTCCTTACCCTCTACCAACCTGTCCGCTCCCTCCGTTCAGCAACTCAATCCCCGACTCCAGCTCGTGTCTGAAATACTTAATGCCTTGTGTCTGAAATGCCTTGTGACGAACTCCCGATGTGAAAGGCACTTACAAATGTAATTTTGTTGTTGTTGTTGTTGTTGTTAAGACACCTCATGTTAAGGCATCAAATCAAGCATTATTATTATAGATGTTAGCTGTCGCCTGTTAGTTTAGGTGGATGTTAAAGATCCCCTGGCACTATTTATTATTAACAATAACAATAATAGCCTGCACTTATCTGGAACCTTTCACAGAAAACAAAATGTCTCAAAGCACTTGACAAAGTATAATTGATTAGGAATGAAACTGAATTGCTGTTATACAGGCAAAGGCAGCAGTTAATCTGTACAAGTGACGTATGAAAAACAATGAGATAAGTAGCCAATTCATTTGGGAATGAGGAAGCGAATATTAGGCAGCAAAATCAACAGCAAGTCTTCATGTTTAGACAGACCTCAGAATATAGATGTACAGAAAGTCACATAGAAATTTCCATTGCAGAGTGAGGCCATTCAGCTCATTGAGTCTGCACCAGCTCTCAGCACAACCTGCAAGGGCTACATTCACATTGTTACAGGTGTCGACTTTCGATGAGATATTAAACTTGGGCCTTTCTTCCGTCAGATGGACATTAAAGTCCTGTAAAGTCCATGGAGTCCTGTAGCTCAGTGCACGTGAAAGACCTGGGTTCAATTCTAGGCAGGGCAAAACCTTGGGCAAGTTTCCTTACTTCACATGCCTAATAATAATCCCTCAAAAAAATACAATAGTAAATTGGTCACTTCAATCCATGATTGTTTGTGGAACCAGGCTGTGTGCAATAGGCTCCCTTGTTTTGCCCAAATTACACAATGTACAGTACATTCTATGAAGCGCTTTGAGACATCTAGAAAACGTGAAAAGCACTATATCAAATGCAAGGATTATTCTTATATTATTATTCTTATAAAGATCCCATAGTGTTTGAAGAGATTTCTCCCAATGTCCTGACCAACAAAATACACTTTGTCCGCAATATACATATTATTATAATAATAATAATCCTTGCATTTGATATAGCTCTTTTTACATCTTATTGAGGTCTCAAAGCGCTTCATAGCATACACTGTAAAGTGAATTGACTTTCATGGTATGTGGAGTAAGGAAACTTGCCCAATGTTTTGCCCTGCCTGGATTCTAACACAAATCGCATGCTTGTAAGGCAAATGCTCTAACCACTGAGCGACATCAACAACAATATCTTGCATTTATATAGCGCCCCTCACTCAGCATAGTGTCCAAGAGTGCTTGACAGTAGTGGAGCCATGATCGTTCATATTTTTATTTCATATGTGCATTTCATCCACAAATCTACAGTCAATTCACGTGATAGTATATTCTGTGAAGCGCTTTGAGACGTCTCGAAGACCTGATAATGCGCTGTATCAAATGCAAGGATTACTATTATTATATTCCACTATATTTAATCCAGTATATCCTGTAAAGCACTTTGAGACGTCTCGATGACATGATAATGGCGCTATACCAAATGCAAGAGTGAAAATCCCCCAGATAATATACGTCATGTACTTCGCCCAGTCAATCCATTTTACAGTATAGTATATCCTATCAAACGCTTTGATACATCTAACAGACGTGAAAAGCGCTATATCAAATGCAAGGATTAATTAATTAATGTACCAAATGCAAGGATGAAAATCCAACAGATATAATTGGTCATTCACTTCATGGCCTTTTATAGGACATTGTTGTGCACAAATTGTCTGCCACGTTCAGCTGCAAAATACTTAGTCACTCCACTTTATTTATAGAAATCCTGTGAAGCTTTGACCCACCCCCATGATGTGAAATTTGCAAAATCAAATGCAAGGATTATAATTATTGTTGTTGTTATGATTATTATCCAAATTCACCCAGAAAAATTCACAAATGAATTGGTCTATCTAGTCATTGTGGTACATCAGCCTCGGAATCAGTGTACCTCACAATCACTACAGTCCAGAGTAACTGTACACAAGTATGATGGACGTTACGATTAAACTGCCATTTGTATTTTATTATTGATGTATGGGAAAGATTACAGTTCATCGTTAGAAAAGACTAAGTTTGAAAGCATAATTACTGTCTGTCCATTTTATCTGCTGTACCCTTATCTCTGACTGTCATCAAGAAAAATGGCTATGGACCTTTCACCATGTCCATTAGCAATGAGTCTTTCGATTTTGTTGCAGTCCTCGCTTACAGATTACCATTTGTAATCAGCAAATGTCTGCCTGCCATTCTTTTCCCTCTTCAATGTCTTGCATTACATTGACGTCCTTCACTTATGAGAATGTGTACATGCACACTGTGTCTGTGTGTGCGTGAATTCCTCACAGAAATTCATAAATTAATTGGTCACTCAATGAATTAAACTACATACCCCCACCAACCACCCCACTTCACACCTGTCCTCCCTAGGCTCCCTTTTAAATAAAGAGGGGGTGAAATTGCCAAAGAACAGGCAGAGCAGATGGTCACAGGAGAGGGGAAACGTGAGCTGTTATGGCCTGAAGGTATTGAAATCAATATTAAGGCCAGAGGGCTATAAGGTCCCTAGCAAGGATTGCAAGGATTATTATCCACGGGCTATGGATAATAGATAATGTCTGTTCCTCAAGCTTGCGTTGCATTGGAACAGCGTATGAGCCCGTGGATAATAATACTTGCATTTGATATATTACTTTTCACATCTTCTAGACATCACAAAACGCTTCACAGAATATACAGTAAAATGACTTGACTGTATATTTGTGGAAAAATTGCAGCAGCCAATTGCGCACAGCAGTGTCCCACAAACAGTCAAGAATTTAGTGGATAAATTTTGATTTTTATTATTAGACATGTGGAGTAAGGAAACTTGTCCAAGGTTTCGCCCTGCCGGAAATTGAACTCAGGTCTCTCACTTGTAAGTTGAGTGCTTTAACCACAGATGGCTATAAAAAGAGCACATTCTTGTATTTATAAACAGATGGTTGTTTCCCCTAGGATCCTGGCTAGCAATCCCCCAGAGAAATTGGTCAGGATTAAATTTTTTGGGGGTCAATCTGACATCAGTGGAAACCCATCGACATGTTTAAGAGTGTTCTACACAAGCATTGGGGTTCATTCATGTGTTGAATGGAGTGAGCACTCCCTGTGGTAATGATAATATTTTGTCCCCAAAATATCCAGTAAATTCACTTTACAGTATATTCTGTGAAGCATTTTGAGAAGTTTTGAAGACATGATAAGGCTCTATCAAATGCAAGGATTATTATAATAATAATCCTGGTGTTTGATACAGAGCCTTATTATTATAATATAATAATAGATATAATAAACCTTCTGTTTTATATAGCAACTTATTATTAAGTGCCCTGTCGATTCTGTTTCCAGGAGTAATTTGCAGTGGTCTGAGGAGAAAGTACAGATAAATGGAACTGAATGGATTACTCTTTTAAAGAGCCAGTATACACACAAAGGGCCGAATGGCTTCATTTCGCCGAGGGTTTTGGTTTCTCTTAGTACCCAGACAGTAGACCTTGAGGACATAAGTATTGTCATAGTTCGCCCACAAAATACACAGTCGATTCACTTTGCAGTATATTCTGTGAAGCGCTTTGAGACACCTCAAAGATGTGATAAGACACTACATCAAATGCAACATCAGAAGAACAAAATTACACTGATATAGCGCCTTTCATTATATCGGGAGGACGTCCCAAGGATGCTGGACAGTCAATGCTTCAGAACTGAGCTGGGGTCGGGATCAGGGAGGATGGAGGGAAAGGAGAGGATTTGGGGTGACCGATGGGACCGTTGAAGAGGAGGGTCTAACCACTAAACAGATGAGACTGTCTAACCACTAAACTACTGGACTTCTATTATTAGAAGTGTAAAGAAATAAGTTTCAGTGTCTCAGGATGTCCTCCCAACATAAAAGGCTCTCTATAAATGTCATTTTGTTGTTGTTAACGTGTTTTGACACAAAGGATTATGAGGATGGGAAATGCGTGGTGACTGTTACAACATTTACAATTATCTTTGGTAAACTTTGGAAGATAAATATTTTTTAAAGATATGAAGAATGGGTTAGGAATGGGTGGAACGAGAAAATATAAGGGATATTATTATTATTAAAGGTTTAGATCTTTACAGGAAATTTCAGAACAAACACCGGGAGGTATTTAATGGTAAATTAATGACAGAAACAGATTGGTAGTAAGGCTGAATCAGTCCAGGACACAAGGACTCATAAAAAAAAAACACAGCGATAAGAGGACAGGTTTGTGGGATTATGAGGAGAGAACGTGAGAGTGGGATTTACTTTAAATAGCTCTTTTCAAAGAGGCGGCACAGACTCCATGGACTGAATGGCCTCCTTTTTTTGCTGCAAACTTCTATGATCTATATATATAAAAGCCCTAGGTATGTTTCCGCAATTCCGCAAATGTGTCCTCCTGACACAGATAGTGCTGTGTCAAATCTATCTTCTATATACAGTAAAAGCCTGTTTATTTGGCAAGCTCAGGAGTGGGGGGGGGGCGGGGTTTGACTAATTGACTGTGCCAGATAATCGGGTGGCAAGTTGCCGAAAACCCAACACAAAAAATTAACTTATTTGAAAACATACTATATTAATAATACAGGTAGACCCCGCTTAACGAAGGAGTTAGGGACTTTAAAAACCTTCATTAAGCGAAAATTTTGTTAAGCGAGAGTTTAACTGTATTACTGTATTTGGCAGTAGCCAAAACGCCGCCCCGACCCGAGCCTCCCCACTAAAATCAGTTTAGTTCTTAGCGGTTCCTAGCGCTAACATTTTCAGTGTACAGGCTGAACAGCCAAAAGTCCGGAGTTCCCGAATCCGGAATGTGACAAAAATTGCAAGAATAAAAATGCCAATCCTACCTGCTCCAGGCCAGGTCTTCACGGTCACCGCACCGTAATATCACAATCTGGGCCCAGGCATTTCTAAACACGGGATGCACTTCTTTCTTACTCCCCCTCCTCTCTTTCTCTTTACCCCCCCCCCCCCCCGCCCTCTCTTTCTCTCTACCCCCCTCATCTCTTTCTCTCTAACCCCACCCCCTCTCTTTCTCTCTACCCCCACCTCTCTTTCTCTCTACTCCCGCATTTCTTTCTCTCTACCACTCCTCCTCTCTTTTTCTCTACTCCCCCCCCCCCCCCCACTCCTCTATCCCTCCCACTCCTATCTCTATCTCTCTATGCCCCCTCCCTCTCTATTCCCCCCCTCGCTCTCTATACCGCCCTCTTTATATCTCTATCACCCCCCTCCTCTCTATCTCTCTATCCCCCCCTCCCGTTCTATCCCCCCCTCCCCTCTATCCCCCCTCCCCTCTATCCCCCCTCCCCTCTATTCCCCCCTCCCCTCCCTCTCTATTCCCCCCCCCATCTCTCTATCCCCCACTCCCTCCTCTCTATCCCTCCCTCCTCTCTATCCCCCCCACCACCCCATATCTTGACTTACTATTATTGAAGCCACAAAGCATCCTGCCGCTTATGCTCCTCCCATATGGGAGGGGCTGCACTGCTTAACTGAGGCACGCTAAAGACGAGTGTGCGTTGCTGGGGCACCCAGTGAGAAGCTGCGCATGAGAAGCCCGCGAGATTTAAAGTGTGTGTAAACATTAATTTTAACGAAAGCAGCCTTTGTTAAGCGGAGAAGTTGTACAAATAGAAATCCTTGTTATAGTGAAGTTTCGGTAACTGCGCATTCGGTAAGCGGGGTCTACCTGTACACTAAATAGTAACAGAATATTGTATGGCTACTTACCAATAAAGATTCCAGCACACTCGGTAAAAACCTCCAAGTTCGTAAGTTTAATAAATGCACATGCACAAGCATTGCGTGCATGTGCAAGTTGAGCATACCCATGATTGCTGGAATGGGGAATTGCCCCGGGAGGGGGTCGAGCAATCCGGTTGATCAGGTCAGGGATAAACAGACTGTTACTGTATATAAAAGCCTTAGGTATGTTTACGCAATTGTATCAATGAACTCCTAAAAGGAAAACAAAAACCAATACAACTTACAAAAAATAAAAAAAAACAAAGAAAAACAGTGATTAAAGCTCACCCTTTTTTGTAAACAATAAATACATTATTTAAAAAAGTTTCTAAATACATGAATAAACATGTTCAAAAACACTGGGCTGCGTATGTTACGCTGGTGTATAGCTGGTTATATGATAATGGGAGGATGGTAGTAGGGTGAAGGATGGGATTAAATCAGATTCGCCAAAGAGCCTCTGCATCCCAACCTCTCTTGTGATGTTGTGAATTCTCAATATTAATTTGTATTTTGCATATTTTCAATTTGGAACAGGTTTTCATGTCGACAACTAGTGATGTTGGTATCAGTGGAGGAATAGAATTGTTAGCAACCACACCACAGGACTGAATTAGCCTCTGTGTTGTCGTGCCTCTTACCCAGGGTATTTCATTATCTGTGTTAACTCAGTTGCCTAGATACAAATATTCCAAATCCTGAACGTCACATCAACAAAACAAGCAGAGGGACGTTAATTGCATGTAAAACCATAGAAATGGATCACACAGATTATAATAATAATAATCTTTTCATTTGATATAAGAATACTATTCCTTGCCTTTGATGTATCGCCTTTTTATATCCCATCCCCACCCGACCCTTCCTACCATCAGCGGACGGGCTTTCAGCCTCTCTGCCCACATATTCTGGAACTCTATCCCACAGTCCCTTCGTCTCGCTCCCTCCCTTGCCTCCTTCAAGGCGAGTCTCAAGACCCTCCTCTTCGATCGTGCCTTCTACTGCCCTCCCAACTCTCTCCCTCCCCTCCTAACTCTCTCACACCCTTCCCCCCTCCCCCCTACCCTCTCCCTTGCTCGGGTCCCGACCTCACTATTCAGCGCCTTGGGATGTCCTCCCGAACTGAAAGGCATTCTATAAATGCAATTTTGTTATTGCTGTTGTGGTTTACTACTTCCAGATGTCCCAAAATGTTTTGCAGAATAAAGTGAATTGACTGGATATATTGTAGGCAAAACGCAGCAGCCAATTGCGCACACTAATGTAGCGCCTTATCACAGCATTGAGACATCTCAAAGCACTTCATGCAATATGTTGGAAAGCGGATTGACTTGTGTATTTTGTGAGCGAAATGTGGCAGCCAATTGTGCACAGCAATGTCAAATAAGCAACCAGTTGTTTGAACGTTACTTTCCTGTGAGGGACTGTTTCCCCTGGAAGGAGAATCTATAACCAGGGGTCATAATCTTAAAATTATGGGTCAGCCTTTTAAAACAGAGTTGAGGAAACATTTCTTCACTCAAAGGATAGTGAATTTATCGATTTCAGAAGACTGTAGATGCTCAGTCCTTGAACATTTTCAAGGCTGAGACTGATAGATTTAAAAAATATAGAGGGATTAGGGGAAATGGGGATAGGGCAGGTAATTAGAGTTAGGTAAGAAGATCAGCCATGATTTTATCAAATGGCGGAGCAGGCTCGAGGCGCCGAATGGCCTTCTCCTGCTCTTAGTTCTTATGTATGTTCTTGTGCCTCAGAAGCATTATGAGAGGTCTGGCTGATACTCTCTCTCCGGCCTGTCTCACTGTTGAAAATATACCTTTGACACTATTTATACAAACCCAATATGGCAATTTGGCTAAGGCTGCTTACAAACTGTGAACAATGAATACTGGAAGGCAGAGAAACTCTGTGAAAGGTATCTCTACCCTGGAGGCTAAGCAGACAATGCAGAAAGGGAGAGATTTTACATATCAATACTTGCTTTTAAACATCATCTGAGCACAACACAATACATAACAACAACTTGCATTTATATGTAGCGCCCTTCACATGGGAGCATTTCAAAGAGCTTAATACAATGCAATAATAAAGCAATTTAATACAATTATACCAGTGCCTTTCATGTTGGGATGATTTCTCAAAGAGCTTAATAATAAAAATAATAATGCTTCACAGGATATAATGAAAAGTGGATTGACTGTGTATTTTGGGGGTGAAATGCGGCAGCCAGTTGCACACAGCAGTGTCCCACAAACAAGTCATGGATTGAGTACCCAATTATTCTTTGATTGGTTATTACTCCTGGAAAGCGATCTGCCAACCAGATTCCTACTCACTGCGAGGTAAGTAGCGATGTGTAAAGTAGGGAAACTTGCAAAGGTTTACCCCACCACCATCCCCCCACCACCACTGGGAATTGAACCCAGGTCCTCTCGCTTGCAAGGCGAGCACAATAGCCAATATGCTACAGGATTCTGGAATGGACAGTATAGCTGGGCATCCAACTTTGGGTGGGGAGGGGAGAGATGACCAAATGTGTGATCAAAGAGGTCGGAGTGATGTCCAGTATTGAACATACAAGTGGAAATACACGCTCTCTCCCCTGTTTACCTACAATACCCAGATTGGCAATGGTGTATTTCAGGGCAGGAGAGAATGCTCAAAGCATTTCACGGGATATGTGCAGTAACTTTGTATTTTTAGGGTGAATTAGTGTAATTTTTCTTTCTTTCTTCCTTCCTTCCTTCCTTCCTTCCTTCCTTCCTTCCTTCCTTCCTTCCTTCCTTCCTTCCTTCCTTCCTTTCTCTCTCTCTCTCTTTTTTTCTTTCTTTTCCCTCCTTCTCCTTTCTTTTCCTTCCTTCTTCCCTCTCTCTCTTGTTTTCTCTCTCTCTCTCAGAAGTATAACATGAGCAAAGCTGTAGACTGTTTACTTCATGTTACATCCTAACTTATTCATCCTTCACCTATGGACAACTGTGGTATGATCAAGGTTACCACTGACATTTATATGCATATTTGGTGTTCCACTGACATCAAGGGATTAGTTATCAATCAATCTCCGACCCTGTGCTGCCCCACATTATGGCCAGGGCACACAAGGAGATGTCACTTTGCAGAATAAAATATTGAATGTCTTTCATGGGCACAAAGTATTGAACGTCAAATATACTTTTTTAACTAAATTTGGCGTGCTAAACAACAACAACGGCTATTTTTGAAATAGTGGTTTGGAGATAAAGAGCTGTGGAGTCCTATAGCTCAGTGGTTAGAGCATTCACCTAATAAGCGAGAGAGCTGGGTTCCATTCTAGGCAGAGCAACACTTTCAGCAAGTTTCCTTACTTCACACTCATAATGATAATTCCTCAAAAAAGACAAAAACAAATTGGTCATTTTCAATCCACAACTGTTTGTGGGACACTGCTGTGCACAATTTGTTTCCGCGTTACACCCACACATATACAGTCAATTCACTTTCAGCATATTCTGTGAAGCGCTTTGAGACGCCTAGAAGACATGAAAAGCACTAAACCAAATGCTGTACAAGGATTATTATTAGAGTAAAAGCTTGTTTATCCAGCACCCTCGCGACCTGGCCAATGCCAGTTAAAGCACCTGCCAGATATTCGTCCGAAAATGGCAAAAAAATCAAAACAATTCAATGTGTTTTTCTGGATAAATCGAATGCAGACTTTTGTTTTTGCGATGCAGGTTATACAGAATTTACAGTTGATCAGGTGCCGGATAAACAGGCTTTTACTGTATTATTTATAATATATTCTGTGAAACACTTTGAGACACCTGAACGATGTGATAAGGTGCTATAGCAAATAGATTGCAGGGCTGGGAGTTTACTAAATTGTTGGTGGTGTTGAACTTCAAATGAGATGTTAAACTGAGGATCCAATCTGCCTGTGGAGGTGGATGTTAAAATTCCTGTGGTGTGATTTTAAAAAAGTTTCTCATGCTATCCTGACCAAACATCCCCAAGATAAACTGATCATTCTCTTGATGGCTGTTTGTGGGATATTGTGGACATTACTGTGAGCAATTTGGCTAGCTCACTCATCCGGAAATACACAGACTAGAAGTAAAACATTCTTGAGACCTTTGAACATGTTAATGTGCTGTATCAATTGTAAGGATTATTATTGTTATTTATTATTCATGAGAGGCTTTGAGAGGAGAAATAGTAAGAGATTATTTCAGGAAGTTGGTGGATCAAGAGAATTTACATGAGCAAAACCTTTAAATTTCCACAGTTCCTACAGTTCTTCAAGGCTTATAAATCAAGGTTGACTGAAGATTTTTCCACAGTTTGGGCAATCTCAATTTTTAAGTCAAACAGTCTCCCAGACTACAACTATGTGAAATTTATGGCCTTGAAGCTTCTGCTGCAGTTTGCCCTACTTTTGGTCTTTTTGATTGATGTAAGTTTCTGTGCTCATCAGGGTAAAACATTGTTTTACTTGATAAACGTGTCGAGAATCATGGAGTCCATGGTGTATTGGTTAGAGCACTCGCCACATAAGCGAGAGGACCCAGGTTCGATTTCCAGACAGAGTGAAACCTTAGGTAATTTTCTTTACTCCACATGCCTCTGTTTACCTAGCAATAAGTAGGAACCTGCTTGTTAGTCGAATTATTACCCTTTCCAGGGGTAATAATACCTAAAAAAAGTAATAATAGTTTGATCACGCAATCCACAACTGATGGTGGGACACTGCTATTTGACTGCTATACTTCATCCACAAAATATACAATTCACCTTACAGTTAAGGTCTATCGATATGGAAATTTTCCAATATCGATATATCGGTGGGATCATATCGATATATACCGATATATCGATATCTCCGGGTTTTTTATACTGCACATGCGTGCGCATTCGGAGGTATGTGCGCATTGGGAGCGGTGCGGGCATTCGGAGGTACGCACGCATTCTGGTGTGCGCGCGCATTCCATGCTCTAGGCCCAGGAGGTTGCAATGCTGGCGACAAGGTAAATTGAAAAAGTTTGCATTATACCGATGTAACCCATATATCGATATATCGCTGGACACGATATACCGATATTTGCGATGTACTGAATTTTTTTTAATACCGAATTTTTCGATATATCGATATATTTTAAATTCCAATATCGGCATATCGATATGAAAAATTATATCGATATAACCGATATATCAATATATCGCCGGACACTACTTACAGTTTATTCTATTAAGCGCTTTGAGGAGCTCCTGTACCTCAGTGGTTAGAGCACTCGCCTTACTAGCATGAGATCTGTGTTGGAATTCAGGCAGGTCAGGGCGAAACCTTGGGCAAGTTTCCTTACTCCACACGCCTAATAATAATCTGTCCAAAAAAAAAAATTGGCCATTTCAATCCACAGCTGTTTGTGGGACACTGCTGTGCGCAATTGGCTGCCGTTTTTCGTCCACGAATATACAGTCATTTCACTTTACAGTACATTCTGTGAAACGCTTTGAGACGTCGATAAGATGTGAAAAGTGCTATACCAAATGCAAAGATTATTATTATTAGTATTATTATTATTATTGAGCCGTCTCAAGAATAAGATAGGGCACTATATAAGATGCAAAGATTATTCTATTTTGTGTTTTAAGGCAAAACAGTCTCATAAACTAAGACTGTGTGGAATTTGAGGCCTTAGAAGCTTCTCCTGTAGCTTGCCCTACTTTGGGTCTTTTTTGATTGACATCAGGTTATGTGCTCATCAAGGTACAAAATTGTTTCAGCTAAAACACAGAACATTGACCCACTTTTGACACCATCACTAAACCTTGCATCAAGGTCAGACCCAATGAATTACACAGATAATGATACATAGAAATTCAGCCTAACTAGTCCATTTGGTGTTTATGGAGTCCCGTAGTGTAATGGATAGCGTATTCGGCTCGCAAGAGTTACAGACTATACTGTAAAGTGAATTGACTGTATATTTGTGGGCAAAACGTGGCAGCCAATTGCACACAGCAATGTCCCACAAACAATTGTGGATTGAAATGACAATTTTTTTTTATTATTGTGTTTCTTTTGGAGGGATTATTATTAGGCGTGTGGAGTAAGGAAACGTGCCCAAGGTTTCGCCCTGACCTGCCTGTATTCGAACACAGGTCACACGCTTGTAACGCAAGTGCTCTAACCACTGAGCTCCAGGATTCCATTCGGATGTCCAATCGATTGTAAACATCCCCAATTCAAAAAAGTGTCCCAAACAGTCATGGATTGAGTGATTAAAGGGGGTGAATGCAAACACAATCTTTTCGCTATGCTCTTGGTTTAACACCAGTATTTCTTGCCTTAACAGGAATCATATTGGGGGCGGGGAGGAGAGGATGGGGAAGAGGAAGAGAGAGAGAGCAGCAGAATTATTCAGAGCAGCTTCTCACTCACTGTTAATGCAATATTCTCATCTCCCATGGCCTCAGCTGCCTAAAATTGCCAATTTGGTGCTAATTAGCTCTGAATTATACAGGTTTTTAATGCTGCTGGCTCATATTTGGTTCAGCCTGGCTAGATTCATTTCACTTAAGATGCTTACAGCTGGCAGCGGTGTGCGGCGACTGGATTCAGTGGTTAGAGCACTTGCCTCGCAAAGCAAGAGACTCGGGTTCGATTCCAATCAGGGTGAAACCTTGGGCGAGTTTCCTTACTCCGCATGCCTAAAAATAATCCCTTAAGAATAAAAATAATAAATTGCTCATTTGAATCTGCGACTGTTTGTGGGACACTGCTGTGCGCAATTGGCTGCTGCGTTTCACCCACAAATACACAGTCAATTCACTTTACAGTATATTCTGTGAATCACTTTGAGACGTCTAGAGCAGTAGTTTTTCAGTAATGTATCCCTTGTTAATTTTCAACATTTATCGTGTACCCCCACCCAACAACATACACACACACACACACATCACCCAACTCATTCCACTTGCATTTTAGGACCTCGCTTTTCTTACATAACAAAATAACTAGCACATACAAAACGAGGGGAATAACAATTAAATATACAATTTGGAAGGCTTTAAAATGCTAAATAAGAGAGCTAAATAAATCAATGTATCACCACCTGAACCCCCTGGAAGTAATTTTGTACCCCCTGGGGTACATGTACCCCTAGTTGAGAACCGCTGGTCTAGAAGATGTGAAAAGCGCTATATCAAATGCAAGGATTATTACTATTATAACAACAAACAAAACTACATTCATAGAATGTCTTTCATGTCAGGAGGACGTCCCAAGACTCCCAAAGATTAACCCAGGTTCCCAAAGATAACAAACATTCCTCTGTGGTTGAGCTAATTCTCGACCTGAAACGTTGACTCACTTCCCTCTCTTCATAGATGCTGCCTGACCTGTTGAATGTTACCAGCGAATGTTACCTTTCGTTTTCATTTCATATTTACAGCATCTTCAATACTTGGCCTTTGACACAAATAGATTCAAACTTGGCTGTTAAATAGCCTCCAGTAACAGACACACTGTCAAGATGTGTATTGAATAATCGGTGGTCGTGTAAGACACTGGTGGGTGAATGACACCTCTGTTCATTGGATACAGTCAGTGAATGGTCCCTAATGACACACATGCCTTTCCAAATGACGTCTGTCGTCATGTACTGACGCTTTTCCTTGTGTTGAAATGTCAGGCTGTATTTGCAGGCAAGTTTTGAGCACAACAAAGTCCTTAAAAAAAGCCACAAAATAACTGATCACCTTATCTGCACGGTCTTTGACCGCGATGTTCAGAGAAATTGAAGTCCTGTAGCTCGGTGGTTAGAACACCCGCCTTACAAGCGTGAGATCTGTGTTCGAATCCAGGGAGGTCAGGGCGAAACCTTGGGCAAGTTTCCTTACTCCGCACTCCTAATAATAATCCCTCCAAAAAACACAATAATAAAACAAATTGGTCATTTTCAATCCACGACTATTTGTGGGACACTGCTGTGTGCAATTGGCTCCCGCATTTTGCCCACAAATATACAGTCAATTCACATTACAGTATATTCTGTGAAGTGCTTTGAGTCGTCTAGAAGACATGAAAAGCGCTATATCAAATGCAAGGATTATTATCATTTTTATTATAAATTCCCTCCTCTTTTCCAGCAGATTTTCAATGTTATCCACCTCAGCATGTAGACAGGACCTTGGTTTATTGCCTCACCCAAAGGACAACACATCCCACACTAGCCTGTGAGCCCAGGTTCTGACAAAACTTGGGACTCAAAGAACTGAACCCAATTGACTGCAACTCAATCTGGGTTTACATTTCAGTGCAGTGTTGGGGGAGCACTGCATTGTTTGTGGTCGTGATTTGAATGAGATGTTCAACTAAATGTGTCTCTGTCTGTTCAGGTTCACGAGTAAAAAATATTTGAAATGGGAAGGTAGTTTCTCCCAGGGTCCTGGCCAATACAACAATAATAATAATCCTTGCATTTGATATAGTATTTTTCACATCTTCTTGACATCTCAAAGTGCTTCACAGAATATACTGTAAAGTAAATTGACTGTTTATTTGTGCGCAAAATGGAATAGCTAATTGCACACAACAGCCTCCCACAAACAGTTGTGGATTGAAATAACCAATTTCTTCCTTTTTGTTAGTATTATTATTAGGCGTGTGGAATAAGCAAACTTGCCCATGGTGGATTAAGTGACCAAATTATTATTATTATTATCCCCAAAATAAAATTGATAATTCTCTCCAATGGCTATTTGTGGGACATTACTGTACGCAAAGTAACTCCCCTATTTCACATTGGGAGGATGTCCCAAGCCACTGGACAGTCAAGGGTTTGCACCCAAGCTGGTAAGGTAGACGTCTTGAGGGGTGACCACTGAATTCCAAGTTCGTAACCAGTGCAAGGAACTCTTCACCATCTTCCATTTTATAGCTGAGTTGGTGCGGGAGGTTTGAAGGGTCAGTCTGAAGGACAGAGTGTTTCCTCTAATGTTACAGAGGCATGATTTAAAAAGAAAAGTGAAGGGTTTAACAATATTATGTGTGGTTTCGACGGCATGAGTGTGAGCGTCTGTATACCCGCGCTTCTCCATATGCGCGCTTTTGTGAGTGTGTTTATGTGTGTGTGGGTCCATATGTCTGTGTGTGATCTTGATGGTCTATGTGTGTGTGTGTGTGTGTGTGAGATCTTGATGGTCTGTGTGTGTGTGTGTGTGTGTGTGTGTGCATGTGTGTGTGTGTGTATGTCTGTGTATGAGTGCGTGTACACGAGAGCACGGCAATGTCTTATGAATAAACACAGATGTCTAGATTTGCTCTGGAGTCAATGCCAGAGGGACAGCTATCACATAACATGCTCGCATTTGTTCCTTCTCTCAGCTTCAGTCCGTGTTCAAACATTTATTGCTGCAGCTATTCTCCCCCGATGTATGCATGCCATTGTGCTCATTATAGCAATTACTGCCGAGCTCTGACACAGACAAATTACAGTGTCTCAGCTCTTCCATTCGCAAGCACACACAGTCCAAATCTCAACACATCGACACTCACACACACAGTCGAAATCTCACACACCACCACACACACACACACACTGTCAAGATCTCACACGGACACACACACAGTCAAGATCTCATACAACAATACACACACACACACACAGTCCAAATCTCACACCGACACATACATCAACACACACACAGTCCAAATCTCACACACACATTGTCAAGATCTCACACTGACACACACACATACACACAAGGTCCAAATCTCAACACATCGACACTCACACACACACATACCCGCACACACACACAGTCAAAATCTCACACACCACCACACACACACACAGTCAAAATCTCACACACCACCACACACACACTGTCAAGGTCTCACACTGACACACACACACACACATAGTCAAGATCTCATATACCAATACACACACACACAGTCCAAATCTCACACACCACCACACACACATTGTCAAGGTCTCACACTGACACACACACACACACACACAGTCAAGATGTCATACACCAATACACACACACAGTCAAGATCTCATACACCAATACACACATACACTCAGTCAAAATCTTATACGAACAAACACACACAGAGTCAAGATCTCATACCAAAACACACACGCAGTTCCAGAAAATACTTGCCAGTGCCTCTCTGGCTGGTGAGTTGGACGGTGGGTGAGGTGGTGAAATATACTAAAAAAGGAAATTAGAGGTGCAAAAAGACTGCATGAGAAACAATTAGCAGGTAACATTAAAGGGAATCCTAAGGTATTTTACAAACATATTAAGGGTAAAATATTGGTCCAGGGTAGGGTGGGGCCAATAAGGGATCAAGGAGGAAATTTTATTGTGGAGGCAGAGGGCATGGCTGATGTATTGAATGAGTACTTTGCCTCTGTCTTCACAAGAGAAGATGCAGCCAATGTCACAATATTCGAAGAGAGTGTAGCAGAAATGGATAAGATAAGCATAACCAGAGAGGAAGTACTAAAAAGGTTGACAACATTCAAGGTAGATAAGTCGCCCGGTCCGGATGGGATGCATCCTAGGTTACTAAGGGAAGTGTGGGATCTTTCAATCTTCCTTGGACACAGGGGTGGTACCAGAGGACTGGAAGGTTGCTAATGTTACTCCCCTGTACAAAAAGGGGCAGAAGGACAAACCTGGGAACTACAGGCCAGTCAGTCTAACGTCAGTAGTGGGCAAACTTCTAGAGTCTATAATCAGGGACAAGATAGATCTTCACTAGGGTCCGGCGATATATCGATATATCGATAAAACCCGATATAATTTTCATATCGATATGCCGATATAGACATTTAAAAAATATCAATATATCGAAAAAACGATACATCAAGGTAAAAAATTGGGATGCGAGCACACTGAACTACAAGACCCAGAATGCTCATCTCTATACACAATGCACAGTCCGAGGTGCAAAGCCGCCATATTGTATTCACAGTCCTCGAATACAATATACAGGTATGCAAGGGCTGGGGGGTGAGAGAGATGGCTGCGGGTGGGGGGGTGAGGGGGAGAGAGACTGCTGGGTGGGGGGGGTGAGGGGGAGAGAGACGGCTGGGGGGAGGGGGAGAGAGACGGCTGGGGGGAGAGGGGGAGAGGGGGAGAGAGACGGCTGGGGGGAGGGGGAGAGATATGGCTGGGGAGAGGGGGAGATAGATGGCTGGGGGGGGGGGAGAGGGGGAGAGAGACGGCTGGGGGGGGAGGGGGAGAGATGGCTGTGGGGAGGGGGAGAGACGGCTGGGGGGGGAGACGGCTGGGGGGGGAGGAGAGGGGGAGAGAGATGGCTGGGGGGAGGAGGAGAGAGACGGCTGGGGGGAGGAGGAGAGAGACGGCTGGGGGGAGGAGGAGAGAGACGGCTGGGGAGGGAGAGAGATGGCTGGGGGGGGAGGAGAGGGGGAGAGAGACGGCTGGGGGGAGGGGGAGAGAGACGGCTGGGGGGAGGGGGAGAGAGACGGCTGGGGGGAGGGGGAGAGAGATGGCTGGGGAGAGGGGGGGAGAGACGGCTGGGGGGGGAGAGGGGGAGAGGGATGGCGCGGGGGTGGGGGGTGCGAGAGAGAGACGGCTGAGTGGGGAGGAGAGGGGGAGAGAGACGGCTGGGGTGGGAGAGGGGTAGAGAGATGGCTGGGGGGCGGGGGAGAGAGACAGCTGGGGGGAGAAAGACGGCTGGGGGGGAGGGAGAGAGAGACGGCAGGGGGGGGAGGGAGAAAGAGATGGCTGGGTGGGGGGGTGGGGGAGAGAGACGACGGGGGTGGGGGGTGCGAGAGAGGGACGGTGGGGGGGGGGGGGGGGGGGGGAGAGAGAGACGTGAGAGAGGGGTGGATGTGATAATATACAGATAGATAGAGATGAGGGCGATGTGAGAGAGGAGAGAGGGAGAGAGACACAGAGACACAGACAGAAAAACACAGAGATGGAGAGAGTGAGAGACACAGAGAGAGAAAGTTATTTACCTCCTGAGAAGATAGGCCCCGAATGCGCGCGCACCGGGCATGCGCGCGCACCCGGGATGCGCGCGCACTCCGAATGCGCGCGCGCATGCACAGTACGAAAAAAATGAAAATATCGGTATTTCGGTATATCTCGATATGAGCCCATCGATATATCTAATCGGAAAATTTTCCATATCGACAGACCCTAATCTTCACTTAGAAAAATATAGGCTGATAAAGGACAGCCAGCATGGATTTGTTAAAGGCAAATCTTGCCTTACAAATCTGATAGCATTTTTCAACGATGTAACAGAATGGGTGGACGAGGGCAGCGCAGTTGATGTAGTTTACATGGACTTTCAAAAGGCATTTGACAAAGTGCCGCATGAGAGGCTTATTAGGAAAATAGAGGCCCACGGTGTTAAAGGGACAGTGGTAACGTGGATCCACAACTGGCTGCGAGACAGAAAGCAGAGATTTGTGGTGAGTGGCTGCTTTTCAGATTGGAAGGAAGTGTGCAGTGGCGTTCCCCCAGGGATCAGTTTTGGGACCGTTGCTCTTTTTAATATACATTAATGATTCGGATTTGGGTTTAGGGAGTACGGTTTCCAAATTTGCAGATGATACTAAGTTAGGGAGAATAGTAAATAGTGAGGAGGATAGTAGCCATCAGCAAGACAATATAGATAAAATGGTAAAGTGGGCAGACACATGGCAGATTAAGTTTAATACAGAGAAGTGTGAGATTATACATTTTGGGAGAAGAAATGAGGAGAGGCAATATAGGCTAGATAGTAAAATTTTAAAGGATGTGAAGGAACAGAGAGACCTGGGTATTTGTGTTAGTGCCTCTTTGAAAATGGCAGGACAGGTAGACAAAGCTGTTAAGAAGGCATATGGGATACCAGGCTTTATAATAGGGGTTCTAGAATACAAAACAACAACAATAAATTCAATTTATATAGCGCCCTCCACGCCGGATGGTGTCTCAGAGCGCTTTACAATAGCGGATCCCAGGACTGAGCCTGGGGCAGAGGCAGAAAGGTGACCAAAAACATGATAGAAAAGAAAGATCTTCAGCTGTCACCTGAAGCTGGGAAGAGAGGGGGCGAGGCGAAGGGAGTGAGGAAGGGAGTTCCAGAGCCTCGGGGCATAGTGGCTGAAGGCACGGCTGCCAAGGGTGGAGCGAAGGATTTGGGGAACATGAAGGAGGCCAGACCCAGAGGAGCAAAGGCAGCGGGTGCTGGGTTGGTGGGAGAGGAGATCAGAGAGACAGGGGGGTGCAGAGGAGTGGAGAGATTTGAAAACAAGGTGAGGATCTTGAAGTCAATCCTCTCTGGGATAGGGAGCCAGTGAAGTCTGGCGAGGACTGGGGTAATGGGGGAGCGAATCTTGGAGCAGGTGAGTATGTGGGCGGCAGAGTTCTGGATTAGCTGGAAGTCAGGAAGTGCTGATTAATCTCTATAAGACTTTGGTTAGGCCTCAGCTGGAGTACTGTGTACAGTTCTGGTTACCACACTTTAGGAAGGATATTAAGGCATCAGAAAGGGTGCAGAGGTGATTTACTAGGATGGTACCAGGAATGAGAGACTTCAGCTATGAGGAAAGGCTAGATAGGCTAGGCTTATTCTTTCTAGAACAAAGAAGATTGAGAGGAGACCTGATAGAGGTTTATAAGATTATGAGAGGTTTCGACAGGGTGAATAGAGAAAGAGTGTTTCCACTGGTGGGCGAATCAGTGACTCGTGGTCACAGATTTAAAATAGTTTCCAAAACAAAGCAGAGGGGAGCTGAGGAGAAATGTTTTCACTCAGCGGGTTGTTCGAATCTGGAATGCATTGCCTGAAAAGGTGGTGGAGGCAGATTCCATAACAGCTTTTAAAAGGGAACTAGATCTTTATTTAGGAAGAGCCGGTCTGTTAGGTTATGGGGAGTGAGCTGGGCAGTGGGATTGAGTTGCTCTGTTCAAAGAGCTGGCACAGACTAGATGGGCCGAATGGCCTCCTTTTGTGCAGTATAATTCTACGATTCGATATTACCTTTGTTGATGTGCTAATTCGCAATGTTTTTTCATTTCAATTTGTAAATCTAATTGATCGGATCAAAAAGAGAGCCTCAGTCACGCAGCCAATAAATAATAACGATAATCCTTGTATTTTACGTAGGGCCTTATTACATTGTCAAACAAACCTATCCTCTTTTGTGAGGAGTTGGGGGTGGGGAGAGGTAAGTGGGGTCTCTTTGAAGCTGAATTGGCATTAGGGTGTGGTGGCAACATAACATTGGAATCGAACCAATTCTCTGTGGCCATGTCTAGTCTGGTTCCTGTGCCAGGCAGGTCCATTATATTCCAGGGCACTTTTGATGTCAGCACAGCTCAGCCCAGCTCATCTGCAGGACTTCAAAGGCAGATCAGTCACTGGCAGCAAGGAATCCTTCCACTCAGCGACTATTAACCCTGGGCAGTCATTGTTTCAGACCTGAGCTGGGGTCGGGATCGGGGAGGGTGGAGGGAAGAGAAAGGATTTGGGGTGACCGATGGGACCATCAAAGAGGAGAGTCTTGAGGCAGGATTTGAAGGAGGCCAGGGAAGGGGCGAGGCATAGGGACTGCGGGATGGAATTCCAGAGGCTGGGGGGAGAGTGGCTGACAGCTCGCCCATGGATGGTGGGGCAGGTGGGTCGGGTGACATGGAGCAGGCTGGAGCACACTGAGTGGAGGGAACGGACAGGTTGGTAGGGGGTTAGGAGATCATCGAGGTGGGGTGGGGCAAGGCCTTGGTTTTAATGTCCTCAACAAATCCAGTTGGGGGAACTGCTTGTGTCCTGGGCTACAGGTAGTGAGTGTAGACACAAATCTCTATGATGGTAGAGGTGTGTTTGGGGGTGGTGGGTAGTGTGGTGAAATGGGGGGTGGGAGAAAGCTTCCTCTCTCTACTCTCTGTCTGCTCAGAAGCAGCATGAGTTGCGCGTGGTTCTGTCCGACGAGAGAGTGACTGTCGTGTGCTTTTCAGAAACAGATGTGAGAGATCTGTGCGGGTCTAATTAGTAACCAAAGACTGCGTCCCCAGTGATGTAAAATCAGACATGAATCATATTACTACAAATCAATGACCTTTGTGGTGGAGTTCTGTGGTGTAGTGGTTAGCACATTCACCTCGCAAGCGAGAGGACCTGGGTTCAATTATCAGACGGAGCGAAATCTTACTTACCAGTAAGTAGGATCCCGGTTGTTTGTCGATTGGTGGATCACTTTCTGGGAGGTAATAATCCCTCGAAAAATTAATAACTCAACAGACGACCGATGTTACTGCTGTGTGGAATTGGCTGCCGTGTTTTGTCCCCCTCCTCCCCTCCAATCTTTTTGATTATCATTTTTAAATGGATAACTATCCCCCAGAAAGCAATCTGCCAAACGGCTAATGACCAGGTTTCTACTTACTGCTAGATAAAACAGAGGCATGTGGAGTCTCGTGTGGAAACCTGCCTAAGGTTTCGCTCCAAGATGTTACCCTATTATCTGAAGAACGCTACATATAAATGAAAGATGTTATTGTTGAAGTAAGTTCCAAGTCAGTCTTGTCCCTGTTGGTGTGCCTTATAACACTGGTCCCGATCCCTCAGGCAGCCGGAAAGGTCTGATTAGATGTCTGGGGTATCAGCCCAATGTGACTAGGCACCTGCTGGGTTTATTCATATTCAGCACCAAGCACTCAGTCCTGAGGGTTTAGTGTGATGCATCGTTCTCCATGTCAAAACAGTGTGAAGTAGCATTAAACAAGGCAAATGGGATGCTGGGCTTTATTGGCACATCAGTTGAGTTCAGTTCCCCAGACACCATACTCGCGCTCTATAATGTGCTGGGTTGGTTGTGCCTAGAGCAGGGTTAACTGCATTCAGTTCTGCTCAATATCACATAAGGCCCTATTAGGCAGTTCAGAAGAGACCCAACGAGGAAGATCTCAAGTGTTAAAAGGAATGAGCTATCCCTCTACCTTGGCCCTCTCATTCCTCACATGGGCTCCAGTGGTTAGAGTACTCGCCTCTTAAGTGAGAGGACCTGGGATTGATTCCCGGGCAGGGCGAAACTATAGGGACGTTTCCTTCTTCACATGCCTCTGTTTACCTTGCAGTAGGTACGAACCCGGTTCTTAGTCAATTGGAAGATGGCATTTCCGGGGTTAATAATCCCTTTGTAAAATAATAATGTGCTATCTCAATCCATGACTGTTTGTGGGACATGGCTAGTGACTTGGGACATCCTCCTGACTTGAAAGGCGCTATACAAATATAATTTTGTTATTGTTGTAATTGTTGCCAATTGGAGGCAGCAATTCACACACAAAATATACAGTCAATTCACGTTGCGGTATATTAGGTGCATTGAGACGTATCCTATGGAATTCCATCCCCCAATGCCTCCGTCTCGTTTCTTCCCTTTCCTCTTTCAAGGCCGGTTTGAAGACTTTCCTCTTCGGCCATGCCTTTTGTTCCACCCCGAATTCTTCGACCTCCCCTACTTGTTTCACCCCTTCCCGTACACTCCCCTCCCAGCTCGGATCACACGCCTCCTGTGCAGCGCCTTGGGACGTCCTCCCGACGTGAAAGGCGCTTTATAAGTGTAATTTGTTGTTGTTGTTGTATCAAAGGCATGATGAAGTTCTATATCAAATGCAGGGATTATCATTATAACTTGCCTCCCCCACCGCCCCCCCCACAGCTCGGTTGTCAGAATCAGCCGTTGTTAAGCGCTCTGAGAAACTAACCCTTGTTAAGGGTGTTATATAAATGCAAGCCGTTGCTCGTTAGATAATTGGCCACTGAGTTCACCCTAAAAAATACAGTCGGTAAGCAATATAGTAAATCCTTTGAAACTCTTTGAGACCTTACAGTGTGAATGGAACTAGATCAGATGTAAGGATTATTAGCTGCCTGGATCAGACATTGGAGGGGGTGGGGGCAATAAGACAAGATAGAAATTAAAGAAAGCAATGTAGGAAATGGATCAAAGGTTGTTGGAAAAAGTAAAAGATGTGTCAGCGAGCTAACAAGAAATAGATCAAGAGGGCGAGGGATTGTAAAGTAGCTCAAAAGGTCACAGACACATTCGCGGTGTATACATGCCAGGGCATGAAAAGGAAAGGTGTATGCAGGAATATTGAGGAAATGGTAGGTAAATAGGACTGAAAGAGACGGATAACCTCATTTATTTGATTCTATTTTTGTCCTACAAACCGTACATCAAGCCGGATGTTCTCCTATTCCTGTGAGCCTGTGGGGTACAGTCATTTCCTACTTCCCCTCTCTGCTGCTGGTGAATGCTTATTCTAACCCCCCCAGGAGCAGCCAGTGTCAGCCACCAACCCCCCCACCACACCCACACACACATCCCCAGCCTCCCTTCCTGTAGAGAGCCCTGTAGGTCTTCAATCCCAGCATTCAGCAGCATCGCTCATTAAGGCACGTGCTAACATAGCTCTCAGCTTGTTTGAAGAGTTCCCAATGGAAGGAACCATACTCTTGATTTGCGGAGATCAGTGCCACGAAATGAAGGGACATTCTACAACATAGCTCAAAGGCACTGCGGGCACAATTCAAAGTTGTCCTGTAACTCAGTGGTTAGAGCTCTCGCCTTACAAGCGAGAGACTTGGGTTCAATTACAGAAACCTTGGGCAAGTTTCCTTACTCCACATGCCTGATAATAATCCCAGGAAAAAACAACAATGGATTGGTCATATCAATCCACGAATGTTTGTGGGACACTCTTGTGCGCAATTGGTTGCCGCGTTTCGCCCACATAAATACAGTCAATTCACTTTACAGTATATATTCTGTGAAGCGCTTTGAGATCTCTAGAAGACGTGAAAATCGCTATATCAAGTGCAAGGACTACTATTATTAATGTAGCTGAATTGTGCCCGCAGTGCTTTTGAGTTATTTTGCTTTTCTCCAAGAAGCAAAAATTATGCTTAAATGCAAGTTGCTATTGTTATTTTCCTTCCTTCCTTCCCCCAAATCACCAGAAAAATAACAAACATTCCCCGCGTGATGGTAATCACTGTAAAGAGCTTTTGGAGACATTTGGAGAGATGTTGCAGACCCTATAATAACAATAATAATCCTTTCGCTTGATACACCATGTATAACGATAAAACGTTTCAAAGCACTTCACAGGACGGTGAAGTGCTACTGTACGGTGCAGCAACTATATATTTTGTGGGCGAATGTGGCAGCTAATTTGCACACAGCAATGCCCCGCAGAGAGTCATGAAGTGAATGATCAATTTAAGTGGAGGATTCTTGGCCAGGATGCTGGGAAAAACTCTTCCCGTTTTGAACAGTGCAATGTCCGCATGAATGTCCCATCCCACAAGCAACAACAATGGCAACAAATTGCATTTGATGTAATGCCTTTCGTATTAGGGGGTACATCCCAAGCAGATGGGACCTTGGTGTTAACATCTCATCCGCAGAACTGCATCATTGATAGTGCAGTACTCCCCCTAGCAATCGTTTTCATTTGGTATTGTGCCATTGGTCATGCCACACTCCTCGACCATCCTGCTTTCTGTGAAGTGCTTTGAGACGTCTAGAAGATGTGAGAAGCACTATATCAAATGCAAGCATTATTATTAATACCCAGGCAAAAATTGTTGCCTCCCACCCCTGCCCCCATACTTGGCCCCCGTTCATTTCCTCATCTTTGTGCTCCCTCTCGTTCATGACATCTGCAGATACGGGGTCAACTTCCACATGTATGTGGACGACACCTTTGTTCACCCCCCTACCCTTCAGGGGACCACAGGACACCTGAATTATAGGTGGATTTACTGCATGGAGATATAATAGTGCCGTTCTGTATTCAGCAATACTCAGCTGATACTAAATGAGGGATTGAAACTAAGTGAGTATCAGTTTCAAGTCTGATTGTTCACCTGTGATCAGACTTTATGAATTTTACAACAACTTGCACTTATATGGCACCTTTCACGCCGGATGTTAACTCAGGGAGCTTACCAATGGTGGAGCCAGCAAACTATAGTAATAATAATCCTTGCATTTGATATAGCGCTTTTTACGTCTTTTAGACATTTCAACGTGCTTCACAGAATATACTGTAAATGAATTAACTGTATACTGATGGGCGAAACTTGGAAGCCAATTGTGAACAGTAGTGTCCCACAAACAGTTGTGGATTGACATGATCAATTTTATTATTGTGTTGTTTTTGGAGGATTATTATTGGGCGTGTGGAGTAAGGAAACTTGTCCAAGATTTTGCCCTGACCTGCCTGGATTTGAACATAGGTCACACGCTTGTAAGGCGAGTGCTCTAACTACTGAGCTACAGGACTCCACAAGCTAGTGGTGTCTTATTTGTTTTTGTTATAATAATAATAATAATAATAATGCGTACTCTTGCCTCCTATATGAAGGGATCCAGACATGTGTCAGAAAGTATTAGGGCTGTCTGGCCAGCTTCCACACGGTTTGTCCAGCTATGGCCACACTAATCATTAGGGCTTTGGTTTGCAGGATTAACGGAGCAAAGTGGGAGGAATCCCTGCTCCTATTGACCGGTTTACCCCTCCAATTCCCTCCATCCCCAGTCCTGTCTCCTCTTCACCTTTACTCAAACAAATCACTCATTATTTTATCTTGATGGCTGATCTTTGACTGACCCAGAGGAAAGTCGTGATTTTTGCGGAACAAAGTAGCGAGCGTTGGAAAGTGGGCAAAGTCACTGTCTCGCTGTCGTCTTTCCCACAGTACAAACTTCAACATAAATACATTCACATAATTCACGCGGCAATGTGACAAGTCGATTGTACCCTGGAAGGCAACCTGTTCAGAGTATTCAAATACTCAGTCAAAGTCTATCTGAAATGTCAGACTGTACAACCAACTTTCATCTGACATTTTGGGAACGTCATTAGGTGTACAATAAATAATGATAACCCTTGCATTTGATATAGGACCCTTCACTTCAGGACATTTCAAAATGCTACACAGGTTATCTGTAATATCACGTGACTGTGTATAGTGTAAGCGAACATGGCAGCCAACTTTGTACACAGCAATGCCCCACAAACAATCGTACAATTAATAAGCAGTTTTACCCGGGGTGGGGTGGAAGGTATTGTTGGCCAGATCAGCTTGAGACATTCTCTTCTCTTTGTGAAAACTGACATGTGATCGTTAACATCCGTCTGAACAGCCTTAGACAGACCTTGGCTTCATGTCTCTTCGGAAGGACGGCGCCTCCAACAATGCAGTGTTTCCCCTCCACCACCCTGACCCCCCCAACCCCAGCACTACATTGGAATATCACCACGACTGTGAGTTTGCAGTTCCATTGTGGGGCTCAATCCTACAGACTTCTGAAGCTAGAATGCCACTAGGTATCAGCTTGGCTGAATGATAGCACTCTTGCCTCTGAGTCAGAAGGTTGGGGGTTCAAACACCATGTCAAGACTTGGAGACACTCCAATTCAGTGCTGGGGGTGTGTTGCATAGACAAAGGTGTGGTCCTTTGGATGAAATGTTAAACCGAGTTCCCGCCTGTCTGTTCAGGTGGACATGAAAAATCTCATGGGACTATTCAAAATGACAAGAGAGTTTCTCTCTCCCAGTGTCCTGGTGGGAGCTAAGGAGTATGGTTTCCGTCTTGTCCACATTTAGCTGCAGGAAGTTTGCACTCATCTATGTAGCTCAGTGGTTAGAGTGTGGTGATCTACACCTAATGACGTTATCATTATTTATTCTACACCTAATGACTCGCCTTACAAGCGTGAGACCTGTATTTGCATCCAGGCAGGGCGAAACCTTGGGCAAGTTTCCTTACTCCACATGCCTAATAACAATCACTCAAAAAAGACTATAATAAATTGGTCATTGCAATCCACGACTGTTGTTTGACACAGCTGTGCACAATTGGCTGCCGCGTTTCACCCACAAATATACAGTCAATTCACTTTACAGTATATTCTGTGAAGAACTTTGAGACGTCTAGAAGATGTGAAAAGCACTGTATCAAATGCAAGGATTATTATTATTATCATCCAGGCCCTTGATGTCTGCCAGACAAGCTGATAGAACATCGGCGGACATGGAGTCGATACTGGAAGAGGCAAAGTAGATTTGAGTGACATCCGCACACAAGTTTAACCCATACGCGCGCGCGAGTGCCATCACAAAAAGGGAGCGTATAGATTAGGAAAAGAGGTGGGGCAAAGATGGAGCAATGTGGCACCCCACGTGACCGGGGGCAGGAGGTAAAACCAATTGCCGAGATGAAATGGAGCTGTACCAACAGCAAGGATTACTGCTGACTGAGCCAGGCTGACGCTGAGTGTGTCAGTGGGTAGAAACAGTTCAAAGCTGGAACCAGGCTCGACCAGTGGATTTCTGAATGGTACAGGTGTTCTCTGCACTGACTGTCAGGTTCTTCCTCTGTTAAAACTGGCGGCGATTCAATCCCTGAGCTCAGAGAAATTTCACTGTGTGGACTACAGCGTACACTGAGGTTGCATCTGCACGGTCTTCCCATGGAGATGGTGTGGGTGAATGATGCACGGGGGACATGGTGATTAGCAACAGTGAGGTTTTTTTTTCTCTCTCTCCCTCCCCTCCCCAGTTTGGAGCTTCGGATTTGCGCTCACTTTGGCAACTGCTGTGAGTTGCTTGCTGACCATGGCTGGCGCTCCATCTGTAGTTGGAGAAGCAAATCTGTCCCATTTCAGGTCAGCCCAAGCCGTGCACTCAACCATTCACAAAAGGACATCTGCTCGCGTTCTTCCATCCATTTAGTGGAGCAAGTTTAGGCAACTCTTTATCGCAGAAATGCTTGTCATATTCTTGAGTAAATATAGCTCACCGCGAGACATCGTTCACCTCCTTACGCTTGAGTAGGCAACAAACTGCTGTGCTTGTTTAGCTTAGCTGTTTCTGCACATTTTCAGCAAGTTTATTGATTGGAGTTGACTTGTTATAAGACAGACCAACATGGCAAAATGCTTGTTTCTTTTCTCAGTACACAACGGTATTGAGCTAAGACATAGCCTTTGAAGCTTATTGTGCAATTCAAAGTATTGTTACACTGGGCTTTGAGGGCGTGTTCATCCTTATTCCTGTTCGTCATTCATATAACTCGCTCACAAAATGCACAGATAATTCACTTTACAGTATATTACAGTATAGTCCTATAGCTCAGTGATTAGAGCACTCGCCTCACAAGTGTGGGACCTGTGTTCAAATCCAGGCAGGACAAAACCTTGGGCAAGATTCCTTACTCCACATGCCTACTAATAATATCTCCCAAAAAATAATAAATTGATCATTTCAAAGCCACGGCTGTTTGGGACACTGTGGACACTGCTGTACACAATTGGCTGCTGCATTTCGCCCAGAAATATACAGTCAATTCACTTTACAGTGTATTCCACTTTGAGACGTCCAGAAATGTGAAAAGCACGATATCAAATGCAAGGATTATTATTATTCTGAGCTGGGTTTGGGAGGGAGGGAAAGACTACCAAATGTGCGGTAAAAGAGATAGGTATTGAATGGGGGAAGATGGAGGTGGGTAAATAAGTCACAGGAAATCCGGGAGTTCCAGAGAGTGGGTGTAGGATATATCCAATTATATTTTTCACAAAGAAATATTACACTTTTCATATCAGGAGGATGTCTCAAAGCACTTTCCTGTAGGCAAATACAGCAGCCAAGTTTTGCCACAAACAGCCATGAGGCGACTGACCCAATTTTATTTGGGAATTGTTGGCGAGGACAGCCAGAGAAACTCACTTCATCTTTTGAATCGTGCTTTGGGTTCTTTAACGTCCACCTGAACAGGAAGACACAATCTTGGTTTAACGTCTCATCAAAAGGCGGCACTTCCTTGACAATGCAGCTCTCCCCCACCACTGCAATGGAGTGTCACATTTGGACTGCGTGAGCTGAAAGTCCCTATCCAGAGCTTGAACCTTGCTCAAAGCCGACGTGCAGCATGAAACCTTCTGACTCGAGGATGAGTGAAGTCAACTGAGCCAGGTTCACATCTAAGGGAGGGTAGCAGTCCAGATTTCCCTGAAGTGTGTCAATGAAATTTGTGTTTCTTCATAAGTCACATCTGGTCATACCCTCAAGTTTGTTATTCTGATGATAAAGGAGGAAGGAAAACCTGTTAATATCAGATAAGCAGAGATTGGATTTTCAGCTCTTATAAGGCATCCGCTTCAGGGAAGCTTATTGTGGCGAGTTGCTCCAACGCTGGTTCAGACACGATTGTGAAGGGAGCTCAGTGAAGGGAGTGTCTTCACTTCTGTATGGAGCAGGCAGATGGAATATCTTGGCCGGCCAGTCAGTCTCGCCTCTGCTCCAGACACGACTAGTTTTGTGGCAGCGGTGGCCGGCAAAACGGTTGCAACTGACTATCCAATGTCTGTCTCACAATGGAGTCTATTAGAGAAGGGAATTTCTCCCAGTGTCCTGGCCAACAATGTTGAGCTCTGGAGCGCATTAGTTAGAGCAACCAACCTGCAAACAAGAGGTTTTAGAGTAATAATACCTTAAAATAATGATCATAATAACAATAATAATTATAATCACAATCATAATCATCTTAATAATTTGGCCAGTCAATCCACAACTATTTGGATTTGCTGGCATGCTTCAACACTTTAATACACTTTACAATATATTCTGTGAAGCGCTTTGAGATGTCTCGAAGACACGACAAGGCCTTATATCAAATGTAAGGATTATTATTCTTATATGGTGCTGTCCACAAAGTGTATTGTCTAAAACAGTATTCGGAAAGGTCTCCATTTGCTGTTTGCCAGTTTGTGTTGCATATTACTAATAATAGTCCTTGCATTTGATATAGCGCTTTTCATATTTTCTAGACATCTCAAAGCGCATCACAGAATATACTGTAAAGTGAATTGACTGTATATTTTGTGGCTGAAACACAGCAGCCAATTGCACACAGCAGTGTCCCACAAACAGCCGTGGATTGAAATTTCCAATTTTTTATTGGTTTTTTGAGGAATTGTTTTTAGGCGTGTGGAGTAAGGAAACTTGCCCAAGGTGTTCCGCTGACTGGAATCACTTGCAAGCCGAGTGTTCTAACCTCTGAGCTATAGGACAAATCTCAGAAACAGGAAAACTTATTTAATAGAGGCTAGAACTCATATTGTTATTAAAGAGTGCATTCCAGCATACCAATAGAACAACTTGTATTTATGTAGTGTGCCTCGCGCATGGTAGCGTCCCTGAGCGCTTTAGAAGAAAGAAACAACTGACCTTATCAATTAGATTCTTGCCAGTCAGTCACCTCGGGCAGCATGTGGTATTCTGGAATTTAGAATGTTGTTTTTCCTGCATTTTGGTCCGTTCCTGCATTGTGTTTTTCGAGATATCGACAAAATGTCATTTTCCAGTTGAATGGCGTGAACAAGCTGAGAGGGATGAATGATTGGGATAATAACAATAATAGTAATCCTTGCATTTGATACAGCACCTCATCATGTCATCGACACATTTCAAAGCACTTTGCAGAATATATTGTAAAGTGGATTGAATGTTTATTATAATAGTGTAATAATATTCCTTACGTTTGATATAGTGCTTTTCACGTCTTCTAGACATCTCAAAGCGCTTCACAGAATATACTGTAAAGTGAATTGACTATATTTGTGGGTGAAATACAGCAGCCAATTGCGCACTGCAGTGTCCCACAAACAGTCGTGCATTGAAATGACCAATTTATTATTGTTTTTTTAGGGATTATTATAAGGTGTGTAGAGCAAGGAAACTTGGCCAAGGTTTTGCCCTAACCTGTCTGAATTCGAAACACAGGTCTGTCTCACTCTTGTAAGGCGAGTGCTCTAACTACTGAGCTACAGGACTCCACAAATGCAAAGATTATTATGTGGGTGAAACGTAGCCAATTGTGCACAGCAGTATCCCACAAACAGTCGTGTATTGGGTGACTGAATATTTTGTATATAACTCAGAAACTCCGAGCTCTTCAGCCTTGAAAGAGACAGCTCGGAAGGAAACTTATGGAGGTGAATAAGGTGCCAAATGGGTTTGAGGAAGTCAATCCAGAACAATGGTTTCAGAAGCCAGAAGGACTGGAGGCTGCAGGTTCAAGTTGTTTAATATTAATAATACAGTACTTGTATTTGATATAATACTAATAATCCTTGCATTTGATATAATACTAATAATCCTTGCATTTGATATAATAATAATCCTTGCATTTGCTATAATAATAATATTTTTTGCATTTGGTGTAATAATAGCAATCATAATCCTTGCATTTGATATAGTGCTTTTCACATCTTCTAGACACACATATCACATCATTGAGATGTCCCAAAGAGCTTCACAAGATATACTATAAAGTGGATTGACAGTACATTTTGTGGGCGAAACAAAGATTCAGGACAGCAAGTGTTTATTTTCCCAGAAAAACTGGCACTTCAGGGCACTGCTCACGACATACCAGCCAGACTGGCTTGTCAGCAGGACATGGAATTACAGGGATTCTCCTGAAACACCTCCTGTGAACAGTGCAAGCCAAAGCCCTAATTGGAAGGGTGGTCCTGGCTGGACAAGCAGCAGGTAAGCTTGCCAGACAATGCTCTCAGTGGTCAAGATGTGCGTTGTTAACAAGTCAAACACCAGCAGTTACTACAAGCACACAATCTGAACTCCCTGAGCCTTGGCATTCGCCAACCTGTGCCAAATACCCTTCAGATTTAGAGTGAACATTCCATTTACAGGGAAACTTCCACATGTAAGTGGCATTCACGGCCTTATACTCTCCTATCTCTCCAACCTGCTGTCTCTCTATGAAGCTCCCCGCCTCCTCCATTCAGCGGGCTCTAGTCTGGTCCATGTGCCCCGCCCGACCCACCCTACCATCAGTGGACGGGCTTTCAGCCTCTCTGCCTCCACACTCTGGAACTCCATCCCACAGTCCCTTCGTCTTGCTTCCTCCCTCACCTCCTTCAAAGTCAGCCTTAAATTACTTAATTTCCCCTTGTAGAGAAATGAGGAGAAATGAGGGGTGGGGAAAGGGAGCCTATCTATGAGAGAAAGGAGGAGAGATAAGGAGAAATTCCAGCTGGTTTTAGATTCAGACTTCCTTTTTCAGAATTTCAGAAAGTTCAAATTCTGCACGATTATTGAATTTGAATCTTGGTCTTAAATTTGAGTTCCATTTAAGAGAACATCCAGAAAATACAATCCAACTATACACATTTACATTCATACAACACCTTTCAGGTCAGGAGGACATCCCAAGGTGTTTTACACTGCAAGGTTTGCATCCGCATTTGAAACACACAATGCATTAATCAATTAAAACGAAATTAAGACTGAATAAAAGGATTGGAGAAATTAATTAATTCTAGCTAGAGCACTCGCCTTATAAGCGAGAGACCTGGTTTCAATTCCAGGCAGGGGCGAGTCCTTGGGCAAGTTTCCTTACTCCACATGCCTAATAATAATATCTCCAAAAAAATAAATAAATTGGTCGCTTCAATTCACGGCTGTTTGTTGCACACTAGTGTGTGCAATTGGCTGGCTACAAAAATAGTTGCTAGATGTAAGAGTAATTGCTGTGAAAGCACACGATAAGGCGTTGTGAAACATGCAAGGACTTCAAGTTCTTATTTTATACTCTCCGCTAAAAATAGCCCCTTTTTTTTTGCTGTTTCTGTCCCATTAGCAAGATATAATAAAAATTGGACTATTTTCACAGATCAACCTAGATTAGTCTTCACTACTGATGGCAGACCAGCCAGCCTGGCTCATTCAACACAAGATCATTTCTTGTGACCTTCCTTTCAAACGTAGCTATGGTCGCCTTCTCCCTCCCCCAGCTCGACATTGGGTTCCCCCACTGTTAAGAGGTCTGGGATGAAGTTGCTATATAAATGCAAGTTGTTGTTGTTACATTACAGCACAAACTTGTTTCTTAAAGAGCACTTGCCTTACATGCGAGAGACGTGGATTCAATTCCAGGAAGGGCGAAACCTTGGACAAGTTTACTTACTCCACACGCCTAATAATAATCCATAAAAAAAAAAAATTGGTCATTTCAATCTATGACTGTTTGTGGGACACTGCTGTGCGCAATTGGCTGCCGCATTTTTCCCCCAAAATATACAGTCAATTAATTTTACTGTATATTCTGTGAAGCGCTTCGAGATATCTAGAAGACGTGAAAAACGCTATATCAAATGCAAGGATTATTCTTATTAAGTCCTAGTATATTGAAAGCCTGAACCTTCTGTAAATTCCCCTGTTTGTAAGGAAGTACAGTAGTATCTCTCCTGATAATTGCCATTGCAACTCCAAATGTGTCCTCGCGTTCTGCTACCTTGGGATATCTGAAAGTATTGTTATTTTTTTTTAATCCCTTCGTATTTATTATCTTTCGAAAGTTAAAGGGTTCTATTTTGTTGTGTTGTTGCTCTGTAGTTCTGTAACGTAAGTGGTTAGTGCACTCATCTCGCACGCTAGAGGAGCCGGGTTCGATTCCCAAACAGGACAGAAACCTTAAGTGAGTTTCCTCACTCCACACGTCTCTGTTTACCTAGCGTGTAAGTAGGAACAGAACCCGGTTGCTAGTCAATTGATGGCTCACTTTTCCCGAAAACAAATAAGAATAATAACAATTTGGTCATTCAGTGCACCACTGTGTGACACCGCTGCGTGCAATTGTATGCCATGTTTCACTTACAAAATATTACAGTCAATTCACTTTATAGAATATTCTGTAAAGCGCTTTGAAATGTCTTAACAACATGATTGGGCGCTGTTTCAAGTGTAAGGATTATTTAGCATTATTTATTTATAGCTTGATCCTCTAACACTAGGGGATTATCCTCGCTGCTCAGAGAAGCAGACTAGCCAGCGCAGGCTTAGATTCTTTCCATTTGGCTCCTTCCCTGCAAGACAAAGCCCTCTAACAGGTGAAGTGCTAGCTGGACAACAAGCTGGTCAGACAGTGTTTCGCAATGGGCAAACTGCGCAGCTTTAGTTGGTTAAGACGCCAGCAATACAACAATATATATCCTGGGGTTCCCAAAACTTTGGCTATTTCCAATCTCTGCCTAATAGGTTTCGGGATTAGATAAACAGGATGGAGAGAGTGTGCATCCTATTCCGTCTGGATTATGCACGTTTATGCAAGTTAACAAGATCGGAAAATTCCATTGAAGAATGTTCTTAACAACAACAACAACAAAATTACACTTGTAGAGCGTCTTCCACATCAGGAGGACGTCCTTAAACTGTGCGCATTTGGCTGCTGCGTTTCGCCCACAAATATACAGTCAATTCACTTGACAGTATATTGCTGTGAAGCGCTTTAAGACGTCTAGAAGGCACGAAAAGCACTGTATCAAATGCAAGGATTATTATTACTATTTGATTTCATCCTTTCAGAATAGCCACCCTCCCATTCTCCTGTTACAGCATCCCACTGTTTCATAAATACACCTTCACCTGAACTACCCTTAACTCATTCCTATTACTAACTGTCTGTAACTACTGTAGCAGTTAGTGTGTTCACCATGCAAGCAAGACGACCGAGGTTTACATTCAATTCACTTTACAGCATATTCTGTGCGGCTTTGAAGCGTCTAGAAAACGTGAAAAGTGCTACATCAAATACAAGGATTATTATTATCACTACTGCAGGAAGTCAGGCAGTTTTATTGCCTGCGTCTGGCCATGCACAGAACTGAGCTGGCAGGCATTAGTGAGGACTGGAGCTCATCTGCTATGTGTGTTTCTGACTGAATCCACTTGATCCTAATGTTTTCTAATGCACTTTTACGTAGCGTTTAGTGGGATGCCCCAGTTGACTTTGTCTGCTTGCAATATGCATAAATTCCATTGCTTTACGAGTCTGGGGAAGGGGGGGAAAGAGATGAGTATGTGTCCTTCAGCATGGGAAAGCTGTGAATAATTTAGGAGCAGAGTTTATGGAGGCATCTTTCAAGTAGGATATCAAGGTGTTACCTGATTGCGATTGTTAAAGGGTTGAGAGAGGACCTCTCTCTCTCCCTCTCACTTTCTTTCTCTTTCTCATACTCCATCCTGTTCCAGCCTGACGCTAATGGTGCTTTGGCAAAGGTGCATTGTCCCAGGTGAAATGTTCAGCATGCAAAGAATGGCTATGATTATCTGCGCAGGCTAGGAAAGTGCAGAGGCAAATTCAATTACCATCCAGGCAAAATGCAGCACCATTTATAATAACATGGTCACCCTTGCCTTGATGTAGAGCCTTCTACGCTGCAAACTGCTTCGCAGGCAATTGCTTCAGAGAGCAGTGAGTACATGCGTTTAGTTAGCAGCCACGCTCGCCCACAAAATACAGGGTCATACCACTTCAGAGGCGAAGGAGACACGATTTTCACGCAGTATCATCTGACAATAATCAGCCGTGAAAGAGAACGACTGTTTTTTATTCGTCCCCTCAACAATCATCGCCCAGGAGAAAATTCCCTTCTCTTTTCTGGACAGTGCTGTGGGATCGTTGATGTTGCCCTCCTGAAAAAACAGGCAGAAAGGACCTCAAAGCACATCACAGGATTCACTTGCAAAGTGTGGTGACCCGGATTTTCGTAGGCAAACTCAGCAGCCAATTTGCACATTGCATTGCAATTTGTCGATTTGCAAAGGGACTACAACAAACAACAACAACAAAATTGCACTTTCAAACGCCTTTCACGTCGGGAGGACATCCCAAAGCGCTGAACAGTCAGGTCGAGACCCGAGTGGGGTGGGAGGGTCGGGGTAGGGGGAAGGGGAAGGAGAGTGGGAGAAGGGGAAGAGTTAGTGGCGCAGCCGAAGGTGAGGTCGAAGAGGAAGGTCTAGAGACTGGCCTTGAAGGAGGAAAGGGAGGAAGCAAGGCGGAGGGGCTGTGAGATGGAGTTCCACAGTGTGGGAGCAGAGACGCTGAAAGCCCGGCCGCTGATGGTTGGACGGTTAGGGCAGTGGATGCGGAGCAGGCCTGAGTCTGCTGAACGGAGGGTGTGTGCAGGCTGATAGGGAGACAGTAGGTCAGAGAGATAGGCGGGGGCAAGGCCGTGAATGGCCTTGACAGTGACCAGGGATGGAATTACAGTGGAGGTGGGGCAGAATGGTTTAAAGCTTGCCCACCAATAGTGGCGTGTAGAGGGACATATTTTATAATAATAATCCTTGTCATGATCTTGAGACATCTCTAAGCGCTTCACAGAATATATTGTCCTGTAGCTCAGTGGTTGGAGCACTTGCCTTACAAGCATGAGACCTGTGTTTGAATCCAGGCAGGGCAAAACCTTGGGCAAATTTCCTTACTTCACATGCCTAATAATCCCTCAAAAAAAAGGGTAATTTTCAAACCATGATTGTTTGTGGGAAAAAAGTCAATTCATTTTACAATATATTCAATCAAGCACTTTCAGACGTGAAAAGCCCTATATCAAATGCAAGGATTATTAATGTTATTGTTAAGTGAATTGATTGTGTATTTGTGTGCAAAATGCGACAGCCAGTTGCACACAGCAGTGTCCCATAAATAGTTGTTGATTGAGTTAGCACATTTTTCTTTCAGGGATTATTACCCCCAGAAAGCAATCCACCAATCAACTAACAACAGGGTTCCTATTTACAGCAAGATGAGTGTGTCGAGTAAGGAAACATACCTAAGGTTTCATCCTGCCCAGGAATCGAACCCGGGTTGTCTCGTTTGCGAGGAGGGTGTGACAGCCACTATGTTACAAGTGTCCATGAAGGACGGGGGATGAAAAACCCTACTTTATCTGAATATTCCTCACTATCTCTTAACGTTGTGGATCACCCTCTTTGTTCTCCTTTTCACTGTGTCTCAGTCTTGGGCAACTCCAGTTTATGCTCACAGATGATTAGAGAATGTTCCTCCTTCATTTAATAGCCTGTGCATTTTAGTCTGGCTCAGTTAATAGCACTCCTGTCTCTGCTTTAGAAGGTTCAAGTCCTACAATAGGACCTAGAACTCAGATTGTCTAAGCTTACACTCCAGTGCAGCGCTTGGGGACTGCTGCGTTGTTGGGGATGCTGTCCTTCACATGAGACATAAAACTGGGTCCCATCTGCCTGTTCAGGTGGTGTTAAGGATTCCCCTTCTATTCGAAAAGAGAAGGGGAATTATTTCTCTCCTGGTGTCCTGGCCAACAATCTCTCAAGTAAAATTGGGCTCTCTTTCCATGGCTGTTTGTGGGACACTGCCGTGTGCAAACTAGCTGCCGCATTCGCCCATAAAGCACAAACAGTCACAACATTTCACAGTACATTCCATGCAGTGCTTTGAAACGGCCTTCTTGACGCGAAAGACGCTATACCAAATGTAAAGATTCTTAGTATTATTTACAGCCTTTGTGCATTATCTCTACCTAATTTTCTCTTTCAGGTCTGTGTCCATTGCAGCTCAATATGCCTTAACATAATCTCATTCTCTCTATCTCCCTCGCTCACTCACTCATTACATTCTATATATAATATTGAAGCTAAACTCTATATTGGGAACATTTCAAAAACAATTTGCATAATTTCTGCTTCAGAAGAGTTTGTCGAGTTTCACAAGATTGCATTTCATCGATCAAGTTATTTTGTTATTTGCAAACAGTGCTCTTTCCACCAGCCTAATATTTCACCATCTTTCAGTTCCTTGCACTGAATCCACCTGTACGTGCCCAGAAAGCAAGAATATTTGAGGAAGAAGGGTACATGTCACTCAGCCCCCTCCTCACCAATTCATTCCTGTCTCATATCCAGCAGAAAGAATAATAATAATCCTTGCATTTGTGAATAACATGTATGGATCAGGTTGTGAATTAGGTCTGCTCCGCGTCCACCGCCCTAACCGCCCAACCATCGGCGGCTGGGCTTTCGGCCTCTCTGCTCCCACACTGTGGAACTTCATTTCCGCCTTGCCTCCTCCCTTTCCTTCTTCAAGGCCGGTCTCAAGACCTTCCTCTTCGACTGCGCCTTCGGCTGCCCCACTAACTCTTCCCCCCATCAACTCTTCCCCCTCTCCTTCCCCCTCCCCTGACCCTCCTCCCCCCCTCCCCCCACCTCCCGCTCGGGTCCCGACCTGACTGTTCAGCATTTTGGGACATCTTCTCGACGTGAAAGGCGCTATACAAGTGCAATTTTATTGTTGTTTGTTGTTGTTGTGAAGGAGCAGGGATTTGAGCAGATTGATTCCGTGGAAGAGCTAGCACACCGGTGTGGACATGATCATAATAATAATCCAAGGATTTGATCGAATGTTTTATCATGTCATCGAGATGCCTCGAAAGCGCTTCACAGGATATACTGTAAATTGGAGTAACTGCATATTTTGTAGGCACAATATAGCTTACATAGGCCATGGAGGACTTTGATGGTGAGGATCAAGATCTTGAACTGAATCCTCTGTGTGATGGGAAACCAGTGGAGTCGGGTGAGGATGGGGATGATAGGGTCATGGAGCCTAGTGTGGGATAATTCGATATTCTCAAGTTATGGCCTGATCAGCATGTGAAAGCAGACTATCAATATCCACTTAATCTCCTTCCATAATCTCTCATCGGGTCCCCTCTGATCTGATATGCCCATAGAGTTGCATACGAGTAAATGGTGTAAAAGTGCAGCACAATTTTAGATAGAGACTCAAGGGTTAGCCTAGTCTATGTGAATTCAAAATCCTGAGATGAGGATTTGAACCCACAACCTTCATGACTGACTCAGAGGCAAGAGTGACTGAACCAGTCTGACACCTGGAAACAGAGACCGAGATGTTGCTGAATTAATTCCTAACACAGCACTAATTGCTATCAACATCTCCATTGTCATAGCACACGACTATCAGGATGGTAGAAAGCAGATGAAATGGACCTTCGTCTTTTATTTCTTGTCCAGCGATTTTGATGTTCCTATTGAAGGAACAAAGAAAAAGAGTGAAGAGAGTGAAAAACCGAACACACTTGCAATACTTATAACACCTTATCACAGCAAATCATCTTAAAATGATTCACCAGTAATGTGGAGTCCTGTAGCTCGGTGGTTAGAGTACTCACCTTACAAGCGTGAGACCCGTGTTTGAATCCAGAAAGGTCGGGGCGAAATCTTGGACAAGTTTCCTTACTTCACATGCCTAATAATAATCCCTCCAAACAAAACAATCTTAAAAAATTGGTCATTTCAATCCACGACTGTTTGTGGGACACTGCTGTGCGCAATTGGTTACCGTGTTTTGCCCACAAATATACAGTCAATTCACTTTACAGTCTATTCTGTGAAGTGCTTTGAGATGTTTAGAAGACGTGAAAAGCGCTATATCAAATGCAAGGATTATTATTAATATTATTATTAATGCCTGTCGTATGTAGTAGCAGTTTTGAGATAATGTGGCAGCCAATTTGCACACGGAAAGGTACCACAATGGAGCCAGATTAACACTAACGATAAGAGAAACTTGGCCCATTGTGTCTTCCAGCACCTTGGGACATCTTCCCAATGTGAAATGCACTATACAAATGTAATTTTGTTATCGGTGTTGTTTAAGAGCAATCCTTTCGGTCCCGTTTACCTGCCCTTTCCCTAAACATACATTTTTCCATATGTAAGTATAATGTAATATAATATATAATAATCCTTGCATTTTGATATAGTGCTTTTCACGTCTTCTTGACATCTCATTGCGCTTCACAGAATATACTGTAAAGTGAAGTGATGGTATATTTGTGAGCAAAATATTGTACATAGTTTGGGAGGGAAGGCAGCTTCAAGGAATGTGGAGGGGAACAAGCAATGGATGGGATGATCAAACCAACTGTCAAAAGGGACTGTTATCTACGTTCCTATTTGTCTGGCTATCACAGAAAGGGTTACGCGGAGAAATTCCTCAACTCGCAGGAGCATTTGAGCTTCTTTAGATGCCAATACCTAGCGAGACACAGGGTGGACCGTCCACGCATGCTTTACATGAAGAATGATTGTACCTCCTAGGCCGTCCAGTCCCACTCAGTCACACAGCGGCAGCCAACAAGTACACAGCGATCAAATGATTCAGCAGCGGAAGAAATTGCAGAACAAAACCAATAACACGGCTGGCTCTCAACCATGCCTTGTACTTAATTGTTTATTCCTTTAGTGGATTTAAGTAATTGAGTTTCCAGGCCGGGCAGATTGCTAGCGCCAGCAATCTTTCCGTTACGCTGCGATTGCTTTCTATAAACATGTTTAGAACAAGACTGCTGGCGTTCCACTCAATTGTTCACGAACCGTAAAACCAAGGAAATTTACAGCACAGAAGAAGGCCACTTTTAAGTGGAGTCCCGTGGAGTAGCGGTTAGACCGCTCGCCTCGCAAGCAAGAGGACCTTGATTCAATTCCTGGGCAAGGCAAAACCTTAGGCAAGTTCCTTTACTCCACACAGTTTATAAGTGAGATGCTGGCTGTTAGTCAATTGGTGGATTGCTTTCTGGGGGTAATGATCCCTTCAAAAAAATACTAGTTTGGTTACTCAATCCACTACTGCGCACAATTGGCTGCCGCATTTTCCCCAGAAAACAAAGTCAATTCACTTTACAATATATTAAGTGCAGTGCTTTGAGACATCTCAACAACATGATAAGGCGTTATTATCAAATGCAAGGATTATTATGCTTTTTATTATTTTTTGTCCCATCACGTCTATGCTGGCCCTTTGAAAAACAAATTAGTTTGGTCCCATTTTGCCTTGTTCCATCTCGTCCCCTCTTCATCTATCTTTAAATCTCTCTTTAAGTCTCATCTCTTCAACCATGTAAGATCACCTCACCCCACCCCTTGCCCTCTCACTCGCTCAATGTCTCACTCCACCATTATGCATACTAATAATAATCCTTGCAAATAATATAGTGTCATATCACAACATCGAGACATTTCACAGCGCTTCAACCGAATATATCTTCAAAAATTGCAGTCAATTGTACACAGGAGTTTCCCACAAACAGTCGTGGATTGAGTGACCACATTTTTTTGAAAATATAATAATCCTTGCATTTAATATAGCATTTTTTACATCTTCTAGATGTCGCAAAGTACTTCATAGTATATACTGTAAAGTTAATTGTCTGTATATTTGTGGGTGAAACGGGGCAGCCAATTGCATACAGCAGTGACCCACAAACAGTTGTTGATTGAATTGACCAATTTATTATTATTTTTTGAGGGTTTATTTTAAGGGATTATTACCTCCTGGAAAGTGATCAGCCAATAGGTTCCTAATTAATGCTAGGTAAAACGAGGCATACGGAGTAAGCAAACTTGCCTAAAATTTTGCCTTGCCAGGAATCGAATCCAGGTCCTGTCACTTGCGATACGAGCAAGCTAACAATTTTATTATGGAACAGATTCCCGAGGGGGATGGTTGAAGCTGGAAGTCTTTCAAACTCAGATTGGATATTTTTGTTTCAGAAAATAACATGATGGGATATAGTACATAGGTAGTTTGTCACATATATGCATGCGACCGACAGGAAGGTGGAAGGTTAACGAGATGGGCCTTGGTCATTTTTCATCTAGTATTTCTTATGTTCTAATATTCTGATGCTATGGGACTCCACATGGACTCAAAGGACAGCACCTCCAATAGTGCAACAACAAAAACAAAATTACAGTTATAGAGCGCCTTTCACATCGGGAGGGCGTCCCAAGGCGCTGAACAGTCAGATCGGGACCCAAGAGGAGCAGGGTAGGGAAGGGGGGCGGGAGAGAGTTGGAAGGGGAGGGAGAGAGTTGGAAGGTCAGCAGAAGGCACGGTCGAAGAGGAGGGTCTTGAGTCCGGCCTTGAAGGAGGCGAGGCAGGGAGCGAGGTGAAGGGACTGTGGGATACAGAGTGTAGGGGCAGAGAGGCTGAAAGCCCGGCCACCGATGGTACGGCGGATTGGGCGGAGGACATGGAGCAGGCCAGAACCCGCTGAACGGAGTGGGCGGGGAGCTTCACAGGGGCAGCACACCCCCAGCACTGTATTGGAGCACTGCCAGCTCAGAATATTATGGGTTCCAAGTGCCTGCAATCTCCAATCAGGTTCCAATCTCCTGATTTAGAGGCAAGAGTGCGACTAACTGAACCGGGCTAACTTGCGTTCAGAATATGAGCAGTCGACATTATTTCCGGAGCCCAGTCAGCGTTTGAGGTTGCAAATCTCTCCACGTTGTGTACAAGCTACAGTGAAGCTCGGCATTGGCAGATCCACTGCATCAGCGTCTGTGAATGAATTGTCCACTCAGCGGTGCGAGTCGGAAGTTTCTGTCAAATTGATCCGTAGGTGATCCAGACAGAGGAAGAAGAACCACATGAGGTTCAAACGTTAATCTGCTTAATCAGTGCGAGGCCGGGCTACGATTTATGATCGCAATAAAAGATAATTGCGTTCAATACAGCACTTTGTCACGCCATCGTAAGCTCGCAAAGCGCTTCGCATTGTATAAGATGAAGTGGTGCTGGGGTTGTGCGTTTTGCGGCTGAAATGTAGAACCCCGCCACTTTGCGAGATTAACTCGACTATGCTGATAATGCCTTGCTGCGAGCGGAAATGTAATAGGAAGCTTTCCCTTTGTTTGTGGCCTTGTGACATGCAGTTCTTTGTTGTCCGATTCATTTTCCATTTCCTTTCAGTCAATCACTGTTGTCCAGTCTTGTGCAAGGATTTGTTGAAAGGGGTACATAAACTGTTCTGTAGCTGGACTGTGCCGGATTTCACAGGACTCAAGGCTTGCCCGCTTTTTATTATTATTACTAATAATTCACAACAACAACCACAACTTGGATTTATATAGTGCCCTCCACAGCGGATGGTGTCTCAGAGCGCTTCCCAATAGAGGATCCCGGGGCCGAGACAGTGGGAGGGGGAAAAAGGTGACTGAAAACGCAGTCGAAAAGAAAGGTCTACTTTATTATCTTTATTAGTATGATGTTGTAGTGTCTTGTAGGGCCCGTCGATATGGGAAATTTCCAATATGGATATCTCGGTTGGCTCATATCGATATATACCGATATATCGATATTTTCGGGTTTTTTATACTGCGCATGTGCGCGCGCTTTCAGGGCCTATCTCCTCAGGAGGTAAATATCTCTTTCTCTGTGTCTCTCACACTCACTCTCTCCATCTCTCTCTCTGTGTCTCTCTGTCTGGTCTCTCCCACCCTCTCCCCCCACCCCCCCCCCCGTCTCTCCCTCCCTCTCCCCCACCGTCTCTCCTTCCCTCTCCCCCCACCCCTTGTATACCCATATATTATATTTGAGGACTACGAATACAATATGGCGGCTTGCACCTCGGTCTGTGCATTGTGCAGAGATGAGCATTCTTGGTCTTGTAGTTCAGTGTGTGCGCATTCAGGGTGCGCGCGCATTTGGATGTGCGCTTGCATTCCATGCTCTATGCCCAGGAGGTTGCAATGCCGGCAATAAGTTATCGATATATTTTTTATATCTAATTTTTCGATATATTGATATATTTTGAATTCCGATATCGGCATATCGATATGAAAATTATATCGGATATAACCGATATATCCATATATCAACGGGCCCTAGTAAGGATTATTATTATCTCAATCCACATCTTGTCATGTCACTGAGAGACAGCCAGTAGATATGGGGCACAAGTTGATCATCACTGATAATAATATTAATAAGCATAATCCTTGCATTTGATCTAGTGCTTTTCACATCTTCTAGCCGTCTCAAAGCGCTTCACAGAATGTACTGTAAAGTGGTGGTATACTTGTGGGCGAAACGTAGCAGCCAATTGCATACAGCAGTGTCTCACAAACAGTCGTGGATTGAAATGACCAATTTTATTATTGTTTCTTTTATTTGGAGGGATTATTATTAAATGTGTGGAGTAAGAAAACTTGCCCAAGGTTTCGCCCTGACCTGGCTGCATTCAAACACAGGTCTCACGCTTGGAATGTGAGTCCTCTAACCACTGAGCTATAGGACTCCACTGATCTACTACATGGTGAACAGACACCCTCCTAATCTAATGTACCCGAATGAGGTCATGCCAGTGATCGATATGCTTCTCCAAGCTTTCATATTCCAGAACTCTTGTATGAAAGGCCAGTGTCCCATATTGATGTTTCCCTGCACCTGTAAACCAGATGTTTTATGTTTTGTAATAATAATTTATCCCACAAAACAGTCATGGATTGAAATGACTAATTTTGTTGAGGGATTATTATCAGGCGTGTGGAGTAAGGAAACTTGCCCAAGGTTTTGTCCTGCCTGGAATCCCATCCAGGTCTCTCGCTTGCAAGGCGAGTGCTCTATATACAGTACTGAGCTACAGGACTCCAATTTCTTTTTTTCCACTAGATATTACTTTCCCCCAGACCTCTCTGGTCATCTACCTTCCTCATTCAGCACATACTGTACTGCCAACCACTATGCTTTGGAGATGTAAAGATCTTCTGTGGAGTCCTGTAGCTCAGTGGTTAGAGCACTCACCTTACAAGTAAGAGACCTGGATTCGATTCCAAGCAGAACGAAACCTTGAGCAAGTTTCCTTACTCCACACACCTAATAATAATCACTAAAAAAAAAATAGGTTATTTCAATCCTCAACTGTTTGTGGGGCCCGCTGTGCACAATTGGCTGTCACGTTTCATCCACATATCTACAGTTAATTCACTTTACAGTGTATTCTGTGGAGCGCTTTGAGACGTTTAGAAGACATGAAAAGTGCTATATCAAATGTAAAGATTATTATTATTATCTCAATCCACGACTGTTTGTGTTGGACACTGCTGTGCGCAATTGGCCACCATGTTTCGCCCATAAAATACAGTCAATTCACTTTACAGTATATTCTGTGAAGTGCTTTGAGATATCTTGAAGACGTGACAAGGCACTATATCAAATGTAAGGATTATTATTATATCCCAAGTGTATGACCTCACACATTTCAATGTCAAGCCTCATCTGCCCTAGTTCTGCCCTCTCTTAATGTGTTTGTGTCTTTGCAATGTTCCCATGTTCCTTGACGATTTGTAACACGTCCTAGTTTGTTGTCTTCTCTCCTGTGGCCACATCATCGACATATACTCACTGCGCTCACAAAGAACTTTCCTTTTTACACCAACTCTCTGTCTCCTGTCTCCCAACTAATTTCCTGTCCCTGATACAATATTGCCTTCCAACTCCACATGCCTTTATTTCAGCTAATAATCTGTAATGTGACATTTCATTAAATTCTTTCTGAAAATCCATATAAATGGCAACCATCGATCCCCTTTTATCTATCACCTCTGGTTTTGTCAAAGAGCTATATTAGATTTGTGAGGCTCGATCTACCTTCACAAACCAATGTTGATTCTCCCAGCCATGTGTTTTGTTTTGTTTAGATCATTATTATTTTTCTGTTTATAATCAAACATCATAAATTCCTGCTTTCCCCAATCTTCTGCTATCTCAGCCTCTTTCTCCATCATGAAGACTACAGCAAAATATTCCTTCAACGTTTTTGTGACACCCATATACTGTACTGCTGTCACTCACACCTGTAATTGTTATCAACGGAATCCCTACACTCCCTCCCCCTTTACCACCCCCTTTCTCTGAATGTATTTGTCACGTCTGACACAATCTATTGTGTGGAGTCCTGTAGCTTATTGGTTCGAGCACTCACCTCGCAAACAAGAGCCCCAGGTTCAATTCCCAGGCAGAGCAAAACCATCCTCATGTTTCCTTGCTCCACACGCCTCTATTTACCTAGCAGAACCTGATTGTATGTTGATTGGCAGAATGCTTTCTGTAGGTAATAACCCCTTAAAAAAATATATTTTTAATAATTTGGTCACTCAATCCATGACTGTTTATGGGACACTGCTGTGCAAAAAATGTCCAGCAAAATGGCTGCGACCATACGTACAAATATACAGTCAATTCACTTTCTAGTAAAAGTACACTGACTCAGAGGTGAGAGTGCTACTGACCCAGCCAGGCTGACAAAGAAAGAAAAATGGTACATTGAGCCTGGCAAGGGGTCTGTCCCACTGAGCGTCTTTAAACCATGACTAACATGTGTCGGAACAAGAAGTATCAATTACGATAGTTCACAAACGAGCAAAGAGGGAGGTTAGATTTTTCTTTCACACACAGAAAGGTTAGGATATGGAATACACTGCCAGGAGCGATAGTTGATGTAAAATCCATATTAGTTTTCAAAAGGGAATTAAAGAGATATCAGAAAACAAATAAACGATATGGTAGGTACATGAGGCTGAAAGCATTGTTCGTTTAAAAGAGCCGGCACAGACCCAAAGGCTGAATGGCCTTCTTCTGTGCTGCAAATTTCAATGATTGTATATGAATGCAATAAGACTACAAAAAGGGACTATGGGTTTTGAGATGTAAAGGGCAATTTCAGGGCAGATACTGCAAAGTTTTCCTTTCCTTCAGCGCCTTGGGACGTCCTCCTGACGTGAAAGGTGCTATATAAATGTAATTGTGTTGTTGTCATTGTATGTAGAGGGTAATTAATGACTGGAAGACGTTACCAGAAAAGCTGGTTGAGGCCAGGACACTGGGAATCAGCAACAATGAGTGATGAGGGGACAGTAGTATGGGTGTTCTGAAGGAGTGAGATCAGATGGGCTGAAGGGCCTTTTTTACCCAAATCAAGCTCTGGAACTACTAATCCCCCCTTCACTTCACTTCCCCATCCCCCTCAGCTCGGGTCTGAAACAGTGACTGTCCAGCGCCTTGGGACGTCCTCCCGACGTGAAAGGCGCTCTATAAATGTAAATTGTTGTTGTTGTTGTTGTTATCTTGTAATCAAATCCCGGGCTTCAATGTGTGTTGGAAGTATCACGCGGCAAATCCCAGCACTTTGGGATGTCCTCCCAATGTGAAAGGGGATATACAAGTGTAATTTGTTGTGTTGTTGTAATAATGATATTACATTGCATTTCATATAGCGCTTTTTCACATATTATCGACGTCTCAAAGCGGCTCACAGAATCTACTCTAAAGTGACGACTGTACATCTGTGGGCGAAATGTGGCAGCCAATTGAACACAGCAGTCCCCCACAAACAGTCGTGGATTGAAATGACCAATTTATTACTATTGTAGGCACTAATCCAGGCTAAATCTTCTCTCTTTGCTTCCTGCCTGCAGGGAGTTTGCACAATGACGACAGCATTTCTGCACTTCTTCTTCCTGGCTTCTTTCTGTTGGGTTCTGACCGAAGCTTGGCAATCGTACATGGCAGTGACAGGGAAGATCAGAACAAGGCTGATCCGCAAACGCTTCTTGTGCCTTGGATGGGGTAAGAAACAGGAGTTTATTTGTAATAATAATAATAATCCTTTCCTTGCATTTGGCATCACATTTTTGGGACGTCTCAAAGCGGTTCACAGTGTACTATTAATTATAAGCCTTGCATTGGATACATTGCTTTCACGTTTTATAGATGTCTCAAAGCACTTCACAGAATATACTGTAAACAATAATAATAATAATCCTTGCATTTCTTTTAACGCTTTTTACGGGTTCCAGATATCTCAAAGCGCTTCACGGAATATACCGTAAAGTGAATTGACTGCATATTTGCGGGCCAAATGTGGCAGCCAATTGCTCACAGTGTCCCACAAACAGTTGTGGATTGAATGACAAAATTATTATTGGGGAGGGTTTTCTTGAGGGGTTAATATCAGGCATGTGGGGTAACAAATCTTGCGGTATGTTTTGCCCTGCTGGGAATTGAACCCAGGTCTCTCACTTGCGAGGTGAGTGCTCTAGCTACTGAGCTACAGAGCTCCAGTACTGGATATACTGTAAAATGGATTGGCTGTATATTTTGGGGGCATAATGCGGCAGCCCATATTGTGCAGCGATGGGGAGGAGATGGGGGCAGGGAAATCTGGTCTGAAACAACAGCTAACAACTAACATTTATATAGCTCTCATCACACGGGATATCGTCTAGGAGTCTACACAGTTGTGGAGTCAACAACACCCTATACACAGAAACGCTGAGCAGTGGTGGAGACTGACTGCGAGCCGGGGGGAGGGGAGAGGTATAAGCATAGTTGAAGTGGAAGGTTTTCAGGTGTGATTTTAAAATAAGGAAGGGGGTAGTAAAGTGGAGGGATTGACGGTGACGGAGAGAGTTCCAAAGTTTCAGTGGGGTGGGGGGTGGTGGGTGGCTGAATGCATGACCACCAGTGGTGAAGAGAAGAGGACGAGGGACAAGCAGGAGGCCGGAACCAGCGGAGTGAAGGCGGAGGGTGGTGGAGTGGGGAATAAGTGTGTTTGACAGGTAGGGAGGTGCCAGAACTTAAAGTCAAGCACCAAGCGAGAGAGAAGACGACAAGAGGAGGTGACCATAGACACTGGCAGCATTAGTGTAAAGCTTCTTTACATTTGGATCTGGAATTCTTCTAACAACAATCATCCATGAATTTAACATGGAGTGGACAGTGAAAGTGCAGGGACTGTGTGGTTTGTCGATGAATGAGACAGGCACTTTACAGCAATGTTACACAAAGAGCCATGAAATGAATCACCAATTTTACCTGTGGGATTCTTTGCCGAGATAGCTTCATTCTTTGAGGCAGAGGAGGTTGAGGGGACCTGATTGAGTTGTTCTAAATGATGAGGGGGTTTGTCAGGGTAAATAGGGAGATGCTATTTCCACTGGTAAGGGAGATAGTGACAGAAAGACTAGGGTATAAATAGCCCAAGAAGAGTGAAAGAAAAGATTAGAGTATATTTTTTCCATTCAGACAGTTGTTGGGGTGTGGAATGCCCTGCCAAGTAAAATGGTAGAGTTTGGTCATTGTGATTCAAGAGAGAAATAAACAAGTTATATGAACGACAGGGCAATGGAATTGAATGGACACCTTGCTCTTGCTCGCTTTGGTATTCCATCTCACAATCTCTTCACCTTGCTCCCTCCCTGGTCTCAAGACCTTCCTTTTTGACCGTGCCTTCAGCCGCCATCCTACCTCTCTGCCCTCCCTCATCCCAATCCTGCCCCCCGCCCCACCCGCCCATGCTTGGCTCCTGACCCCTGACTGTTCATTGCCTTGGGATGCCCTATTAACGTAATGTAATTTTTTGTAATGTTGTGGCTTTGAGAACCAGTGCAGGCTCAATGGGGTTGAATTGCCTCCTTCTGCCCTGTCATTGATTCTATGATTTTATAAACGCAAATTCTTAAAACCATTGAGTAAACTGGAGGACATGGACTGCAATTGAAGGGGGATAAATTCATAACAAATCTGCCGAGACACTACAGCTTCAGTGAGCAAGTAGTAAACCTATGGAACAGGGTCACAGAGGGAGACGGTAGAAAGTAGAACGTGTAGTTTGTTTCAGGAAAAAAATGAGATAGATTTCTGCCAGGAAAGAATATCTCAGGATACAGTGTATAGTTTGGAGACATGACAGGTGCACACGACAGCCAGGGTGGTGGTAAGCCAACTGGATTGGCCTTGGTTTTCTTTCACTATAAGCAAATTCTTATGCTCTTACCTTCTTAACTTCCAACACCTTGGGACGGCCTCCTGACATGAAAGGCGCTCTACAAATGTAATTTTGTTGTCGCTGTTAACTAGCAACCTTGAGCCTCATTTTGCATCCACGGGTATTTTTTGACTGAACAACAATGATAGCGCTCTTTACATGAGTCCCATCTCGGATCGCTTCCAATCTGAGGCATTAAACGCTCTTGAATTTTGTTTTCCTTCTCTCACAGGATATATATATTTTTGTAATGTTTTGTGAGAAACAAATCCTGGAAATGTTTACAACCATATTCACTTCCTTATTGAATATTTTCTCTAATTGAGTGAATACCACGCAGGAGTGTGGAATTGATGTGTGGTTTGTTTGTTTTTTTCCATCCACCCAGCAAAATAAAAATTATAATTTCTCAAGTGCTCAAATGTGCAATGATGCAGTTTTCTCATCAGATGTAATTTGTATCCTCAGGTTTGCCAGCTCTGGTGGTGGCGATTTCAATGGGATTTACAAAGGCAAAAGGATATGGGACATCAAGCTAGTAAGTCCCTTACAGAACCCCACTTTATTATAATAATGATAATAATAATAATCCTTGCATTTGATATAACTCCTTATCATGTTATTGAGGCATCTCAAAGCGCTTCACAGAATATACCTTAAAATGGATTGACTGTACATTTTGTTGGAGAAACGCGACAAGTTAATTGCGCTTGGCAGTGACTCAAAAAGAATCGTGGATTGAGTAACCAATTTTTTTAATATTTTGGAATGATTATTACCCCCAGAAAGCGATCCGCCAAATGACTAACATCTGGGTTTCTACTTACTGATAAGTTCCTAATTACTGTTAGATAGTTTTTTTTATCTGTTATAAACTGGATATCATTATAAAAACTATTTAGATTTTACAGGCAGTATCATAGAGGCAGCCATCACAACAACAAGAAGATCATGTTTACTGAGTGCCTTTCACATCGGGAGGACGTCCCAAGGCGCTGAACAGTCAGATCGGGAACTGAGCAGGGGAGAGGGGCAGGGAAGGGTGGAGGGGAGCGAAAGAGTTGGGAGGGCAGCAGACAGCACGATCGAAGAGGACGGTCTTGAGATCGGCCTTGAAGGAGGCAAAGGAGGAAGCGAGGCAAAGGGTCTGTGGAATGGAATTCCAGAGTGCGGGGAAGAGAGGCTGAAAGCCCAGCCACTGATGGTAGGGCAGGACGGGGGACATGGAGCAGACCGGAGCCCCCTGAACAGAGTGGGTAGGTTGGTAGGGAGTCAGCAGGTCGGAGAGATAGGAAGGGGCAAGGCCTTGAAAGTGAGAATGAGAATCTTGGATTCAATCCTCTGGGGGATGGGGAGCCAATGGAGCCAGGCAAGGGTGGGAGTGATGGGGTCGCGGAGCTTGGTGTGGGAGAGGACATGAGCTGCAGAGTTCTTGATGATCTGTAGCTTGTGAAGGGAAGAGCCAGGAAGCTGACGAGGAGGGAGTTTCCATAGTCGAGCTTTTATGTGATGATTGCCTAAAGGGTGAGGCAGTGGCGGAGTCTGGCAATGTTACAGAGGTGGTGCAAGACAGACAAAGCCTACAAGTGCCTACAAAGCAAGGGATAAGGATTAGGAAGTGTGTTGACCTACAGATTGTGGCAATACAAGAGAAGCATACTTCATATAATCAACAGCAACAAGTTGCACTTATATAGTGCCTTCCACGCCGGATGGCATCTCAGAGCACCTCACAATGGCGGAGCCCGAGGCTGAACAGGTGGGAGGGGGAAGGTGACTGTAAGTGTGGTCGAAGAGAAAGGTCTTCAGGCGTGACCTGAAGATGGGAAAGGAGGGGGCGAGACAAAGGGGTTGAGGGAGCAAGTTCCAAAGTTTTGGAGCGTAATGGCTGAAAGCATAGCCACTGATGGTGGAGCGGAGGATTCGGGGGAAAAAGAAAAGGCCAGACCCAGTAGAGCGGGGGCAGTGGGTACTGCTGTGAGAAGAGAGATATTTAGAGATGTAGGGGTGGCCAGAGGATTGGAGGATTTAAAATCATTGGTGAAACTGGGCCTGTTAATAAGACAATTCAGAAATGGCGAGACAAAATACCTACTGCACTAAACATCCACCTACTGAAGGAATGCAGAGTACTGTAGTTATTTTGGGAAGTTCAAATATACTAAGAGAAGTAAAATCCATTTGAGGGAGGGAGGAAGTCAGGGAGGGAGGAAGTCAGGGAGGGAGGAAGTCAGGGAGGGAGGAAGTCCGGGAGGGAGGAAGTCAGGGAGGGAGGGAGTCAGGGAGGGAGTCAGCAGGACTCTGAGCAAAGGGAGAAACCCAATGTTTGAGGAGGTTGCAAAGGTCAGGTGGGACACAACAACAAAATTACATTCATATCTTTCACGTCAGGAGGACGTCCCAAGGTATCAGGTCAGGACCCGATCATCGTTTGGACATGGCCATTAAGAGTGAAAATGAGTATTTTGAACTCGATCCATGGCATGGCCAATGGAGCCAGACGATGATGGGGACGATAGGCTTGCGGAGCTTGGTATGGAGAGATGCAGACATGGGCTATAGGCTGTAATGATTCCTGCCTGATAGGAAAATATTTCCAATTTAGTATTTTTCTTCTGTAAAGCCACAAGGCCCTGACATTTCAGCTCCGTATTGTCAACAAGGAGGCTTTCAGCCAGTGTCAGTTACAGGATCTTATCAGACAACAAACATTGGGAAACAGAGCACATCAGTCCTTTCTGGTCCTGATTAGGAACATCTGACCTTCAGAGCTTGAGTCCTGAGCGAGCGCAGAGCAGTACGTGACACCTTGAATCAAATAGCTCACACCGTCCAGGTATCTCGGCATTTTCAAAAGCTCAAGAGGTGCTCTAGTCTTATAATAACAATAATACTTTCATTTGACATAGCACCTTATCGCATTGTTGAGATTTTTCAAAGTGCTTCACAGGCATACTGTAAAGCAAATCATATTTTCTGTACATTTTGTGGGCCATACATGGCAGTCAATTAGCACAGCAGTGTCCCACCAACAACTTGCATTTATACTGTATAACGGCCTTTACATGGGTTAAGATTGAAAATCCGTGGATTGGGTTACTTTTGTTATAATTACACTTAGTGTCCGGCGATATATCGATATATCTGTATACTTTTTCACAACAATATGCCGATATTGGAAATTCAAATATACCGATATAGCGAAAAATGTTATATAAAAAAAAATTATATATCGTAATATCGGTATATCGTGTCCGGCGATATATTGGTATAAAGCAAATTTTTTCAACTTACCTTGTCGCCGGCATTGCAAAACGTCCTGGGCCTCGAGCACGGAATGCGCGCACAGACCGGAATGTGCGCGCACTCCGAATGCGTGCACACTTCCGAACGCGCGCACATGCGCAGTACAAAAAAACCCAGAGATTTCGATATATCAGTACATATCAATATGAGCCAACCGATATATCGATATCAGAAAATTTTCATATCAACGGACCCTAATTACACTTCAGTATTCTATCTAGCCAGGCGCCTCAGTCGAAAATAGTAAAAATAATCAAAGCACTTCACAGAATATTCTGTGAAGTTAATTCATTGGATATTTGTGGGCGAAATACGGCAGCCAATTGCGCACAGCAGTGTCCCACAAACAGTCGTGGATTGAAATGATCAATTTATATTATTGTGTCTCTTTTGAGGGAATATTATTAGGCATGTGGAGTAAGGAATTTTGCACGAGATTTCGCCCTGACCTGCCCAGATTCAAACACAGGTCTCACACTTGTAAGGCGAGGGCTCTAACCACTGAGCTACAGGACTCCACAATATAACACCTATAAAATATAAGATCGTCATCAAAATTAATATTGTAACACATTGGTTAGACCACTCACTTGGCAAGTGAGATGATGCTGTTTAGATTCCTGGGCAGGGTGCAACCTCAGCTCATCTGATCGAATCCCTAACAATCCTCCCATCACAGCATCACATCACACTGCACTGGAATATCAGACCAGATTGTGAGCTGAAAATCCCAAAGTGGAGCTTGAACTCACAGCCTCTTGACGTAAACTCGCATCCTGGTGTCCTGTAGCTCAGTGGTTAGCGCACTCGTCTCTCAAGTGAAAGACCTGGGTTCAATTCCAGGCAGGTCAGGGCGAAACCTTGGGCAAGTTTCCTTACTCCACAAGCCTGATAATAATCCCTCCAAAAAAAATTGGTCCAAAAAATCTATGACGGTTTGTGGGACACTGCTGTGTGCAATTGGCTGCCGCGTTTCGCCCACAAATATACAGTCAATTCACTTTACAGTATATTTTGTGAAGTGCTTTGAGACGTCTAGAAGATATGAAAAACGCTATATCGAATGCAAGGTTTATTATTATTATTATTATCATCCTTTCGTTACCAACTGAGCATCAGACAGAACTTCAGCCCCTTTGATCTCAAGCTTCTGATCTCAGAATACCAACCCGACCTTCCTCCCATTATATCAGTCAGCTGGTTTTTTTTAGCAGCTTTTGGGAAAAATCCAGCAAGTGTTTTTTTTCAGTTCCAGGGAATGTCTAATTAATGAAACCTTTTCATTCTCGTCTCTTGTCTTAATTAGCTTGCAGCTGCCAGTTCAGCCTTAAAATGTGCCGCATTGTTCATTATCACCTTCAGCAATTCAGAACCTCCAGCAAGTCTAGTTTGAGGGGAGCACAGCTTGTCTGCGATACAAACAAAAAGTTTTCCCCCTGAACTGACACTCCAAGGCAGCAACGCTGGGGGGGGTGTTGCATTGTCGGAGGTGCCATCCTTCGGATGAGACGTTAAACCGAGGTCCCACCTGCCTGATCGGAAAGACAAAGCTGTTTCTCTCTCCCGGTGTCCTGGCCAACAGTCCCCTAAATAAAGTTGATCACTATCACTCACTCCCTGGCTGTTTGTGAGACATCGCTGTGCACAATTGGCTGGCGAATTTCGCTCACAAAATACACATTCAGTCCATCTCACAGTATATCTTGCGAAATGCTTTGAGATATCTTGGTGATGACATAAGGAGCTAAATCAAATGCAAGGATTATTATTGTTCATAAATAAATTGATCACTCACATCGTGGCAGTTTGCGGGACACTGCTGTGTGCAAATTAGCTGCAATTATTATTCTAATATAGAATGATGATTATTATTGTATATCAAATACAAGGATTATTATTAAATTATGCTTTTTGCTGCATGGGCTCCTACCACTGAAGTGATGTGCCATAATAATACAACAAACAATAGTCTTTGCATTTAACCGAGAACCTTTCATATCAGGATGTCTCAAAAGACTTGACAGGATTTACTGGAGTGACTGTACCTTGCAGCAATCTATTTTGCCCACAACAGCATCCCACAAAACAGCCACAGATTGAACAAATAGTTTGATCAGAGGGGATTGTTGGCCAGGACACAGGGAGAGAGAAACCCTTTTGCTCTTTTCGAATTACGCCATGGGATGTTTGACGCGCACCTTAACAGATCCGACGAGACCTTGTTTAGCGTTTCACCCGTAGGATGGCACTTCAAAGTGGGTGTGGAAAGTTGGGACGAGAGAGAGAGTGAGAGAGAGTATCTCTCAGTTGAAGAGCAAACAGCAGTTTAGGCTGGGTGGGGGAATTAACATCCTCCCACGCTGTGATGTGCATGATACAATGAGGGGCTGATTCATAATTGATTTTGTGTCCAGAGGCGTCCCTTTGACATTGCCGTCTGGTGTGCAGTCGCGAAGGGCGGAACGTTAGATTGGGCTTTTGGCATCAAGGGCAGATGCGCGAGCGACCAGCTGGGACCTTGAGAGCTCCGGAGACCACTGATCTTAAGCGTGGCCCACATCGCAAGCAGCCTCCCTCGGCACCTGAACTTCACACAGCCAGCCTGCCTGCTCGCTGGTGCATCCGCAGACTGTTAATGCGTTGTAGGGTTTCTAATTCTGATGTGCGGCTTGTTTGTTATTGTGTTCTTCCACAGCTGCTGGCTGTCTCTGGAGGGAGGTCTGTTATACGCCTTTGTGGGACCTGCAGCTGCTGTTGTTCTGGTAAATGCTTCAAGTGAAAACATTCCGTACACAACCCCACACCTGTCATTAAATTCGGCGAGAGCCCGATGGCCATGCTCAATTGACACCTGTCCCATTGCAGATATGAAAACAGTGTGGACGACAGAGCTGTGATTGCCTTGTGTGTCTGTGTGTCTATATATGTCTGCTGTGCTCTCTCTTCATTGTCTTTGTGTTTGTTTGTTTGTTTGTGTGTGTGTGTCTCTTTCTCTGTTTCCACCTTGTATGTCTCTTTCTCTGTGCATCATTCTTAATTATGTATGTGCATCTCTTTCTTTCTCTGGCTCTCTCTTTGCCTTTCTTAATTGTGTGCAAATGTGTCTGCGACATCGTCCAGTTTGGAGGGCGCTATATAAATCCAAGTTATTGTTGTTGCATGTATCTCTCTCTCTCTCCTGCCTCTCTCGCTGTCCCTCCATGCCTCTGAAATCTGTGTGTGCATGTGTGTGTCAGTTGGATTTCTCCCTTTCTCTCAGTCTCTCTTTCTCTCTCCCTTGCAGTCTGTGTGTCTGTAATTAATTGGATCCTGTAGTTACCTCGCTCTGTCAGTTCAATCCCATTCCATTAAAATCACAATCCCAGAAGCCACGGTCACACACACAACCGAATAACATTCCTTAATTGGATAGAGACACCCATATAATCAGCAAGCGGATACACAGGATTCTGCTCTGCACTATCAAACATATATTCTGTTAGTGAATGAGTAAAAGTATCTTCTAAATTATGTTCTTAATCTAAGGGTGTCTTGAGGGATGAAATGATTTTTATTCAATGTGATTTTTTAATGATAATCCGTGTATTTGATATAGCGCCTTTCTCCTCGGGTGGATATCCTAAAGTGTTTCTTAAGGATTGCTTATGGGCAAATGTGGAAGCCAATTTTTTGCACAAAGCAATGATTCACAAACACCCATGAATTAAGTGACCAATTTTATCTGCAGGATTGTTGGCCAGGACACCATGAGAAGTTCCCTTCTCTTTTCGAGTAGTGCCATGGGATCTTATAACAAACACCTTTAACAAACCAACAGAAGGGACCTTGATTTAAAGTCTCAATTTGAATGATAATCACATTCAACAATGGAGAACAACTTTAGCAATGCATTGGATTGCCAGCTTGACTAAGTGAGTTCAAAGAACTCGTTGTGGGGCTAGAACCTACAGCAGCAGTTCCCAACCTCGGGGCCTGACCCAAATCAGGATGGCGGGGGACCTTAGTTGGGTCGCGAAGGGTCATCATAATTTTTTTTAATGTTCAAAATACTTTTTTAATGCTAAAAAAAAAGCACCCGAGGCGACACCGCCGACCAATTTGTATGAAAGAGCATACTTACGAGTTGCGCTGAGTCCAAAAAGAGACGGAGATAACATTTTGGTTCAGCTTCGCTTCAGTCGCAATGTCGCCCCCTAATGGTGGGAGGACCGGTTGGAGGCTAATTTGGGTCACAGCAAAACAAATTGGGGTCGCGAGGACCTGTTGGTGGTTAATTTGGGTCGCAGCAAAAAAAAGTTGGGAACAACTGACCTACCAGGCTGACAGCATATTTTGATGCTGGATGTGGAATTCACATTTCTAATCGCTCAGGGAAACATCATATCGACACTACAAAGAGTTTCACAAAGGAGCTAGCGAAACACACTCCTGAAATTAATGTGATTTGGGTTGATTAAATGATGAAGATGGGTTTGATGAAGGTTTCTGTTAATGGATAGAACCAATGGCGTCCTCCTGCCTGACAGTGTTGCTACGGTCAGGTGAGACTCACCAAGTGTGGTGCATTAAACCTGGTGTCAATTATCTAATGCTTGAAAATGTTTACACTGGCCAAAGGAACCTGAACAGCAATAACTGGGATGGGCAGGGTCCCCTTCTCTGTGTGTTGAATAGATCCTGCTCTGATTGGATGGAGATCCTGAGATGAACAGGTCCTCTTCTGATTAGATGGAGATGTTGTGATGAAGACACACTCATCAGATTGGATGGAGGTCCTTCGATGAAGAGACCCTCTTCTGATCCCTCCCTGTACTCCGTCCTTTCACCGGATTCCTTCCTGTACATCTTTGTCCTTTGGGATCAGTGCATTTCACAAGGACACATTCTTCAAGAGGGAGTTAATCTTCCGAGGACTGCACGTCCTTATAAATAGCACCTTTGAACAAGACACATTGTGTGGCTCTGTGCAATGCAGCTCTCGCCATGGCAACACACACGGCTTTAGAATAAGCGACAACAATAGAAAACGCTGCTTTCAAATCCTTCCTCTTTAACCACATCTTCTACTGTCACCCTATGACATTTCCCCCACCGCCCCACTCCCACCTTCCAATATCATAGGCACCCACTTTGTATCTCCAAAATATTATGAGACCATTTTCTGTGTGAAGGGATTTATCTAAGCTTAAATTATTGTCTCCACTGTGTCGCAGGGAGTCACCACTGAAATGTGCTGAGAAGATTTGAGGATTTAATATGAGGCCGACCCTACTATTCCATTCAGTCATTGTCTCTAATACCAGTTATTGTGTCTTGGATAGAACATAGGAACAAGAGTAGGCAATTTCCCCCCTAGAATCTGTTCTGTCGTTGTATTAGATGATGGCTGTACTGTACCTCAACTCCAGTAACCTGCCTTTGCTCCATATCCTTCCATACCATTACCTAACAAGCTAAGAACAAAGAAAAGGAGATCATCACCAACAAGAACAACCACTTCTCAGGACAACCAGGGGACCTGATGATAACAACAATAAATTACATGTATATGGCTCCCTTCACACAGGATAGCACACCCCAGAGAGCTTAATGTCTGCAGGTCTGATAAACACCAGACCTGACTGCATCACCTACAACCCAGACAGGAGGAAGATTCACTCAGAATCCAGCACTTGATCTCAATTGATCTCCTTCAACCGCTTAACAACCACCAGCCGGCTTCCTGTGTCCCATCCTCGCCCGATTCCATAGGCTGCCCGTCACTAGAGGATCCAATTCAAGATCCTGGTCCTCACATTCAAAGCCCTCCGCGGCCTCACCCTACCCTACCTCTGAGACCTCCTAACCTACCAAATTGTCCGCCCCCTCCGCACAGCAGACTCTGGCTTGCACCATGTCCCCTGACCATTGGTGGGCAAACCTTCAGTCACTCTGCCCACAAACTCTGGAACTCCAATCCACAGTCCCTCCACCTCACCCCCTCCCTGGCATCCTTCAAATCCCGCCTCAAGACCCTCCTCTTCGACCCTCCCATTGATCACCCCAAATACCCCCCTTTCTCTCCACCCTCCCCCATCCCCGCCCCTAGCTCAGGTCTAAAACAATGACTGTCCAGTGCCTTGGGACATCCTCCTGATGTGAAAGGCGCTATACAAGTGTAATTTTGTTGTTGTTGTTGTTGTTGTTGGTAGTCCTGCTTTCAGCCTTTTGCTGCCCTCTCTGTGGACCTCCATCTCTGAGTCCCCAAGACCCGTTCCTTCCCTCCTCCCCCTGGTTCATGGCAAATTTGGAGGCCTCTTTCACCATGGTTTTGGGTCACCTTTCCTCTCCCACCAGTGCTCCCCGCCTTATCCCGTCTGCTCCCAAACCGCAGATTGGATGCCCAGCCAGCAGTGGTAAGTGCTTTGGGATGTCCCCCGATGTGGAAGGCGTTATATAATATAATATAATATAATGTAATATAATATATTGTAAATTGTATGTTATTGTGAGCCTACTGTGGGGTCCGTGTGTGCAGATACTGGGTGGGAATGAGCTCTCTGTCACGTCTCCACTGCGGCTTCACTCCGGCAGCGATCACTGCACGGAGAGCAGCTCAGGAGTTGCTTAATGTGCAGGGGTTGAGCAGGTGGAGCCGCCTCTGGGAGGGAAGGAGTGAGTGAGGGAGCAACAATACACTCAAAAGTAATTGCTCAGCCGCCATCTTTGTTATTGGCAACATGCAGTTTTGGGCAAGGAATGGGTGGCAAGCCAAAGGCATAGAGCCCAGAGCACCAGTGCCACTTCGCACCGAGTCAGATTTATTTGTTTGTTAAGCTGGCGAAGCAGGACTGCAACCACAAGCTCCACGAGCGACGGCAATGTGTGATCAATTAAAACAAAAGGAACACAAAATGTCGTCCGGTTCCTGAGTACAAAATGGCAGGAACCTTATTCGCCTCTGAGAGCTCAGAGTTTGAATGCAAAGTAATGGAGATTGAAAGATTACTTTTGCATCCAACTTGGAATTAAAAAGAATGGAATAGATGTGTCTATTGAGTAATGGGGAGCGTATTGTCTTACATCGCATTTACATGACAGATCCTGTTTTTTTTGTCTCCCCACTCTTCTCTCTCCCCTCTCCCTCCCTCTCCTTTTTTTTCCAGGTCAACATGGTGATCGGAATTTTAGTTTTTAATAAGCTTGTGTCAAGAGATGGGATCCTAGATAAAAAGCTAAAACATAGAGGAGGGTAGGTGGTAAATGCTGAAATATCTGTGGTTGTAAAATCTTCCTCCAAACAAGTAGTGTTTACGGCATTGAGAAAAGTGGGGTGATGGGGGATTATTCTGCTCCATGTACTTCACATGTTAAATGCAACCCCGGACTTTGGCAATTAACTCCCTTCAGAGATCATGCGAGTGGTTCTGATGAAGAATAATAATAATAATAATTCTTTAAATTGATGTATCACATCTTCTGGACATCTCAAAGCGCTTCACAGACTATACTGTAAAGTGAATGTATATTTGGTGGGTGAAACGCGGCAGCCAATTGCGCACAGCAGTGTCCCACAGCAGTCGTGGGTTGAAGTGACCAACTTATTATTATTTTTTATATTTCTGGGATGGAATTATTATTCCCGGAAAAGCGATCCACCAATCGACTAACAACCGGGTTCCTACTTACTGCTAGGTAAACAAAGGGGTGTAGAGTAATCAAACTTGTCCAACATTTCGCCCTGACGGGAATCAAACCCAGGTCTCTTGCTTGCGAGGCGAGTGCTCTAAGCATTGAGCTACAGGGGTCCACTATGAAGAAGGCCCATCTGTTCCATTTCTTCCACAATACCCACCCTATCGTCACTCATCGCAGCAAACAAACTGTTTGACAAACTGTTTGGTAAATGAATCCTAGCCTCAACCACTCTAACCCCACTATTTTGTTTTGTCAGCCAGGTGTCTGACACATACAGAACAACTTCACCATGTGTAAGAGTCTCCAAACCAAGCTGAGAATTCCATGTATCCCAGCTACATATGGAAATCCCAGAGATAGATTGTTGGAATGGAATGCGCACTCTCTCCCTGGAGGGACACATCCTGCTTACCCAATTCCATAAAATATTAGGTGCAGATTGGCAAAAGTCAAGGTTTAGGGACCCCATAGTGTGAGTTGGCAGTATACTGCTGGAGTCTAATCAGTTAACACCACATTGAGAACACTTGTCTGGAAAGTTTCCTGCTGCTTTTCCAGTTAGGTCCACCCTACCCATTAGATCTTTGGCTTATAGGGTTAACAGGAGCTGAGTGGGATGACTCCCTTCCCCCAATGACTTGTTTGCCCTTCCACGTCCTGCCGATTAGCTTGACCGGCTGCGCTGGGTTCCAGTTGTTAATTACCCTGTGAGGACAGACGCATTGCCTGACGTCTGGCCCTGAAGTTGCCCCGAACCTGTGGCCTTTTTGCCCTGCTGCTTTGGCGAGAAATGAAAGTTGTCGCTCCGAGTTCCCACCATCCATCCCATGAAGGATCAGCCGTGCGCTCTGTGAACTCCACAACCTCTTCAACAATTGCGGGGCCGTGAATTCAGTCACCAAATCGAACTGGCCGCCGCCTGGCGAGTGGGTAATGGAGCAGAGTAAACCTGCCCTCCCCTTCCTCCCAGCTCTTCCTCCCCAGCTAAAGTGAATGTCGCCTGCATTAATACGCACCCCTACCCTCCTTTCCAACCCCTAACCCCATTCCCCCTTTTCCTAACCCACCCAACCACCAACATCACTATGACCAGCACCCCATAACACTGGAGGTTTTCTGCACGCATGTAAACTTAATGCTGACCTGACCCACTCACTCACAAACTCACTCACTCTCTGCATGGCTTCTGCTTTGATGTGTGGTGTGGTTTGCGATGAACCAGTAAAGCTCGTGGCGGACGGACGGAACCTGCTTTGGACTCCCCGAGGAGTGCTGTGTGCACTTTTATTTTAAAGCTGCAATCTTCTCTTTTCCTTTTTTTTTGTGAACTTTCATTCGTTTCCAGTCAGATGAGTGAGCCCAATAGCGGCCTGACGCTCAAATGTTCCAAGTGTGGAGTTGTTTCTACAACAGCCTTGTCAACAACCACCGCCAGTAACGCCATGTTAGTTTCAAGCATTTCAAATTTACCTTTATTTATATACACCTATATATTTCCTTTTTTTTTCCTTGAATTAAAAATTTTTTGTAACAAAACAAACAAACAAAAATTATTTTTTTTAAATAAATACATTTTTTTATAAAAAAAAGAGAGAGAAAGAGAAATTAAATTGAGGCAAATACCGGTTGCCGACAACGCACTGAAAGAGAGAGAGAAAGAATGAGACAGAGAGAGAAAAGAAAAAAGAAAACAATAAATTTACTTTTTAACTATGACCATTTGTAACTCATGAATGAATTTGTCTCCTCTTAAGTATTGTATGTGGTGAAATCTCTTTAAGTTGAGGGTCTTTGTAAAGGCGATTTAAAAAAAAATGATGATGTGTTGCTAGGCAAGATATTTTGCCAGTTTATATAAAGATATATATATTTTAAAAACTATACTGTATATCTGTATATACGGGGCTTAAAAGATTGGGAGAGCGCAATTGTTAACAGCAAAATACAACAACAAAATTACATTTGTATGGCGCCTTTCACGTCGGGAGGACGTCCTTAATTCTTGGGTGTTAAAAAACATAAGCTTCTGATCTCTAGTTACTATTCGAAAAAAGCGTGTTTTATTTTTAATTTGGTTTTAAATGCGTGTTCACTGTGGAAATGGGCGACTATTTTTCCTGATAACATTTCAGCCGGGGTGTGCTTGTGTGCAGGGCATCTCTGTGGAGTTCCTGCGTGGTCCTGCCGCTGCTCGCCCTCACATGGATGTCAGCTGTCCTGGCCATGACCGACAAACGCTCCATCCTCTTCCAGATCCTCTTTGCCGTCTTCGACTCGCTCCAGGGCTTTGTCATCGTGATGGTGCACTGTGTGCTGAGGAGAGAGGTGAGCGATTGGGAGGGAGTATAATGGAGAAGTGGAGGGATATATAATAATAAAAATCCTTGCATTTGATAAAGCGCTTTTCACGCCTTCTAGACGTCTCGAAGCGCTTCATAGAATATACTGTACAGTAAATTGACTGTATATTTGTGGGCAAAACGTGGCAGCCAATTGCGCACAGCAGCGTTCCCCAAACAGTTGTGGATTGAAATGACCAATTTATTATTGGGGGGTTTTTGAGGGATTATTATTAGGCATGTGGAATAAAGAAACTTGCTGAAGGTTTCGCCCTGATCTGCCTCGATTCAAACATAGGTCTCATGCTTGTAAAGTGAGTGCTATAACCACTGGGTTACAGGACTATGTATGCACTGCGCACACACAACCTCAATACAATAGTAGTTGCTGGAGAATCTCGGCAGGTCCGGCAGCATCCATGCTGAGTTTCCCCAGCAACTTCTGTTTTTGTTTCAGATTCCCAGCATCTGTACTATTTTGTGTTTTGCTCAATACAATAGTAGTGCTCTGGCATGCAAAACGGCGTGGAGGGCGCTATAAAAATCCAAGTTGTTGTTGTTGTTGTAGTGGAATCCTGTAGCTCAGTGGTTAAGAGCACTTGCCTCACAAGCAAAACATCTGGGTTTGATTCCAGGGTAAACGTTGGGTAAGTTTCCTTACTCCACACGACTCTGGGGCCTTGGTGAGACGAGCCTAGAATATTGTGTGCATTTTGGTCTCCTTATTTAAGAAAGGACATGCTTGCTTTAGAGGGGATGCAGCGTAGATTCACTAGGTTGGTTCCTGGGATGAAGGGTTGACCTGGGCCTACATTCTCTAGAATATAGAAGAATTAGAGGTGATCTTATTAGAAATTTATAAGATTGCTAAGGGGCATGACTGAGTAGATAGTGGGAGACTGTTTCCCCTGGTTGGAGAATCTATAACTAGGGGTCACAGTCCTGAGATTAGGGGTCAGCCTTTTCACACTGAGTTGAGGAAACACTTCTTCACTCAAAGGGTAGTGAGTTTATGGAATTTTCTACCCCAAAAGGCTGTAGATGCTCCATCCTTGAACATATTCAAACTGAAATTGATAGATTTCTTATGGATAAAGGGATTAAGGGATATGGGGATAAGGTGGGCAGGTGGAGTTAGATTAGAAAATCAGCCATGATCTTATTGAATGGCAGGACAGCCTCAAGAGGCCGAATGGCCTGCTCCTCCTAATTCCTATGTTCCTATGTTCTGTTCACCTAGCATTAAGTAGGAATCCAGTTGTTAGTCAATTGGCTTTTATGAGGATAATAATTCCTTCCCAAAAAATAAAAATACAATAAAATAATTTGGATTATTCAATTCTCAACTGTTTGTGGGACACTGCTGTGGGCTAGTTGCTGCTGCATTCTGCCCACAAATATACACATTCAATTCACTTTCCAGTATATCCTATGATGCGCTTTGAGGTGTCTGAACAATGTGGTAAGGTGCTATATTAAATGCAAGGAATTTTATTTTTTATTTTGCGGGGAGATAGGTGAAGTGCTTTGAGATGTTCTAAAGGCAGCACATCAAATCTAATGATTATTAAAAGATTATTGTTCATATTATTTACTATATCAAAAGCTGAGACAGGTGTTGTGCCTTGGGATATCCTCGCCCAACCTCAACACAATGGTAAGAATCTTAGCAATATCTCCAACTCTTAAAACCTGTGCTCAATCCAACGCCAATTTAAATTGATCTAACTCCTTCCACGTATTTCACAGTTAGTACATTTGATATAGGCCGTTATCACATCTCGAAGCACTTAACGTATTGGTATGACCTGGAAAAGCAGCAGGGATTCATCCCACTCAGCTCCTGTTAACCCTGCAAGAGGTCTCAAAAAAACTCTACTTCAACTGTGTCTTCTGCTACCCTCCCAACTCTCTCCCTCCCCTCCTAACTCTCTCCTGTCCCTCCCCCCTATTCTGCCCCTCTCCCTTGCTCGGGTCCCGTCCTGACGGTTCAGCATCTTGGCACGTCCTCCCGATGTGAAAGGCACTCTATAAATGTAATTTTGTTGTTGTTGCAAGTCAAAGCTCTAATGGGTTGGGTAGTCCTTGCTTGACAAGCTGCAGGAAGCTTGATAGACAGTCAATAATAATGATTATTATTATGTCAATGGCAAGTTTTAGCTGGTTAGACTACAGCAGTTACCCCATCACATACTGTGGGATGCTCGAGCCTTGGCTCTTGTCAACCTGCGCTTAATACATTTTGGGATTAGGTGAGAAGGATGTGTCCTTCCAGAGAGAGAGAGAGAGGGAGCATTCCATTCCAGACACTGGGAATTTCCATGTGTAGGTGGTGTACATATGTGGAATTCTCAGTTTGGTTTGGAGTCCTGTAGCTCAGTGGTTAGAGCACTCGCCTTACAAGCATGAGACCTATGTTTCGAATACAGGCAGTTTCCTTACTCCACATGCATAATGGGGCGTGTCCGTCCCCCAAAAAACTATAATAAATTGTTCATTTCAATCTGTGACTGTTTGTGGGACATGCTGTGCGCAAATTGGCTGCTGCGTTTCGCCCACAAATATAGCCAATTTACTTTACAATATATTCTGTGAAGCGCTTTGAGAAGTTTAGAAGACGGGAAAAGCGCTATATCAAATGCAAGGACGATTATTATTATTAGTATACTTAAGCATAGTGATAGGTTTTCCACATGTGTCAGACACCCAGCTGACCAAAAAATCAAACTGGTGAAGTCTGTTTCTCTCGTTTAAGATCTGGTTGCAGTAAAGGACTTGAGTTAATTCATTGATATGTTTATTCAATTTATTGAACAGGTTCAAGACGCATTTAAATGCAGGCTGAGAAACTGCCAGGACCCAATCACAGGGGATCCAGCTGGTACCTTTCCAAACGGACATGCCCGGATCATGGTTAGTATCACGTTCACTTTGCTCCTTCTCCATCAGAACCCCTCCGTCTCACCCTGTCTCCTTACCCATTTTCAAACCGCATTTGATTGTGCCTTTGGTCATCTCCCCTCTCTACCTGGTACGGTGTTGAGCTCCACTGCTGTTCAAGCTCAAGAGCACTGGAGCTCAGTGCTCTGAGATACAGCCCCCCCCCCCCCCCCCCCAGTCACAGTATAGTCGTTGTTGTTATAATAGTAACTAAGCTTCACGTTCTATTCACCCCCATCATCGCCCGGCTTCTCTGGCTCCCCGTTCCCCTATAGTATTGAGTTCAAGTTTCTTGTCCTCACCCTTAAAGCTCTCCGTGGTCTTGTCTGAAACAGTGACTGTCTGGTGCCTTGGGACATATGAAAGGTGCTATACAATTGTAATGTTGTTGTTGTTGTTGCTGCTCCACCCTACCTCTGCGACATATTAGAATTTCACCATCCTGTCCACTCCCTCCACTTAATAGGCAATGGACTCCTCAGTGTCCCCTGCTCTGCCTGCTTCACTATTAGTGGTGGAGCCTTCAGCCTCTGTGCCCCCACCCTCTAGATCTCCATCCCAGAGCCCCTCCACCTTGTCCCTTCCCTTGCCAGATTCATGATCCCAACTCCCAGCTTGGATATAATCTCCACGTTATCCAGTACTTTGGGACATCTTCCTGACTCGAAAGGCGCTGTAGAAATGCAATGTGTTGTTGTTGTTGGTGATGATGTAGTGCTATGTCTCAAGCCACTTTGCAGGATATATTGTAATGTGAAGTGACTGTGAGCATTTTGTGGGCAAAATGGTCACATCGACTTACAGTCACTTGGAGTCTATCATGTAAAAAGAAACGTTTTGAATCGCTCTGCAGAATGAAATTAGTGCTGTGGGTTCCTCAAAGTCCACCTGAACAGGCACAATAACAACAACAACAACTTGGATTTATATAGCACCCTCCATGCTGGACGGCATCTCAGTGCTTCCCAATAACGGATCCCGGGGCCGAGCCAGTGGGAGGGGGAAAAAGGTAACCGAAAGCGCGGTCGAAAAGAAATGTCTTTAGCTGAGATCTGAAAGAAGGAATAGAGTGGGGTGAGACAAAGGGAGTGAGGAAGGGAGTTCCAGAGCCTCGGGACGTAGTGGCTGAAGGAATGGCCGCACGGCCACGATGGTGGAGCGGAGGATTCAGGGGACAAGGAGGAGGCCAGACCTGGTAGAGCGAAAGCAACGGGTGCTGTTGTGAGGAGAGAGGAGGTTCAGACAGGTAGTGGGTGCAGAGGAGTGGAGGGATTTGAAAACAAGAGTGAGGATCTTGAAGTCAGCACATATGCGTGGCCTCAGCTTAACATCTCCTCTGCAAATCACAGCATCTCTGTTAAAGTATCGAACGCGCCCAGACCTAGAACTGGAACGTCATCCTGGACTGTGAGCTGAAAGGTGACTTGTTTGTACTAGGAATCGGTGGGAGAGAGGGGATAGTGCATTAACCACAGCCTCAAGTTGATCTGCACCTCCCCATTCCCTCCAGCTCAAAGTCAGGCTCTGCCGCTGTTCAGTCCTCTGAGACTCTGGCCCACACGATGGGTGCTGAATAAATCCAAGTTGTTGTTGTTGCTTTACTGTCTCTCGGCAAGGACTAAACTCGCCCTAGGAGAGACTGCGCCGTGCCTCAGCCCACAATGTGACCTTGGGTTCCCATAATCCCCATTGAACATTCTTACTTTGTACTTACTTTGTATTCAACTTGGGAGTGGAGAGAGGCGGGGGTGGTGGGTGGAGGGGGATTGATTTCTTTCAGCCCAGGGATGATTCATGGGCAACGCATGGAGCATCATATGCTGTTTATAACTGGACCTGAATTGGAGCTTGCAAGCTATTTTTGTCTACACCCACATAACAAACAACTGATTGCAATTTCAAGTGAAGATGTTTCCCCCCTCACTCTACAGCCAGTGGAACAGTGAACTGTGATTCGATTGACGCCAATTCACCGTGCTCAACAGACTGTCCAGTTTTAGATTTCAGATTCTATTTTTCTCTGTCTCTCTCAGCCTCGTTAATAAACAAAAAAGGGGGCGGGGAGGGGGGCAGCTTTCAAATTCAGCTCCTAAAGATATATCGGGCAAGGCAGTGTAACACAGTGTGACATTGCAAATGTTAATTTCAGTAAATTTGCTCACAAAAAAGAATAATAATCTCTGCATTTGATATAGTGACTATCACGTCATTGAGATGTTAAAAGCAATTCACAGAATTTACTGTAAAGTGAATCAACTGTATTTTGTGGGCGAAACAAAAACATAACTAGATACAATACATATAGATTGTTTGTTACTATAGATATATATAAAGATTTATGCTATATAAGGATTATATATACAGTGGGTTCTTTAATATGTATCATATTTATGTCTAGAAGACATGAAAAGTGCTATATCAAATGTAAAGATTATTATTATGTGTAGATTCTGTGTTACATTTTTGATAAAAAGATTTCATATTATAAAGATTCTATATTAGAGATAAAGATTCTATAATCCAAACCAATTTTATACTTGACTTTCTTCAAAGTCAATTCACTTTACAGTATATTCAGTACAGTCAATGCATTTTAGAGCATATTCCATGAAACTCTATAAGACATCTCGACCACATGGTAAGGCGTTATGTCAAATGCAAGGATTATTATTATAAATGTAATTCAATCTGGAAGGCAATTTAATCAAGTGTGATGCTTGCATTTCATATCACGTCCTATCATCCTCACCAACAAAATGCAGTCAATTCACTTTACAGTATAGCTGCGAAACACTTTGAGACATTGTAAAGGCACTATATCAAATGCAAAGGGTAAGGGTATCGAGGGATATGGAGCAAAGGCGAATAAATGAGATCAGATTTTTCTTTCCTGTCTTTCAGTTCAAACACAAGGATTATTATTAATTGGGGTTGAGATATTGACCAGCCATGATCTAATAGAATGGCTGATTGTAGATGACACTCAACTCTCATTCTGCCTCTACCCTCGATACCAGGACCACTGCTGTCCTGACATCAAGCCTTTGGATGAGAGATAACATTTTACAGTTGAATGTCAACAAGCACAAGGCCCTCCTGATCGGCTCACGTCAGGCACTGGCAGTATTGACTGTCCAGCACCTTGGGACATCCTTCCAACGTGAAAGGAGTTGTATAAATGTAATGTTGTTGTTGAACAGGCTTGAGGGGCTGAATAGCCTACACCTATGTTCTTATGTTCCAAAGTTGTTTTGTTCGCTGATTCCTTTCTTCTTCTGCTGCTTCTCAACAGACAGACTTTGAAAAAGACGTGGACATTGCTTGCCGATCAGGTAAGAGATGAAACGTTCTTATTGGGTCGCGGAGAGAGAGGTGGTGTATGTGTGTGTGCGTGCGTGCGTTCATGTGTATGGAAAGGTTGGAGGTGAACAAGGAAGACAAAATCTGGAAATCTGATATAAAAACAGCCAAGATTAGAGCAGGGCTCGGCAAAGCCACTGGGTTTTCCTCTGTATATTTCTATGACCTTTCTGTTTCGAGTGCTCTTCCCAGTAATATTCTTCAGCCTCCACCACACTCTCTCATCCTTCACTGGTAAAGAGATATGTACATCCCTGGGTCTCCTCTGGATTCGTAAATTACCTCTTTCCCCACCTCCCCAGGATCTGTACGTTCGTGGAGCAGACCCACGGGAACCCATCTGCGGAGATGGATTGGCTGGAGGTTGGGGTGGTGGGGGAGTGGCGCCGGTGGGGAGGAATGACGGAAGGTGTGGTAGGGAGGTGTCAGTGTGATAGGAGATGCTACTCCTGCCGCTGGTGGGCTGTTCTAGCCACATAGGGGTTTCAACAGGGAATTCAGTGTGTGATACCAACCAACTCGGAATCTCAACCACCATTTGTAACGTTGGGCTGCAGATTCTGTCAGGCCGGCTGAACGTCACCCAAGAGGGATTGCAAGCCTTGTTTGCCACTTTGTTAATGAGGCTCTCAAGTGTACTCTGAGTTAAGTGGTGCAAACAAATGAGCAGGTAGCAAGCTTTCTTTTTGATTTCATTGCTGCTCTCAAGTCTTCAAAGGCTCCACCGGATCAATACCATAACACAGGGCTTCAATTTGCACTGAATTTATACTAAGTTATATGCCAAGTGATTGCTATTTGCTGTTTATTTGCTTTCAGGGCAGCCTGAGTTTTGGAGGCAGTCTTGTTTCATGCCAGCTTCCATCCCCGAAGCTGCTCTCTCAGGGTCTGTGAAACCCATTCGAGGACTTTAAACTCACACATGTAGTCTAGGCTGACACTCCAGTTCAGTGTTGGGATAGTGTTGCATTGTCAGAGACGCCGTCCTTCAGATGAGTCATTAAACCAAGAAGAAGATCCCGTGGCACTGTTTGAAAAGAGAAGGGAGTTACTCTCTTCCGGTGTCCTGGCCAGCAATCCCCCAAATCAAATTGGTCACTCACTCCATGACTATTTGTGGGATACTATTGTGTGTACAATTGACTTCCAAATTGACTACACTTTACAGTATACCTTGCGAAGTGCTTGAGCACATCCTCCCAAAGTGAAATGGCGCTATGTCAGTTGTAAGAAATATTATTATTAATAATAATAATCCTTTCAAAACGCACCTCTAGGCCCTCCGCTTTGATTGTGCTTTCGATCAATCTCCTTCCCCCCTGAATGCCCTCCACCCTCCCCATTCCCCACCCCCAGCTAGGATCTGAAATACTGTCTGTCCAGCGGTTTGGGACATCCTCTCAATGTGAAAGTCGCTATACAAGTGTAATGTTGTTGTTGCTGTTGATGTTGTTTAGGATTGGAAGTTGGGAGAGTGTATATACTGTGAGGAAATCTCTGAATGGAACAATCCCTCCACAAAACAAAATTGGTCACTCAGTCCATGACCGTGGGATATTTGTGAGATATTGCTATGCTGTGCAAACGGTTGCTGCGTTTCATCCACATTACAATATATTATATTGAAGCGGTTTGAGACACCTCAATGATGTGTTAAGATGTGATGTGTATCAAATGCCAGGATTATTATTATTCCTATATTTGAGTCATAGCCTCCAGCAGAGATTCAAAATCAGCCAGTGGAACTCATGCCATTTTAGAGAACAAGGTTCCGGGAGCATTTGAACATGCCAGAGTAAGGTGACAGAGCCTTCTTGGACTCCTCTGGTGTGAATCAGTTGCTGATTTCAAGAGGAAAAAATACTCAGCGCCAACCATGGAATTGAGGAGAAGCCTGTTCACCTTTGTCCAGTTGAGGAGGCTGAGCTCTGGGAGGGAGGGGGGATCATAGGGGACCCTGGCATGATGTTCTTGAATTTTCTCAAAGTTTTCTCATGGCATCATTACCCAGCGCCGACGATGAAGAAAGTTCAGATGGACTCTCAAGGAGCCCGAAGAGGACAAGTGCAAAGGTAAGATAAACTGAACAGGGAGTCATGTGGTGTCCTGGGTTAAAACACCCTCATTACCCCCCGTTCCCTGCCCCACATCTTACCACAAAATAGACATCCTCAGTCTCCCCCCCCCCCCCCCCCCGTCACAAAATAAGAACTGCCTAAGCCATGCAGAAACATTCTATGTTTTTTTTCCTTTTTCCTCCAAAAGATGGAGAGTCAAATCTAGCCTGGGTATAATTTCTCTCTAGCCCAACCCATCAAGATGCAGTGCAACCTTAGTATCTTGTGATTTCGCCCTAAAATACAGTCACTACACTTTACAGTATATTCTGTAAAGCACTTTGAGGCGTCTCAAAGAAGTGACAGGTCGCTATATCAAATCCAAGGATTATTATTATTATTTTGCTTGTAGCGCCAGCTAGAATAGTGAATAACTACCATTTACTTCCTGGATAGGAAGTGGTCAGATTCCATTTCCCATGTGTGCGATGCACAGAAAGTGATATTGGTACATGAATACAGGCAACATGAGGGAGGGGGCAGGTAGAGAGTTGTCCCTGGTTCTCCCAACTGGCCCTACAGTGGAGATAGCAGCTCCTCTCATGCCCATTCTGAAGTGGCTGGAGGTATTTGGTATGTCCTTAAGCTATGGATTTCTCTCTAGCCCAACCTGTGGAGTCCTGTAGCACAATGGATAGAGCACTTGCCTTATAAGCATGAGACCTGTATTCGAATCCAGGAAGGTTAGGGCGAAACCTTGGGCAAGTTTCCTTACTCCACACGCCTAAAAATAATCCGTCCAAAAAACCCACAATAACAAAATTGGTCATTTCAATCCACAACTGTTTGTGGGACACTGCTGTGTGCAATTGGCTGCCGCGTTTCGCCCACAAATATACAGTTAATTCACCTTACAGTATATTCTGTGTAGTGCTTTAAGAAGTCTAGAAGATGTGAAAAGCACTATACCAAATGCAAAGATTATTTATTATTATTATGGATCACCAGATACCAAATAAGAAATGAGCTTATGATCCAGGCTGACATTCACGCACTCGACTGGGGGAGCGCAGGATTGTTGAAAATGTCCTTCGTGTGAGAGGTTGAAACAAGATCCTTTCTGCTTATTCAAGTGGATGTTAAAGATCCCATGGCACTATTGGAACTAACAAGGGAGTTTCTTCTAATGACCTGGCCTACAATCCCCCAGATAAAATTGGCTACTCAGGATATTGCTGTGCACAATTTGGTTGCCGTGTTTTGCCCACTTAAATAAACAGTCACTCCATTTTGCAGTATAACCTGTGAAATGCTTTGAGAAGTCCTCCCGACACTATATCAAATAAAGAATTATCATCATCATTGATGCAAAATATGAGGAACATAATTATTATATTATTTTATTACAGGTTAAATCACTGTAATGGTAGTTTTAAAGTAGTTTTCAGGCAGCCTGATGGGTCAGGCAGCCCGATAACACGTCCACTTACGTATTTTTTCATCGAATATTTAAACTTCCTAAAGCAGCTACCTTTTGCAGGGGGTTGATATTTGGTCAAACAATTTTAGTCTTATTAACAGTCCCAGTTGCACAGACGATTATAGCAACTATGTTTTACATTGCCACATATGTTCACATTCAATTTGTAGGTCAATATATTTCCTAATCTTGTCTAGTTCCTTATATGTTACATTTTAATCACTTGGGATTAGCCACATCAATATGCAGAATCCATGTGTTTCGTCATGATGATAATTTGGTTTGTTACAGGTTACTGTTCCATCTACAGTAAAAAGTCTGTTTATCTGGCACCCTTGGGATCTGGCCAATGCTGGTTAAAGCGCCTGCCGGATATTTGGCCAAAAACACACCAAAAAAATGCATTTTTCCGGATAAATTCCAGTTAATCAAATGCAGACCTGTTTTTGGATGTGCCGGTTATATGGAAGTCACGGTTGATCAGGTGCCGAATAAACGGGCTTTTACTGTATATGAATCTGTGAGCCCAAGATTATTGAGATGTTATTATTCAATGTCAATTTTGCTTGTTGATGTCCATAACAGGAACAGATATTTACATCAACATCCAAAGTGTTTGGAAATTGCCCAACATAACATTGCAGCTATATTTAGTTGCATTATTCGCCTAATAATAATAATCCCTCCCAAAAAAAAACGCAATCATAAAATTGGTCATTTCAATCCACGACTGTTTGTGGGACTCTGCTGTTCGCAATTAGCTGCTGCATTTTGCCCCCAATATGCAGTGTCAATTCACTTTACAGTATATTCTGTGAAGCGCTTTGAGATGTCTAGAAGACGTGAAAAGCGCTATATCAAATGCAAGGATTATTATTATTATTACGTTGAAGAAGATTCTATCATTGTGCTATAGGGCTGGACTTGATGACAATAAGTGGTGCCTACTGTTTGTTATTATTCAGGCAGAATCAAAATCTGTACACTATATGAATTACTATTGCTACATCTGAAATATAATGAAACATGATTATATGCTTTTGACTTGTCTCTTTCAGCCTGGCCTCACCCAATGTTCAACCTTCCCCTGCATCTTCCGGCCCTCTCTGCCTGGATCTCAGCGGCAAACGCAACAGGGTGAGTGAGGATTTGGAGGAAGATTTCAGCAGCTCAGGAGGAGGACGATGAAGAGAAAGATGAACCACAACAACAGCTTGCATTTATGTAGCACCCTTCGTGTAGGGCAGTGTCTCGGAGCGTTTGATGAAGAGGAGAAATGGAGACCCAGTGAGAGAGAGCAAGACCCAGAGAGAGGGATACCTGGAAGAAGGATGAAATTCTTGACTGGCTGACATTCTCCACCACCCTAAAGTCCCTGTGTGCAAGTAGCAGTCTGACTCAGTATCGAGTGCTTACAGCTGTTCCATACCAAAGGTGAAGGAACCTCAGAGGGAAAGGCAGGCGATGGGACATATGAAGGAGCACTTCACTTTCTCTCGGTCAGCCGGGTGTCTGACACATGCGGAGATCCATCTGCTCTACGGCACCTAGCACTGCAAGAGGCTAGGACAGGAGGAGAAATGGAGCAGGAAAGCGTGACTGCACAGGGAGATGGTGGGAGAGTGGGAGGATGGAGGTGAGATGTGAGGGGGCAAGGCCACAGACACCTGTCCTCTATCCCCTCTTACCGTCAGCAACTCCTGGTTCCTGTCACTCTTTCCCTCTCAAGTTGGTATCAGTTGCACGAAGACACAATGGAGAGGAGGCCAATGTTGAGAGCGAGAAGGATAGAAACACACAGCATAAGTTCACTGACAACAGACACATCGTCAGAGATGTATATATTGTAAATAGTTCATTGCTTCACTTTAAGTGAAGCAATGAACTATTTACAATATATACATCTCTAATGATACTGCTCGCTCTATGCCTTGTCTATTGATTTCAGTCTTTGCTGTGCACCGTCAGTGTTTAATAACAATGTTCTAAAGCCAATTGTTTGTAAATTTTGTGGGCAAAACAGGGCAGCCAATTGCGCATAGCAGTGTCCCACAAACAGTCGTGTATTGACTGACCAAATTATTATTATTATTTATTTTGACCGGATTATTGCACCTGGCAAATCTGGTTCCCCACTTACTTCATTTAAGTGTAGCATTTTAAACAACCTGTGCAACCACAAAATTATATTGTCACGTCTGGAGGACATCCCAATGTTCTCCCGACGTGAAACAGAGGCGTGTGGAGTAAGGAAACTTCCCCAATGTTTTGCCTTGCCCTGGTATCAAACCGGGTCCACTCGCTTGTGAGAGGCGAGCGCTCTAACCACTGAGCTACAGCACGCCACATTGTTTTTCCTACATGGATCCATTTTATTCCAACATTCTGTAGAGTTCACCAGCAACAACATTTTGCATTTCCATAGCGCACCTCACGCAGAGAAGCTCCCCATTGGGAAAGACATTATGTACATGCAAATTGTGGTTGTGCTTTGGTGTTGTGCCTCTGTTGTGTTGTGCTATACTGTAAGTATTAGTCCAGAGAGCTTCTGCAGCTTGTAGGCGATATAGCCTGTGTCAGCAGGCACACACCATTGTCATTTGAAGAGTCTTAAGTGAATCGTGAGCTGAATGAATTGCCTTTGTCTGAACACAGTAGTGAATGTTACGGAGAGGGATGGGTAAAATTCACGAAGGTCTCTCTAATCAGGACAGGCCTGCAGAGAGCTGCTTCACTCGTGGATTTTAGGTTCAGCGTTCATCCGCGTAATTTTTTTCCTCGGGAAACAGGGAGGAATGGCATGGGAGGGGGGAAAGGGAAAGAAAAGTGGAGGTTCACAAATTCTACCTGGTTGGTAAGTAGAGGGCATTTGTTTTAACATTATTTCTAATGAAAAAGAAACAAAAGGGGATGATTCTGAGAACTTTTACACATGCACACATTCACCTCACACAAGTGAAGGGTTTTTGCATATGGAATGGAATGCCCTATTTTTTAAAAAAAACCTTCAGTAGAATAATAATAAATGTGATAATCATAATACTTGTATTTAAAATAGCGGCTATCAAATCATTGAGACATCTCAAAGAGCTTTTCAGAATATATTGTAAAGTGGATTGACTATATATTTTGTGGGTGAAACACAGCAGTCAATTTTCACGCAGCAGTGTGCCACAAATGGTCGCGGATTGAGTGACCCCCGACTTTTTTTAAAATAATCCTTACATTTGATACGATGTCTTTCTCATCGAGAGAATGTCGCGAAAGAGCATCACACAAGTATACTGTGAGGTGTAATGACACCTCACAGTATGTGTGTTTTGTGGATAAATAATTTGTAATGTTGTAAAAGGAACTGGACAAATAATTTAAAAGGAAAAAATATAAATGGCGCGTGCGCGTGAGAGCGTGTGTGTGTGTGTGTGTTGGGGGAGGGGATGGGAGAGTGAGATTGAATAGAGCCGGTATAGTCACAGGAGGCTGAGTGGCCTCATTCTGTGTGTGAAATGCTCTGGTTCTGTAAATGGAGCGTGGTTTCAGAGGGAGTCCTCAGTGCAAAACGCAACTGTTCTGGCGCTGCTCCAAACTGCAGAGCTGTGACCTGGTGCAAAGACGTCAGCGCACTCTAACTGAATTTAAAGCGTGGCGGAGGAATTGAGCCATCCGGAACCAGAAGCCAGTCACAATGTGTGGGAAATGTGGGACCTAATCCGGAGCACTTGTTTCACACCAGTCCTTGCGAGGCTCCACTGGATTACTATCACAAAACAGATTGAGTTCAAGATCCTCTCACTCGTCAACAAATCCCTTAATGCCCTGGCACCTCCCTACATTTTTGAGTGGTCACCACTCCACCTCTGCCTCCGCTCAGCTGGTTATGTCCTCCTGCACATCCCTCGTGTCCTCTGCTCCAATATTGGTGACCGCACTTTTAGCCCGACACCCTGAGGCTTTGTGACTCCCACCCACAATCTCTCTGCTTTGCCCCGTCTTTCAGGTCACGGCTGAACACCTTCCTCTTTGACCATGCTTATTGTCACCTCATCCCTTTCCCAGCTCGGCATCCGGTTCCACCACTATTAAGTGCTCCGAGGCACTGCTATGAGTCTAGGACACTGTATACATGCTTGTTGTTGTTGATAGTAAGAAAAATGTATCCTGGCATTTCATTTAGATCCTTATCACACCACTTCACTGTAATAACAATAATAATTTGATAATAATAACAACACTCACATCTTCTAGACATCTCAAAGCGCTTCACAGCATATACTGTAAAGTGAATTGACTGTATGTTTGTGGGCAAAAGGTGGCAGCCAATTGTACACAGCAGTGTCCCACAAACAGTCGTGGATTCAAAATGACCAATTTTATTATTGTGTTTTTGTTCGGAGGGATTATTATTAGGTGTGTAGAGTAAGGAAACTTGCCCAAGGTTTTGGCCTGACCTGCCTGGATTCAAAGACAGGTCTCCTGCGTGTAAGGCGAGTGCTCTAACCACTGAAGTACAGGACTCCACTGTAAGGTGTAGTGACTGTATTAGATAGGCAACAGTGGCAACGAGTTTGCACCCTGCCACGTCCCCTAAACAGCTGTGATCAATTTTATCAGGGGGATTATTATAGTTATAGTAATAATGATAATTCTTGCAAGTGGTATTCAACACTTTTCTGTAGCAGGAGAACACGTCAAAAAGGCATCCTTTTGGGCAGGACGTGTGAGAAAATCTGTGTTCTGCCCACAAAATAAACGGTGCACTTTAGAATATATCTTGTGAAGCACTTCTCGACGACGTGATAAGGCGCTATATCAAATGCAAGGATCAGTTTTACTGTTATATTGGCCTAGACTCAAAAAGGTTTGATGTGGAGCGAAACACAGATTTTCTCTCTTGAGATGTTCTCCAGTCTTGTTGGACCCTGAACTATCCTTTCTCCCCCACATCTGCGCCATGACCAGCACTTCCTTCCACCGCCTCCGTAACATTGCCAGACTCCTCCACTGCCTCACCCTTCAGGCTGCCGAAACCCTCACCCATGCATTCGTCACATCAAGGCTTGACTATAGTAACTCCCTCATTAAGCTCTGCGACCCCATCACTCTCATCCTCGCCCAGCTCCACTGGCTCCCCATCCCCCTGAGGATCGAATTCAAGATCCTCATCCTCACTTTCAAGGCAATCCAGGGCCTTGTTCCTTCCAATCTCTCTGACCTGCTGACTCCCCATCAACCTGGCCACCGCCTCTATTCAGCCCGCTTCGGTCTGCTCCATGTCCTCCACCCAACCCACTCTACCATCGGTGGCCGGGCTTTTAGTCTCTCTGTCCCCACACTCTCGAACTCCAGTCCATAGTCCTTTTGTCTCACTTCCTCCCTTGTTTCCTTCAAGGCCGGTCTCAAGACCCTCCTTTTTGATCGTGCCTTCAGGCGCCCTCCCAACTCTCTCCCTCCCCACTACCCTGCCCCTTCCCCATGCTAAGGTGCCGACCCATGACTGTTCAGTGCCTTGGGACATCCTCCCTATGTGAAAAGCGCTTTGTAAATGTAATTTTGTCGTTGTATGATGTCTCCTGTATTCTCAAGCACTTACCATTTTGTTCTCGGAAGGCAAACAGCAGGGCCAATGGCACAGTGTGACCTGCTAATTTCACATCACACATTGCATAAACTTTAAATTTGGAGCTTAAAAGGTTCCGAAGTGAGATCAGAAACATTTTGTTACACAGAGGGCTGTGAAAATGTGGTACTCACTGCCCCAGAAGGGCACAGCAACTGAATCATTTGAGATAATAATTACATAGTAATAATCCTTGCATTTGATATCGCGCTTTTCACTATTATTTTGCATATATATTTTCACATCTATTTTCCTTCCTGATAAGTGAGACTTGAACGCACAGCCTTCAGCGCCTTGGAACATCCTCCCGACATGAAAAGCGCTCTATAAATGTAATTTTGTTGTTGTTGTTGTTCTGACACAGAGTGCTACCAAGTGAACCAGGCTGATCAGCTTGTTTAAGGCTACTTCTCTAGTTTGTCATACCATTGTTGTTTTATTAATTGCATGTCCTTACCTTTTCTCCACTCCCTTTAGTACACTTACTTCCCAGATAATTATCTCTCTTTAAAACGTCCCAATTGATTCCACCTCCATATCCTTCAGGGGTAGTCAATGAAATGTTTTCACAAGTCTACGTGAGAGGAAATATTTCCTAATCTCACGACTGACCACACTAGCTTAATTTGATCATTATGCCCCTTTGATTTGAATCAGAGGTACTAGTTATCCGCTATCTACCTTGTCTGGTCCCTCTTCATTATTTTAACACCTCATCAGCTCACCTCTGAACCTCCTTAGCTCCTTGGAACATGATCAGATACAGACTGTTGGCTGTAAACCTTTCTACAGCACTGTACCCACAACCTAATCCCTAGACTCATTTTACTGGAGCATAGGTTTGTCCTTTGTCTGCTGAAAGTGAATTTGTGTGTTTGTGTTTTGTGTGTAGAAGATGGAATGGTTTGCACTCTGTGTGTAAAGGATGAATTGAATGGTTTGCATCCTGTGTCTGGAGGGTGAATGGGATAATAATAATCACTGATTTTTCACATCAGGAGGACATCGCAAAGGTTTTCACAGGATTTAATAACAATAATAATATTATTTTCACTTGAAATAGCACCTTATCAGGTAGTTAAGATATTTTAAGAACCTTATAGAATATATTGTAACGTGAATTGACTGTATTTTGTTGGCAAAATGCGGTATCCAATTATGCACAGAGATGTCTCAAACAGTTGTGGATTAAGTGACCAATTTATTATTATTATTTTTGTAAGGTTGATTACTCTCAAAAAGCAATCCGCCAATTGACTAACAACCAGGTTCCTACTGACTGCTTGATGTGTGGAGTAAGGAGACTTGGCGAAGGTTTCACCCTATTCTGGAATCAAACTTGATTTATATTGAAGTGGAGTTATTGTGCATCCATGGGCAAATGCAATAGCCAATTTGCACACAGCAGTGACAAATAAACAGCCATGAAGTCAATATCCCATTTTATTTGGGAGAATTGTAGGAGTATACACCGGGAGAAACACCCTTCTCTTCTTGAGTACTGCCATGGGATCTTTATATCCACCTAAACCTCTTGGTTTAAGGTCTCATCCAAAGGTTGGCACCTCCAAAAATGCTGCACACTCCCAGCACTGCTGTAGAGTGTCATCTTAGACTATGTAAGTTCAAGTCCCAATGAAGGGTTTGAACCCCATATTTTCTGACTTAAGAGACAAGTGTGGTTAGGCTGAAGCTATGAGATGGCTGGTAACATGGTAATGTTTCGGTATTGATGATTCTTTCATTTATTTTCTTTTTTGATGTGCTCTTTCAAAGATCATCCTGAACACCACCATCGATCATCCCAGAACAAGAGCTTATATAGAACTGGCCACACTAAAATGCTGCCCATGTATCCAAACACAGGTGATCTTGACTTATGTACGGTTTGTAGAGATTTACTTATTTACCATCTTGTCCTTGTTCTGTGTGCTTTTAAAAATATACTTAACGAAAGAAAAATGTCTGCTTTTGCCACCAATGTTTCTTTACCAAAGGGTTATTGTCTCACTTAGAATAGATCAAGAGGAATTTATTCCCTCTCTCATCCTTACTCGGGATTAAGCCATTAATTACTAGTTTCAGTAATTTAAGATAGTTAGCAAATTAGCAAATGTAAAGGGTAGGAGGAATTTTCTCACGCACAGAGTAGTTTGGATATAGAATCCACCTAATCCAACCAAGGGTACTCCAATTAACACTTCCCACACCCAGACACCAGCAGAAAGTGTTGATTCATTTGAGAACCAATTACAGTAGATAGATTTCTGTTAGAATATAAAATCTCGGGATACAGCATATAGTTCAGGACATGACATGTGCATATGACTGCCAGGATAGTGGAAGGCGATTAATATCACAAATTATTTCCCCAAATAGCACAGTGTAAGCAGAACTTAGTAAACTTATAAACATGAAATGTCACCTAAATATTTTATTAATTTGGATATTGATCCCTCAGAAGATACATCGGTACTGTGTGAAGTCCCTGAGATAGGTTTCCTCATTATCCAGCAGAAGATAGGATATCAATTGGTGACGCTGTGGGCACCTAGGAAATATCAGGTCCTAATTTGCGATATTTTGTATTGGATTTCTTAATGAGAGATTCCAGTTACTAAAACGCAGATAATAATGGTTAGGAAATCATCACATTTGATGTTCTGGGAGTGCAAGATCAGACATTTCCGATTAAGATATCTGTCAAGAAACATCACAAATGATGAGAAATGCGATCGTTCCCAGATCACCATTACGAAATCGGGTAAGAATCTTACAAATTAGATGGCATTAGGCTCTGTTCTGGGAGCATATTACAGTTTCCTCCATGAGCACCAAGTTCACCCATAGCTAACTGGATAGGATTCTACACTTACCATTGCACCCCACACACATGACCATTTCCCACTTTAACCATGCCTTGTTTTGATCCTTTCTTTTCTAAATTGCTTTGAAGATTGTTATTTGCTATGCAAAGAGCTCCCAGTTCTGGGAGGAATTCTTATCTTGCAGGGTTACGGTTGTCTATCAGTGCCCGAGGCAATTTTTCACCAGCACCTCAATGTCAGTCAACTGCTTCTGCTTGACGCAGGCAATTGATGTCAAGAACCACATATCCTGCAGGCAAAACACAAGATCCCCAATGGACACCCATTCAGACACACCCTTGAGATAATTGATTACTGCTTCTGTTCAGCACTTCTGCCAAAATCAGCAACTCTCCATTGAGACCAGTGCTGAGTGTGGGATAGTGCAGATATCTACTGCTGCTTCTGGCTTTTGTGAGACTGACAGAGATTTAGTGCCACAAAAACAGAAAGGACTACTCTCTCAGGGACACAGGGAAGATGGGCTTGTAAGGCAGGAAAACTACCAGCGTTTCAAAAAACTATTCCACTGATAAGAAACTGGAGTTATCAGGAGAGTACTAATTGAAAAGAACAGCGATTCACTTTGCCCCAACTTCAACCAAAGACGCCTCAAATTACAGAATCATAAAACACAGAAGGAGGCTACTTGGCCCATCATGCCTGTGCCAGCTCTTTGAAAAATCTATCCAACTAGTCCCATTCCCCCGCTCTTACCCCATAGCCCTGAATTTTTTTTTCAAGTACATATCCCTTTTGAAAGCTACTGGCGAATCTGCTTCCACCACACTTTCAGGCAGTGCATTCCAGATGGTAACAACTCCCGAGATAAAAAAAAATTGGGTCTTTTACCAATTACCTTAGTTCTGTGACCACCTGCCAGAGGGACATTTCTCCTTATAATCTTGAACACCTCTATCAAATCTCCCCATAACCTTCTCTGCTCTAAAGAGAACAATTCCAGTCTCTTTCGTCTCATCACATAACTGAACTAGTTGGAAATCCAGTTGGGAATATATAAATTCTTAGGAGTCCTCCTATAAATTATATATATATTGGTTGAATGCACTAGTCTATTTTTTGCCTGTGTGTTTTTTGGTACCATTTTGCCACATAAAATCATCACAATATCTCTTTGGAGAGATTATTTTCTTTCTCAGTACGAGGACTGGAATTGGGCCCAGGGCAATATTTAAAAACCCCACTCCACTTCCAAGCACCCCTACTCCCACTACCCCACCAAAAAAACACAGACAAAGCTGCTCGTTTATCAAATGTTCTCATTTGCCTCTTTTTCATAAATTATTCAGATGGCTGCCGGTTCCTGTTATATGTAGCAAAAGCCCCAGAAATCATTCTGGTTTATTAATGGCAAGAAGCTGTGTAATAACTTCTTACTCCAGTTCTCTCATATCTCATAGTATTAAATCACCCGAGTTCCACCTTGAGGTGCAATGACAAGCCCTTTGGGGCCCTATCCCATGTGAAGGATGCCGTATAAATGCAAATTGTTGTTGTGGACTCTTCCCTATACTCCCCTTCCACTCCCTGAGAATAATAATCCTTCCATTTGATATAGCGCTTTTCACCTCTTCTAGACGTCCCAAAGCAGTTCACAGAATATTTGTTGTGGTATACTGTAAAGTGAATTGACTGTACATTTGTGGGTGAAACACGGTAGCCAATTGCGCACAGCAGTGGCCCACAAACAGTCGTGGATTGAAATGACCAATTTTTTTTCTTGAGGGATTAATATCAGGCGTATGGAGTAAGGAAACTTATCTAAGGTTTCATCCTGCCAGGAATCAAACCCAGGTCTCTCGCTTTTGAGAAGAGTGCTCTAACCACTGAGCTACATGACTCCTCAAAAGGAAACAAAATTACATTTATAGAGTGCCTTTCATATCGGGAGGACGTCCCAAGGCGCTGATAGTCAAGGGTCGAGACCCGAGCAAGGGTAGGGGTAGGATGGGAGGAAGGGGAGGGAGAGAGTTGGGAGGGTGGTAGAAGGCACGATCAAAGAGGAGGGTCTTGAGACCAGCCCTGAAGGAGACAAGGGAGGGAGCAAGGTGAAGGGACTATGAGATGGAGTTCCAGAATGTGAGTGATAGAGAGACTGAAAGCCCAGCCACAGATGGTAGGATGGGTCAGGTGGGGTACATGGAGCCGACCAGAGCCTGCCGAATGGAGGGGGCAGGCAGGTTGATACATGGTCAGCAGCTCAGAAAGATAGGAGGGGGCAAGGCTGTGAATTGCCTCGAAAGTGAGGACGAGATCTTGAATTTGATTCTCTGAGGGATGGGGAGCCAATGGATCCAGGCGAGCCTGGCACTCAGTTTAGCCTTTGCCTTGGTTCCATAACCCCTTTCTCTATACACTTTTCTCAATTTTCAGGCATGTTACTAATTTTAGCTTCCAAACCCAGGATTCAAAACCAACCGATTAAGCAAACATGATAATTGTACTGGTAACACAGGAAAAATGCAACATCTCTAGCTAGATTTCTTAACAACAAATCTCAGATATCCCGACCGATATACCTGTGAAGTGGATTTCGCCGAATCCGAGTTCCAGACATATGGTGTGACGTGGTTCTGGTTTGCAGGAAGCCAAATTCCTTTTTAATTAATTAATCCATTTAAGAGATCCCCAGAGAGACCTGGGAATTTGTGTTAGTGACTCTTTCAAAGTGGCAGGACAGGTAGACAAAGCCATTAAGAAGGCCTATGGAATACTAGGCTTTATAAATAGGGGTATAGAATACAAAAGTCAGGAAGTGCTGATTAACCTCTATAAGACTTTGGTTAGGCCTCAGCAGGAGTACTGTGTCACCAATTCTGGTCACCACACTTTAGGAAGGATATTAAGCAGTGTCCGGCAATATATCGATATATCGGTTATATCGATATAATTTTTCGTATAGATATAACGATATTGGAAATTTGAATATATCGGTATATCGAAAAATTTGGTATGAAAAAAATATCGGTATATCCACAAAATATCGGTACATCGTCAACAAATGCCACGTTACAGCATACAGAAAATATACAACCAAAGGTTCAAATGCCCATTACACTCCCTTAAACTAAACAAAAAACCATAGATAGCATTTAACTGACCTTGTCTCCGGCATCACAAACCTCCTGGGGTAGAGCACGCATATTTGAAAGCGCACACATCCCCCTTCTTCCATTCCCCCCACCACCAAACACAATCAGACATGCGCAGACCAGTCATTCTCCCTCCTCCCACTCTTCCCACTAAACACCATTTCTGCGCATGCGCGCAAGATAAAATCCTGGTGATATCGATATATCAGTATATATCGATATGAGCCCACCGATATATCGATATCGGAAAAATTCCATATCGACAGACCCTAATATTAATGCATTGGAAAGGGTGCAGAGGAGATTTACTAGGATGGTACCAGGAATGAGGGACTTCAGCAACGAGGCAAGGCTAGATAGGCTAGGCTTATTCTCTCTAGAACAAAGAAGATTGAGAGACCTAATAGAGGTTTATAAGATTATGAGAGGTTTCAACAGGGTGAATAGGGAAAGACTGTTTCCATTGGTGAGCGAATCAGTGACTCGTGGTCACAGATTTAAAATAGTTTCAAAACAAAGCAGAGGGGAGCTGAGGAGAAAGTTTTTCACTCGAATTGTTCGGGTTGTTCGAATCTGGAATGCATTGCCTGAAAAGGTGGTGGAGGCAGATTCCATAACAGCTTTTAAAAGGGAACTAGATCTTTATTTAGGAAGAGCAAGTCTGTTCGGTTATGGGGAGAGAGCTGGGCAGTGGGATTGAGTTGCTCTGTTCAAAGAGCTGGCACAGACTAGATGGGCCAAATGGCCTCCTTTTGTGCCATATAATTCTATGAACTTCTATTAACTTCTAAAAATTTCTGCAATTTTATACTTTTTGGTCAGAGGTTTGGGCAGGACTAAGGACCGTTAGTTAGTCTTTGTGAGTTCCTGAAAGATTCAAGAATTATGGGAGAGAAGGAATCCAGGCGACTGAATTTGCTTGTTGCTTTCTTTTCTTTTTGCAGTAAATTATTCATCGTTCCTATTCCTTAAATATAGCAAAGTCCCAAAAGGCGTTACATAATATGACAATAATAATAAAAAACATAAACATTACTTAGAGAAACACAACACAAGAACAAGCCATTAGCCAACTTAGCTATTGGTGTTTATATTCCACATGAATCTCCACTCCATTCAATTTCCCCTCTATTGCACACTAAACCCATACCCCCATCACACCCATCCTCATCCACTGGCTCATCTATCACCAAACGGATTGACTGCAAGATTTTCACACTCATCTTCAAATCACTTCATGCGCTGGCACCTCCTGACCTCTCAAACCTGCTTACTCCCAAACCCATTACCCTTTACCTCTGCTCGACTGACTCTGGCCTCCTGTTTGTTCCTCGTGCCCTCCATTCAACCATCATTGGCCGCACTTTCAAGCCCCTTCACCACAAAACTCTGGAACACTCTTCCTCTTCAATTGTACCTATGGTCACGTCCCCCTACGCCACCCCTACCGCCATGATTTGGGATGTGAACCTGCGTGAGGGGAGCTATATAAATGCAAGTTCTTGTTATTGCTTTCTTCCTCATGCATGTATCAAGTTTCTTAAATACATTGATGCTTTATCCATCAACTGCAGCTTAGCTCCTATTGTTTAATAGAATCTTCTTGACCTTCTCATATTCCTCCCATAGCAAAAACAACAGTTGCATTTATATAGCGCCTTTCATAGCAGGAGGATGTCTCAAGGCCCTGGACAGTCATTTGTACCCAAGTTTCCAGTTGGGATCAAAAGACATGGAGGACAGGGAGGGTAGGGGAAGGAGTTTAACTGAAGGTGCAGTCAAACAAAGGGTCTTGAGATAGGTCTTGAAGGAGGTAAGGGAGGGCACGGTGTGAAGGGACTGCGGGATGGAGTTCCATCAAATTAATAAGGGATATAATGGGATAGACCAGGTACAGATTTCTCTGAAAAATAGTGGGAGCAATAACAGACATTAAAAAGTCATATTCATCAGCACACAACAATGCGTTTGATAACGTTTCAATAAAGATAATTTGTACCGGGTATTTTTTCTTGTGCTCGGTAGAATTTGACTTATGGGCAAAATGCACTGGATCCTTTATTAAGATTCATAGAGTCCAGCAGCTTGTAGTATCTTCAGTGTGCTTCCAAATTTATCAACACCCTCACTATCAAACAGGGGTTGTGCAGGGAGGCAACACAATTAGAGGCGATCTCTTTGAAAATTGTTGGTCTGGGCTGAAATTCTAGGGTGGGGTGAAGGGCAGGGAGGGTGGGGGTAGGAGGGTTACCACAGGCGCGATCATAGCGTAGGCTCTTGAGACTAGCCTTGAAAGAGGCGAGGAAACGGACAACGAGAAGGAAATATGCAATGGAGTTGGCAAAGGGTAGGGGTTGTTTGTGTTTCATTTCCTCCAGTAATCCCCATCACAAAAGTGTAATCTCAACTTTCTCCCATCAATTTGTAGATGGATACTCTGGTAGAGGGTTTTCACAAAGCCCTGTTACCCCCTTTTTTTTCTATGGTGCACTGACCCAACAACTTCAACATGACAATAATTGTATTCAGAAGTACTTCATTGTATACAGTACAAGTGTTTAACTGTATTTAGACGTCCAGAGGACGTCGTTTTAATGCCAGATAATGATCCGTCGCCATTCCCCGATTTCATCGCAGCTTCTGACCTCAACCTCCTTGAGTCTCCACCTTTTACCTCAGTCTCAATGGGTTGTCTACCTCAACCTCCCTTCATCAAAGGCTCTCCATCTCTGCACTCCAATCTTTGATCCCATCTCCTTCCGTCTCTCTTGCTCTCTCTTCAGAGCACAAAGCTCACAAGATCTCAAGATTGGTTCGGAGGAAGGAGGCACTTCAGACCATCTGATCTCATCCCTCCAGAACACCCAACCTAGCCCACTGTTCCCCCATCACAGATTCAAGCTTTTATTTATAAAATGAGTTTGTGGACCCCAGCAACAAAGAGCAAACATGACCTGCTCTCTAGCCCCAGCCAATTAAGTTATTTCTCCAGCTACCTGGTATTTTTGAATTTCAAACGTTAAAAAAAATCAATAAATAGCATTCTAAAGCAATATTTCAAGCATTGATCTGTTACCCAAGTGGCAGTATATATGTGTGTAAAAATGGTTTATTGAGGGAGTGATGTTAACGGTATAAAAGCTAGGCTAGCGAGTCCATATAGTGCGCCATCATTTGGTGGCTTGTGGCAGATTAGATAAGATTATAAGGTGTTCTTCTGAACATTAACCTGTACCCAGGCAGCAATAAATGACTGCGTAAAAGTAGTTTATGAAGGAGTAAAACTCACCATCAGTTGATGGTTTCCTGCTTAGTAAAATGACTGTTGGTTTATGGTTGATCACTGCTGTCCAATAAATTTTAACACACGCTCACTAAACCAATATACAACACAGTTTGAATTCCTGCTCATGGTTACCAAGCATTTCTTAAGCAACAGAAGGAATTCATTCCCTTTCTTAAATAACCTCAATATAAACCGTAGCTTTATTCCAGTCAACCCCTGGGACCCTCCTTTGGGGTGAAACAAAACTGGCAAGACATTGCCAATAAATTGTTGCATCCTTACTATTTGTCAAGGGAATGCTTAACACCCACAAGTTCCTACCTTGGTTTTCTCAAACAACTTGCATTTATAAAGCTTTCTCCGTGTTAGGTTAGCCTGCTTTCCAGGGATGGGCTAAATACTGAGCAACAGAGAAGAATAGGAAAAGAGAGAGAGAGAGAGGGAGGAGGCTGTAGCCACATTCAAAGAGATCTAAGATTGCCAAAGCTTTCCAATCTATTGTAGACTAATCCATGCAGAACTAATTGTTGGCAACAATGAGATGGTAGAGGGCGAACTAGATAAACCTTGAGTTTTTTTGTCTAGCAATTCCTATGTTCCTTTAAGAGATAGTACTTGAGGTAGGACTTAAAGATAGAAAGAGAGGGTGTCAGACGGAGTGGTAGAGAGTGGGAGCTCCAAAGTTTGGGGAATGTGGGAATAGGCTTGGCCATCGATGGTGATACAGAAAGTTAGTGCACTTGTCAACCCCTCAGTTAATTAGCCATTCAGTTATTGCAGTGAGACCTTTAAATATCATAATTACAGATATTTCTTTCCAAGAAAATCTTAATGTGGAGGTTGGTGTTGTGGTCCAACTTCAATGATTAATTGAGTGTTTGAACGGTTGTTGCCTCAGAAATAACCCTAACCCTAACTCACTTGTGGTCAAACTGATAGATGGATGTGGGGACTCGCACTGCTTCCATTTAAATCGTAGAATCTCTGCACAGAACAAGGCCATTCCGCCCATCGTTCCTGTGCCGGGTGTTTGAAAGAATTGCCAACTAGTTCCACTCCCACGTTCTTACCCACCATAGGCCTGCTATTTTTTTTCCCCTTTCAGGTACTTTATCTAATTCCCTTTTGAAAGTTACTATTGAATCTGCTCTACCAACCTTTCAGGCACTGCGTTCCAGACTGTAACAGCTCTCTGCGTTGAAAAAAAAAGTCCCCTCGTCTCCCTCTTGGCAATTATCTAAACACCGAGCCACCAGCTGGTATGAAAGCCTTGTCCCCCGAATCCTCCACTCCACCATCGGCAGCCATGCTTTCAGCCACTACGGCCCGAGTCTCTGGAACTCCCTTCCTCACTCCCTTTGCCTCGCCCCCCCCCTCTTCCTACTTTCAGGTCTCGGCTAAAGACCTTTCTTTTCGACCGTGCTTTCGGTCACTTTCTTCCCTCTCCCCCTGGCTCTGCCCTGGGATCCGTTATTGGGAAACGCTCTGAGACTCCATCCAGCTTGGAAGGCGCTACATAATCCAAGTTGTTGTTGTTAGTGTTGAAAGCCTCTCTTGTTGCTTTGGGCGCGGTTTTGATTGCTGTTTCCTCCCTCCTCTGCAGTCCTCCACAAGGACATCGGCAGCTGCAGGGCAGCTACCATCACTGGCACGCTGTCCCGCATCTCGCTCAATGACGAGGAGGACGAAACAGGGAACAGCCCCGAGCGGCTGAACTTCTCCACCTTACCCGGCAACATCATCTCGAAGGTCCTGATCCAACAGCCCCCAACCATGCATGTGCCTATCGGCATGAACGAGCTGACCGAGCCGTGCCCGAAGAAAGACAACAACAGCGAGTTGCGCCGGACGGTTTATCTGCGCACCGACGACAACCTGAGAGCAGGCGACTCCGAGGTGATGCAGGCCCAAGAGAGGATGATGGAAAGCGACTACATTGTGATGCCTCGGGGCTCGTCCAGCCTCCAACCCTCGCCCATTGACGAGGGCAAGCTCAACATCGGGGTGGAGGGCTTGCCCCACGACCGGCTGATGCACTTTAAGGTCAACCCCAAGTTTAACACGAGCGGCCCCGTACTGGACCACATCAGCTTCAATCTGGACCAGCACCTCGGCACGCAGGAACACAAACAGAACATCCCCTTCGACTCGCGGGCCAGCGTTAAGAACTTCCTGGTCTCGGAGCTCGACGAAAACAACGCCGGACTGTCCAGGAGTGAAACGGGCTCCACCGTCTCCATGAGCTCACTGGAGGTGAGTGGCCCTCCATGCTTGGCTAAGCAACAACAACAACAAAATTACACTTGTATAGCGCTTTTCACATCAGGAGGACGTCCCAAGGCGCCGAACAGTCACTGCTTCAGAACTGAGTTTAGGACAGTGGGTGGAGAGGGAAGCTGGGGATTAGGAGGTGCTGATGGGTCCATCGAAGAGGAGAGTCTTGAGGTGGGACTTGAAGGAGGCCAGGGAGGGGGCGAGGCGGAGGGACTGCGGGATGTAGTTCCAGAGTTGCGGGCAGAGTGGCTGAAGGCTCGCCCGCCAAAGACACAATTGAAAAGGAAGGTCTTCAGATGGTTCTTGAAGGAGGTAAAGTAGAGGGTGAGACAGAGGGGAGGATCCTGGATGGAATTACATAGGTTTGGGGCGGAAAAGCTGAAGGTTTGACCACAGGTAGTGGAGCATAGTCACGTCAGAAGGAGTTTCAAATTGCTTCACTGTTAAGTGTAGTGAATGTGTATTTTGTAGGTGAACATGGCAGACACTATTCAGTTGCTAGCACCCTCACCTCTAAGTCCTGTAGCTCAGTGGTTAGAGCACTTGCTTTACAAGCCAGAAACCGGGGTTCAATTCCCGGCAGGGTGAAACCTTGAGCAAGTTTCCTTACTCCACACGCCTGATAATAATCCCTCAAAAAACACAATAATAAATTGGTCATTTCAATCCATGACTGTTTGTGGGACACTGCTGTGCGCAATTGGCTGCCGCGCTCTGCCCACATATATTCAGTCAAATCACTTTACAGTATATTCTGTGAAGCGCTTTGAAACGTCTAGAAGGCGTGAAAAGCACTATATCAAATACGAGGATTATTACTATTAAGTCACGAGGTTGAGGGTTCAAGCCCCACACTCGTACTTTAAACTCACATGTCAAGGCTAACATTCCAGTGCTGTGCTGGGTGTCTGCTGCATTGTTGGAAGGTGCCGTCCTTCAGATAAGACATTAACCCGCGGTCCAGTGTGCCACTCTAGGTGGATGTTTGAAGATCCCATGGTACTATTCAAGCTGAGAAGTGAGATAGTTTATTCCGATGTTCTGATTAACAATTCCCCCAAATAGAATTGGCTACTCACTTCCTGGGAAGTGATCTGAGATGTCCTCCTGATGTGAAAAGAGCTACAATAATAATTACAATGAATACACCACAAACTCTGGCTAATTAGTTTTCTATATATTAATGAGCTTGATGTAGGAATAGCGGGGGAGTTTAGCTAAGTTTGAATGGAGATCTTTAAAAGAGAGGAAAATAATAATCCTTGCATTTGATATAGCGATTTATCACATCATTGAGACATCTCAAAGGGCTCCACAGAATACATTGTTAAGTAAATTGATTGCATATGTTGTGGACTAAACGGGACAGCCAAGTGCATACAACTACAGCAAGAGAATTATGTTATTAGCGCTATTCACGTCGGAAAGACATCCCAAGGCTCTGAACAGTCAGGGATCAGGACCCGAGTGGGGAGGGGGTGGCGGGGGGTGGGGGTTCAGGCCGGGTTGAGATGAAGATGCGCAGAGGCAGTGGGTAGCTGAAGGAACAGTCAAAAAAGAGGCTTCTTAAGTCGTGCCTTGAAGGAGGTAAGAGAGGGAGCAAGGCAAAGGGATTGTGGGATGGAGTTCCAAAGAGTGGCGGCAGAGAGACTGGAAGCCTAGCCGTCGAAGTTAGGAGAGTAGGGCTGGACACCTGGAACAAGCCAGAGCCTGCTGAGCAGAGGGAGCGGACAAGTTGATAGGTCAGGGAGGTAGGGAGGGGCAAGGCCGTGGAGTGCCTTGAAAGTGATGACAATGATTTTGAATTCTATTCTCTGAGGGTGGGAGTAATTGGGACACAGTGCCTGCAAGGTGTGGGAGAGGACATGAGTTGCAGAATTCTGGATGATCTGCAGGTTATGGAGGAAAGAGTTAGGGAGGCTGACAAGAAGGGAATTTCCGTCGAAAAGCCTTAGCATCATAGAATCATAGAACTATATGGCACAAAAGGAGGCCATTCGGCCCATCTAGTCTGTGCCAGCTCTTTGAAAAGAGTAACTCAATCCCACTGCCCAGCTTTCTCCCCATAACCTAACAGACCTGCTCTTCCTAAATAAAGATCTAGTTCCCTTTTAAAAGCTGTTATGGAATCTGCCTCCACCACCTTTTCAGGCAATGCATTCCAGATTCGAACAATGTACTGAGTGAAAAAAAATTCTCCTCAGCTCCCCTCTGCTTCGTTTTGAAACTATTTTAAATCTGTGACCACGAGTCACTGATTCGCCAACCAGTGGAAACAGTCTTTCCCTATTCACCCTGTCGAAATCTCTCATAATCTTATAAACTCTATCAGGTCTCCTCTCAGTCTTCTTTGTTCTAGAGAGAATAAGCCTAGCCTATCTAGCCTTTCCTCATAGCTGAAGTCCCTCATTCCTGGTACCATACTAGTAAATCTCCTCTGCACCCTTTCCGATGTCTTTGTATCCTTCCTAAAGTGTGGTGACCAGAATTGTACACAGTACTTCAGCTGAGGCCTAACCAAAGTCTTACAGAGGTTAATCAGCACTTCCTGACTTTTGTATTCTATACCCCTATTTATAAAGCCAAGTATCCCATATGCCTTCTTAACAGCTTTGTCTACCTGTCCTGCCACTTTCAAAGAGTCACTAATACAAATCGCCAGGTATCTCTGTTCCTTCGCACCCTTTAAAATTGTACTATCTAGCCTATATTGCCTCCCCTCATTTCTTCTCCCAAAGTATATCACCTCACACTTCTCTGTATTAAACTTCATCTGCCATGTATCTGCCCACTTTACCATTTTATCTATATCCTTCTGCAGATGGCTACTATCCTCCTCCCTATTTACTATTCTCCCTAACTTAGTATCATCTGCAAATTTGGAAACCATACTCCCTAAACCCAAATCCAAATCATTAATGTATATTAAAAAGAGCAGAGGTCCCAAAACTGATCCCTGGGGGACACCACTGCACACTTCACTCCAATCTGAAAAGCAGCCACTCACCACAACTCTCTGCTTTCTGTCTCACAGCCAGTTGTGGATCCACGTTACCACTGTCCCTTTAACGTCGTGCGCCTCTATTTTCCTAATAAGCCTCTCATGCGGCACTTTGTCAAATGCCTTTTGAAAGTCCATGTAAACTACATCAACTGCGCTGCCCTCATCCACCCATTCTGTTACATCGTTGAAAAATTCTATCAGATTTGTAAGGCAAGATTTGCCTTTAACAAATCCATACTGGCTGACCTTTATCAGCCTATATTTTTCTAAGTGAAGATCTATCTTGTCCCTGATTATAGACTCTAGAAGTTTGCCCACTACTGACGTTAGACTGACTGGCCTGTAGTTCCCAGGTTTGTCCTTCTGCCCCTTTTTGTACAGGGGAGTAACATTACCAACCCTCCAGTCCTCTGGTACCACCCCTGCATCCAAGGAAAATTGAAAGATTGTGGCCAGCGTCTCTGCTATTTGCTCCCGTACTTCCCTTAGTAACCTAGGATGCATCCCATCTGGACCGGGCGACTTATCTACCTTGAGTGCCGTCAACCTTTTTAGTACTTCCTCTCTGGTTATGCTTATTTTATCCATTTCTACTACACTGTCCTCCAATACTATGACATTGGCTGCATCTTCTTCTCTTGTGAAGACAGAGGCAAAATACTCATTCAGTACATCAACCATGCCCTCTGCCCCCTCACAATAAGATTTCCTCCTTGGTCCCTTATTGGCCCCACCCTACCCTTGACCAATCTTTTACCCTTAATATGTTTGTAAACATATGAGGTGACAAATGCATTTATGAGGGATTCGGCGGCCTGAGGGGTGAGGCAGTGACGGAGTCAGGCAATGTGGTGGAGGTGGGGGAAGGTAGAGCAGGTGGCATGGATATGGGAGAGAAAGGACAGTTGAGGGTTGAACAGGACACTAAGGTTGCTAACTGACTTGGTGAGGTGAGAGCAGTGAGAAGGATGAGTATTTGGAATGTAAGGGTGTGGAGAAAAGGAGGGAAATAGCATTAATAGATCTGCCACAATGATGACACATCCCTATTCTTATGTCTATGCATGTGCACCACTATAATTTAGCATTGTTTTACTTGTAATCGCCCCACAGTCATTCTGACTCGCTCCCTCTCTCCCTCTTAATCTTTTGACCGCGCTTTCGGTCTTCTTTTCCCTCCCTGCCCGCCTCCTCTCCCATCCCCCAGGCCAGGTGGCCAGCCAACATTGTCAAGCACTTTGAGACATCCTCCCAACGTGACAGGCACTTTGTAAATGTAAGTTGGACTACATTTAGTCCTCGATTGATGTCATAGTTGTGTTCATGAAAAGTGCCACTTTAAGCGAAATGACGTTAAGCGAACCCGCGCAAGAATACCAGACATTCAGGGTCTTATGTACGCCTACACTACTCAAAGTAGTTCATTTCCACCCACTGGCGAACAACGTAATAGTGAATGTCGAGACGTTAAATGGATATATGTTCCCCTATGTATGAGCAACATAATAACGAAGCAGCGTTGACCAAAGTAACATTAAGCGAGGTCTACCTGTATTTGAAAGTTGCAGAGGCTAAAGAGGGAGGGGTAAAGCTGAGAGGAATGGTGGGGCTCATGTGGCATATAGGCACTGTCACGGACTAATTGGCCCCGGCACAGACCAGACTCAAAGGCATGTTTCCTTGCCTTATCACTCCATCTGGCCTCAACCACTCCTTAGTAACTTCATCCCAGTCCCCCTGGTAACTCCATCCCAGTCCCCTTGGTAACTGCATCCTAGTTGTCCTGGTAACTCCGTCCTAGTCGTCCTGGTAACCTATTCCAGTCATATCCCACGTGTTATGGGAAAGGTTGCCAAGGCAACGGGGAAGATATATCGGAACCAATGTCTCTTTATGAGACTGATATCAGAAGGTGGTGATTGCATTTTGCACTGCAGCAGAGCACAGCTGGGTCTCTGTATCCATCCCTGTTGTCCTTGAGGGAGGGAGGGAATTGAGGGAGGGATTTGAGGGAGGAAAGGTGTGTGTCGTACGTTTTTTAAATTCAGGCTAACAGTTTAACTTGGCTGCTGTTTCCTGGGATTGCGTGCGTTGCTCTCTCTGACTCATTGCTTTATGAGCGAGGCTTTAACTACCTTTGTTCCTGCCCTGACCCACCTCTAATCTGCAGTATAGATTTGAAGCTGGTGATTCATAAAAGCACGAAGACAAACCTGTCTCGGTTGGTAGAGCTCTCACCTCTTGAGTCAGAAGTTTGTGGGTTTGAAATCCAGATTGGAACTTGGAACTAAGCTGACCCTCACTCCAGTGTAGTGCTGGGCCCGCTGCATTGTCGGAGGTGCCGCCCTTCAGACAATACATTAAACTGAGGTCCCTGACTGTTCAGGTGGACATTAAAGATCCCCTGTATTTTCAGTGGTCCTGGGTTCAATTCCAAGGGCAAAACCTTAAGCAAGTTTTCTTATGCCACACACACACGCCTGTTCAGCACCTTGGGAAGTCCTCCTGAAACTGAAAGGTGCTCTATAAATGTAATTTTGTTGTTGTTGTTGTTTACATAGCAGTACGTAGGAACCAACTTGTTATTCAATTGGCGGATCACTTTCCAGTGCTAATAATCCCTCCAAAATAATAATAATGTGGTCACTCAAACCATGACTGCTTGTGGGACGTGGCTGTATGCAATTTGCTGCAGCATTTCGCCCACAAAACACACAGTGACTACACTTTATAGTGTGACATGTGAAGCGCTTTGAGATGACTCGAAGATGTGATCAAGTGTTATATCAAATGCGAGAATTATTATTTTATTATTATGGCACTATTGCGACAGAGAAGGGAGTTTCTTCCAATGTCCTGGTCAACAATCTCCCAAATATAATTGGTTGTTCACTCCAGGGTTGTTTGTCGGATATTGCTGTGTGCAATTTGGCTGCTGTGTTTGCCCACTAAATGTAGTCATTAAAACTTTACAGTATACTGTGTGAGGAACCTCCATGAATGCCATTTGTTGTTGTTTTTGTTGTTGTTGTGCTATAAAGTCTCAATGATGTTATAAGCGCTTTATCAAAAGCAAGGATTATTATTATATTGTACGGAGGCTGTGGATATTGAACTGGTGTTGTGATAGACAGCTCCAAGTGCAGTCTGTGTTTACCTAAAAATACACAGTCACTACACTTTACAGTGTATAATAACAGTAATTCCTCTATATGATACAGAGCCTTTCACATCGAGAGGAGCCTTTCACATCAAAGCTCACAGCTGCAGTTTGTTTACCTGCCGCAGAATAATCATCTGTTAGTTTTGTATAGTTTTTCACATCAGGAGAACTTCCAACAGAGCTTCACAGGATACATTGAGGAGTCCTGTAGTGTATTGGTTAGAGCACTCAATCTCACATGTGGGTTCAATTCCCAGGTGAGGCGAAAGCTAGGCAACTTTCCTTACGCCACACGCCCCTACCTAGCAGTAAAAGCGAACCTGGTTGTGAATTGATTGGTGGATTGCTTTCTGGGTATAATAATCCCTTAAAACATCAACAAAAAATGTGCTCACTCAACCCTCGACTGTTTGTGGGGCACTGCTGTCCACAATTGGCTGCCGCATTTGACCCACAAAATATACAATCAATCCACTTTATTGTATCTGCAGTACAGTATTTTGTGTTCCACTTTATAGTATATTTGGTGAAGCACTTTGAGACATCTCAATGACATAATAAGGCACTATATCAAATGCAAGGATTATTATTAATAATAATTATTCTTAATGTTATATTTGCTGGGTGAAACTTTTCATTGATTGCATTGGTTGTGAATTCGCCTTGCTCTCCTCTCCCTTGTCTGACCTTAGCAGTGCTTTCACACAATTAGCCAAGGGTTTTGCATGAAAGCTCCAATTAGTTTGGTGCTGGAGGCTGACATCTCCTGTGATTAGGTTCAGAGCTGCGCCACAAGTCAGCAGATAACAATATTTACCGGTCGGTCACCTTCCTCTGGGCTCAGTCACAGTCTGGGACTGAAAGGACCATGTGCAAGGGCTCTAGCTCAGTTGGTAACTGACAGGGTATTTGTAAAATTGTGCGGATAAGGCAAGGGGTGAAATGGGCGAGTACCGGTAAACAGGGTCTCTCCTACAAGGAATCTTACCTCTGCTGCTCCCCAGCCCCCCCCTCCCCCCCCCCCCCCCCCCCCACCACCTCTGCCCACCCACCGACACACACACACACACACATACACACATCCCAACAGTTTCTCCCAGTGTCCTGGTTAACATTCTCCCAAGTAAAATTGATCATTAGTTGTTTGTGGGACATCGCTGGGCACAACCTGCTGCCACGTTTTGCCCACACCCCACTTTAGAGTAAATCCTGTGAAGCGCTTTGAGATGTCTCAATGATGTGGTAAGGTGCTGGATCAAATACAAGGATTATTATCAGTAGTAGCATTTATCATTACTCATGACCCAATAAGTTCAGGACCCAGCCAGGCTTGTGTCAGTTCAGTGTTGGGGAATCATTGCCTTGCCAAAGGTGCCGTCCCTCAGATGAGACATTAAGCAACAATTTGCATTTTTATTATGCCCTCCGTTACAGGCAGTGTCTCAGAGTGCTTCACAATGTCGGAGCCCAAACTAGCGGGAGGGAGAATGTGACCATAAGCGCGGTCGAAAAGAAAGGTCTTCAGGGGCAGCCTGAAGACGGGAAAGGAGGGGGCGAGACAAAGGGGTTGTGGGAAGGAGTTCCAGAGTTTCAGGGCGTAGTGGCTGAAAGCACGGCTGCCGATGGTGGAATGGAGGATTCGGGGGACAAGGAGGAGGCCAGACCCAGTAGAGCAGAGGGTGCGGGTACTGTTGTATGGAGAGAGGAGGTTAGAGAGGTAAGGGGTGCAGAGGAGTGGAGGGATTTAAACACAAAAGTGAGGATCTTGAAGACGATCCACTCTGTGACAGGGAGCCAGTGTAGTTTGGCAAGGACTGGGGTAATCGAGGTACGGAGTTTGGTGCAGGTGAGAATGCGGTGGCGGAGTTTCAGATTAGCTGAATTTTGTGGATGATGGAGGGGGGGAGACCGGTGAGGAGGGCGGAGGGGAGACCGGTGTAGTCTAGCCAAATGGTGACAAAGGCATGGATCAGGGTTTCGGCAGCTGTGGAGGGACCTATTGGCGGAGACAGACAATGTGGCAGAGATGGAAGAAAGCGGTGCTGGTTAGGGACTGGATGTGGCGGAGGAAGGTTAACTGGGGATCGAACCTTTAAATCCAGGTCCCGTCATTGCCAGTTCAGTTGGATGCTATAAAGATTCCTTGACACAATTCGAATGGAGAAGGTAGTTTCTTCTGATGTCCTGGCAAACAATCTCCCAGATGATATTAAGTCATCCATTTCATGGCTGGTTGTGGGGACATTCCTGTGCGCAAATTAGCTGCCGCATTTGCCTACAAAATACACGCACACTACACTTGACAGTAAATCCTGTGAAGCGTTATCTTTGAGACATCCTCCTGATGTGAAAGGCACCGTATCAAGTGCACGGATCATCATTGGCTTTTACCCCAACTGTGAATATGGCTGTCGAAGCCGCCTATCGCTCTGTTTTTTTCTGTGTAACAAATACACTGCAGCAATTTATAGGGCTCATTGTTTGCCCTCAGTTAATCGTTGTGACTCCATGCAGTGCTTTCAATAACACCGCCAGCTATCAGTACAGACCCTGGGGACACACTGGCAGCGAATATTGGACTGAGCTGATATTGTTGTTAAATAGGGTTAATAAAATCCAGAAGGCAAACCTTGGTATTGAGATTGTATTACCTGTACAATGTCCTCTTTGTGATTATTACCACCTTAACAGCCTGCCACGTAAGAGACATTGGGGACAATTTATGCAGGCAGACCACATTCCGGTCACACTCAGTAAAGAGAGGAGACGGAAGGAAAGCCACTTTATACAATGATACTCATTACACAAATAATGAGTATGATTATTGTGAGCAGTGAGTGCTAACACCCCACTCCTCTGTCTGCCACCCTCGCTCTGCTGGCTCCAGCCTTCTATGATAATATAAAATATAATAATACTTGCATTTGATATAGCGCTTTTTCCTGTCTTCTAGACGTCTCAAAGCGCTTCACAGAATATACTGTAAAGTGAATTCAGAAATGCGACAGCCATATGCGAACAGCAGTGTCCCACAAACAGTCGTGGATTGAAGTGACTAATTGATTATTAGTTTATTTTTTTGAGGGATTATTATCAGGCTTGTTGAGTAAGGAAATTTGCCCAAGATTTTTCCATATCGGGAATTGAACCCAGGTCTGTTGCTTGCGGGGCAAGTGCTCTAACCACTAAGGTACAGGACTCCACTGTAGATTCTGCATGTCTCTCATCCCCTCCGTTCCACCATTGACAGCCATGCTTTCAACCAATAAACCCTGAGACTCTGGAACTCCCTACCTCGATCCCTCCACCAAGCTCCCTCCTTATCTGTCTTCAGATCGCACATGAAGACCTTCCTTTTTGACCTTGCCTAGGGTCACCTCCCCTCTTTCAACCAACTTGCGGTCAGGCTCTGCTCTGTCAAGCGAGACACTGTCCAGCATGAAGGTTGTTAAGTTATTATTGATAATGCCATGGCACTTTTCCAAAAGGGGACAGGTTTTCAAATAGTGGAAGGACAGGTTTGCAAGGCTATGTGAGACAATGGGGCAGTGGGATTGATTTGGACAGCTCTTCTCAAAGAGCTGGCACAGTCACAAAGGGCCAAATGGGCTCCTTCTCTCCTGTATAATTCTATGATTCTATGCGAAGGGAGTTTCTCTGGGTGTCCTGGCGAATAATCCCCCAAATAAAATTGATTATTCGTTTCATGGTTTTTGTGGGACATTATTGTGCGCAATTGTGCTGGCCCATTTGCCTAAAATACCTAGTCATTCCACTTCACAGTAAATCCTATGAAGTGCTTTGAGAAATCCTTCTGACACGATAAGGAGGTACACCAAATACAACGATTATTATTAGTGGTAGTACAATCTTTCAATTTAGTCCAAGGAGCCCTTTAGCTCAGTCGCACTCGCCTCGCAAGTGAGAGACCTGGATTTGATTCCAGGCAGGGCCAAACCTTGGGTAAGATTCCTTATTCCACATGCCTAATAATAATCCCTTAAAAAAAATTGGTCATTTCAATCCATGACTGTTTGTGGGACACTGCTGTGCGCAATTGGCTGCTGTGTTTCGCCCAATAAATATACAGCCAATTCACAGTGTATTCTGTGAACCGTTTTGAGATATCTAGAAGACTTGAAAAGCACTATATCAAATGTAAGGATTATTGTTATTACATCCAGTTGATCGGAATTTCCATCTTTATAATAAGGGCTTCAAAAATGGGAATGCCAACAATTGCGAAAGTGACCATTGTACTGAGGTTTCCGATGGGGGAAGTGGTTTCAGAGAATAGAAGGACGCTGAGTAGGAAAAAAAAATGTCTTCAGGACTCGTGAAACGATAATAAGAGCAAGTCATTTGTGGCTGGCGTGAAGTGAGTTTCAAACTATTTCATACCAGCGTCAATTCACATAACGATTACTGCCAAAAGCTAGGAAACTAAATTTGTACAAGAAAATAAAAATGTGGTCAGGCTAATGTGGAAACAGCTGTGGAGTGGGACTAGTTGGTAGTTCTTATAAGGACCAGCACAGGCATGATGGGCTGAATGGCCTCTTTCTGTGCTGTAGCTCGGATTTATATTCAATATCCTGTCACAACTGAGGGAGATTGCAGATGTTGCTTCAGTGAAGGAAATAAAACCCCCCTTTCACCCATGTTAGTACCAGCTGTTTTCAGGGGAAAAGTGCACAGAGTTAGCCTGGCTCAGGTGGCAGAATGCTCACTGAGTGAGATGGCTATGTGATCAAGCCTGATGTTTGAACTCTCAGCTTACAGCTCACTTGCCCCCTCACTTAAGCTATCAGGAGGTGCAACTGGTGGTTGAGATGTTAAATCCCTGGCTCTGTGTGTCTGTTCTGGTCAGCTCTAAAGATCCCATGGCACGATTCCAACTAGGAAATAAATTTCTCCCAAGTGTACTGGCCAACGCTGCCTCCAGCTGAATCGATCATTGCCATCGTGGCTTTCCAGGGGTGAGAGGACACAGCAAGCAAAAAAAGATTGGACAGGTTGTGGAACTCTTGTGGAAACATTATTTCAGTGAGAGAGTAGTAAACCTATGGAAAAATCTATTTCCCTAGGGAGACGGTGGAAGCAGATATTGTCAAACCATTCAAATGCATGTCTGATAGATTTATTTGAGCAAATAATATTTGGGGATAGAGTCTATTGAGTAATTTTACAAATGATATAGTGTAGGATATTTGGAAGAACTGTAGCTCAGTGGTTAGAGCACTTGCCTTACAAGATGAGACCTGTGTTCAAATCCAGGCAGGTCAGGGCGAAACCTTGGGCAAGTTCCCCTGCTCTACATGCCCAATAATAATCCTTCAACAAAAAAAAACCAATAATAAAATTCATGACTGGGACACTGCTGTGCGCAATTGACTGCCGCGTTTCGCCCAATAAATATACAGTCAACTCACTTTACAGTATATTCTGTGAAGTGCTTTGAGACGTCAAGACGACGTGAAAAGCACTATATCAAATGCAATGATTATTATAATTATCATGCAGGGTCTTATCATGTTGTGGAGACATCTCAAAGAGCTTCACAGAATATACTGTAAAATGGATTGACTGTGTATGTTGGGGGCGAATTGGAAAAATGAGGAGTGGAGTATAAACACTGGTATGGACTAGTTGGGTCCAATGACCTTTTTTCAATGTTGGAAAGTTCTATGTTACAAAACGTACCTAAACACACTCTCAAAACATAGCTCTTTGACCGCTGAAAGTGAAATCTCCTTGTAAATGTGAATTTGAATTCTCTGTGAAGCATTTATAGTGAAAGCATTCCGCCAAATTCAAGGACTGTTGTTCCAAAACAAAGAGTGAAGGTTGTTTAATATTACGTACTAACGTAACGCCCTTGAGTCAGAAACTTGTGGGTTCCAGCTCCAATTTGGGACTTGCAACTCACAATCTACACTGACGCTCCAATGCGATGCTGGGGGAATCACTGCATTGTCAGAGGTGTTGTAATTTGGGTAAGTTGGTTAACTGAGGTCTCGTCTGCCTGTTCAGGTGGATGTTAAAGACCCTGTGGCTCCCAGCCAACAATCTGTCCCGAACCCCACACATCAAATCGATCACTGCTATTTTGGGGGATATTGCTGTGGGCAATTTTGCTGCCACGTTCGCCTGCAAAACACAGCAGTGCGACGGTGACAGGCTACGAAATGTCTCGAAGTCTCGGGTGCAGCATGAAGTGCAAGGATGATTGCAATTACAGTGTTATTCATTTCTTCACTGTTTTTACAGAGAAGAAAATCCCGCTATCAAGACCTGGATTTTGAAGTAAGTTTGACTTTGTGTTTCTGACATTGTCCCAGTCTGTCAGCGAGCATCTGCCAGGGTCATCCTCCCGATGGGAAAGCCGCTGTACAAGTGTAATTTTATTGTTGTTGTTGTGGTTGACTTCCTCAAATGCTGTCCTCGCTTCTTTCTGTCTGAGCTGTGCAGCTTATTGATGGAAGAAACGGATCACCGTGATGATTCCCAACTCCTGTCCAAATCCCGACATACTTTCTCACCCTTTTGGTCCCACATCCAACACATCCATAGACTGAGCCACCACCCTGCATCACCCCCCCCCCTCCCCCCTTCCCCCCCACCCAATATCTTGCAGGCAAGCTTTCAGCCCTTTTGCCCCCGGGCTCCAGAACTCCATCCCGGAGCCCCTCCACCTCGTTTGCTCCCTCTGCCTCAAGACTTAGTTACTTATCCACAAAATCACTGGTGGGGAGGAGGGAGATTAGGGAAAGGCTAGGGGTAAGGAGAGGGTTGGGGTATCCAATTCCATGCTGCTCACTAGGAATGGATGGAAATATGCCATAAACATATTGAATCTTTGATGAAATGTTACTCCAGTTATCCAGCCCGCTCACTCCATTGGCTGTTCACTCGACATTGCTGAGTGCATTTGCTGCACACATTCGCCTACAAAATACACCATCACCACACTTTACTGTATAATAATCACAATAAAAATCCTTGCATTTGATATAGCACCTTATCGTGTCATTGAGATGTCTCAAAGCACTTCGCAGAACATACAACGTATCCTGGGACGATGTGATGTGGCACGGTATCAAATGCAAGGATTATTATTGTTACATTATTATATCGTGTCCAATTAACTGAAATCGAAAACCTTGTATGTATGTTACCTTCCTCCGGGTGAGGTCATGCTATTGATTCGAACCTCCATCAGTTGGTTCCCAGTCATTACAAAGATATTGATGTAATTCTTGTCAACTATGTGTTGACTTCAACCGAGAGCGGTTAGTTTGTGGGTCGCGTTGACAGTCTGGCTCACAGTTGGTAGCATTCTCACCTCTGAGTCAAAAAGTTGTAGGTTCAAACCCCACATCGGTATTTTGAGCTCACAGTCAAAACTGACCCTCCAGTAGAGTAACGGGGGAATATATAATTGTCACAAATGCCGTCCTTTAAATGAGATGTTAAACCAACAACAATAACTTGGATTTATATAGCGCTCTTCATGGTGGAGCGCTTGAGGCTAGAGTTCAGAGCGCTTGAGGCTGCCTGTTCAGCTGGATGTGCAAGAACCCATGTCAAAGGGAAGGATGTTTCTTTTTCCCTCAGTGTCCTGGCCAATAATCCCCCAAATAACATTAGTCATTCAATTCATTCATGGCTGTTTGTGAGTCATTGCACAATTTCCCTGTGGAGTTTTCCTACCCGGTTGTCGTGTGTAATGGCAGCTGGGGGCTGAACAGCTCAGCCAGAGGTATTTGTTCTCACGCCGTGTCACGCATTTTGATCTTACAGAAAGTCATGCACACCAGGAAGCGACACATGGAGCTGTTTCAGGAACTAAATCAAAAATTTCAGACGTTGGATCGATTCCGCGATCCGCCAAATACAGGCAGCATTGTGAGTACCCTGCTCGGCAGGTCCTGATCCCTACACATCACAAGGTACAACTGAACACCACACCCGCCATTTACACAGCACCCCTCAGGTGTGGTGGTGCCTCGGGAAGGCTGCATGGTGACAGGTTTGGACACGGACAACGGAGAAAGGGGAGGGTGGCCCACACTACAACAACAACAACAACTTGGATTTATGTAGTGCCCTCCACGCTGGACGGTGTCTCAGAGCGCTTCCCAATAATTGATCCCGGGACCGAGCCAGGGGGAGTGGGGGGGGAAAGTGACCGAAAGCACGGTCGAAAAGCAAAGTCTTTAACCGAGACCTGAAAATAGGAAGATAGGGGGCGAGGCAAAAGGAGTGAAGGCACGGCCGCACTAAGCTTTGTGAGCCAATCAACCCCATCCTCGCCTCACTCACCGAGAGGATTAAGTTCAAGATCCTCATCTCCGCCTTTAAAGCCCTCCACGACCTTGCTGCTCTCTCTCTCTCTCGCTGCAGCCTATTAAAACTTCACCATCCCTCTCGCTCCCTCCGCTCTGCAGACACTAGCCTGCTCCATTATCCTTTAACCCTAGGTCTGCCCCTGCTTCATTGAGTGAAGCGTTAATCTAAGGCCTCTCTTCAGGTGGACATTTAGTATCCCATGGGCACTATTCAAAAAGAAAATGGAGTGTCTCATGATGTGAGTTTCTCTTTGGAGCTGTTTGCAGGAACATTGCTTTGTGCAAATTGGCTGCCGTATTCACCTACAAATGCAGTCATAACACTTTGCAGACAATACCTGCGACTTGAGTTGTCGCTGTGTCATAGGAACTCTCAAGCCCTTTGAGACAACTCCCTTCTGTGAAAGGCGCTAAGCATTGCTGATTATTACTAGAATAAAAAATAATAATAATCCTTGCATTTGATATAGCGTTTTTCACGTCTTCCAGACATCTCAAAGTGTTTCACAAATCAGATTGACTGTACATTTCTGGGCGAATAGTATTATTATTAATGCTGCCACATTTCGCCCACAACATACACAGTCAATCCACATTGCAATAAGAGCTGTAAGCTCTTTGACATAATAAGGCACAATATCAAATACAAGCATTGTTATTATTTTACATTTTATGTGAAGTCTAAATTGTATTTGCGCTGGCTCCCTGTCATAGAGTGGATCAACTACATGAACCTCACTCTTGTGTTTAAATCCCTCCACTCCTCTGCGCCCCTCTACCTCTCTAACCTCCTCTCTCCTCACACCAGTACCCACTGCCTCCGCTCTACTGGGTCTGGCCTCCTCCTTGTCCCCCGAATCCTCCGTTCCACCATCGAGCTTTCAGCTACTGCGCCTTGAAACTCTGGATCTCCCTCCCTCAATCCCTTTGCCTCACCCCCTCATGTTCTATCTTCAGCTTGCACCTGAAGATCTTTCTATTCAACCGTACTTCCTGTCGCCTTCCCCTTGGCTCGGCCTCGGGCTCTGCTACTATAAAGCGCTCCGAGACACCGCCCGACGTGGAGGGCACTATATAAATGAAAGCTGTTGTTGTTTTATTGGGCAGCTCGCGAAGCAAAGCTTGTCGCTATGATTGTGAGTCATTTATTTTCTCTCTTCGTAGAGTGATAAAACGTGGAGTGTTTCAACGACGGGTTTTGAGAGGGGGAGTGGGAGCGTAAGTGTAAAATTCAACCCATGCTTCTCACAGGTGCATTCTCTCATTCATTCCTTTTTCTGCTCTTAACTGTTTGATATGCTTCTTTGTTACACCTGCATGCTCTAGAATCTCTGAATCTCACATGCGCAAAGAACACACTCACCACATCTTTAAAATCCGGTGAAGCTCCTTGAGACGTAATCCTGAAAGGCGCTGTACAAAATGCAATGATTGTTTATTGTGGAGTCCTGTAACTCAGTGGTTAGAGCACTCGCCTTACAAGCGTGAGACCAGTGTTTGAATCCAGGCAGGTCAGGGTGAAACCTTGGGCAATTTCCTTACTCCACACGCCTAATAATAAGCCATCAATAAAAAACACTCATAAAATTTATAATTTCAATCGACGACTGTTTGTGTGGACACTGCTGTGCGCAATTGGCTGCCACATGTCGCCCACAAATATACAGTCAATTCACTTTACAGTATATTCTGTCAAGTGCTTTGAGATGTCCAGAAGTTGTGAAAAGCGCTATATTAAATACAAGGATTATTATTATTATTATTTGTTAGTCTCTCATGGATTGAGAAACCGGTAATTTGGTCACTCAATCCACAGCTGTTTGTGAGACACCGCTGTGCACAATTGGCTGCTCTGTTTAGCGCACAAAACATTCAATATATTCTGTGAAGCGCTTTGAAATGTCTTGAAGACGTAAAAATGCGCATATCAAATTAGGATTATTATATTATTTTTAGTCGGTTTGTTTCTTCATTTTTTAAAATTCCGACAGGAGAAGCAGACACCAAGCAAGCATCAATGGGAAGCTTACAAGAACCCTAGCGATTACCAACATTATTCACCAATGAATGTATTGGATACAGAGGCGAAGGAGGCATTGGAATTAAGACAGACCGAGTGGGAAAAGTGTATGTCCATACCCTTAGATGTGCAGGAAGGGGATTTTCAAACCGAGGTTTAAAGTTCTTACGGATCACAAAGTAAAATCTCTCGCACTGGCACTTCAAAAAATTTGCTGAAACCCCAGCCTAAATGTCTGGACTCGTAGAGTAATATAGAAGACATTTACACACTGGGAGATAAGATATCAATGTCTTTAACATTTCTCGCTACTGTATTTGGTGAGAATAATACGAGATGTACAATTATTACCATCATGTGTTGTACCTTCTATGTGGAATGAATTTGTAAGGTAATCTTTATAGATAAACCTCGAGCAAAGATACATGTTATAGCTTCATTTGGTTTAGTTTTAGAACAAAACTTTGCCATGAAGCACAATGTATATATTTATGCAGTTTTTAAGATTTATAACAGTCTGTTTGGCCATTACTACACTTTTTACTTTATAATATAAAAAAAAGCAAACAGTTTTCTGTCATTTAAATGAATGGTTGTTGAGCTATGTTTCTTCATTGCTTTAAATGCAATAAGGTAATACTCTCACTTTTATATGAATAATATATTTCACATCTTTATTATTGCAGTTTTCACTCGAAAGCTCAAAATAGCTTTCTTGGCTGCAACCCGTGTATAAAATATTTAAACTGTTGTATGGTGTAAATAAACTTTTTGTCTACATCTGCGTTTCACCAGCTTCTTTGCATTCTCCGCAACTCTGGACTCGTTAAAGTGGTAGACTTTAACAAGAGGACCCCGGTTCGATTCCTGGATGGGACCAAACCTTATTTCCTTATCCCACACACTTTTGAGAGGTAATAATCCTTTCTCCCCCCCCAATAGAAATTGGCTATTGTGTTTCACCCATAAAATACACAGTCAATCCACTGCACCAAATATTTTTTGAAGCACTCAATGGCATGATGAAGCTCTGTATCATATTGCAAGGATTATTATCTTATTATTTTTGCCTGGTTCCTGAGTCAGGCAGCTCTGTAGTACTCCAGGACACATCCTCCCGACGTGAAAGGCGTGATGCAATGCAATTTTGTTGTTGTTGATGGCAGTGCAGCCAGTCTGGCTTGTCAGCAAGATCTGGATTGACAGACCAGTCTCTAGGGCAAGGGAATCCTCCCATTCAGCTCCAATTAACCCTGCAAAACTAAAGCCTGAACAGCTAGGTTATTCCGAGCTGGAGAAGCAGAGGGAAAGCTTTCCAGACACTGATATCCCTGACAGGCTACGTGGTTTGGGCTTGTTAAATTCCTGCAGTTACTCTGGCTGCCATGTTTCGTCCACAAATTATTACAGACTCACTTTACATTATATTCTGTGAGGCGTTCTGAGACTTCTAGAAGACCGTATTTCCTCTCCACCCCCATTAGTCCAGCTAGCCAGGGTTTAAGTAGAGTATAATAATAAGCCTTGCATTTGGTACAGTATCCAAAGCACCATTTCATATTATGAGGACATGGAGTCCTGTAGCTCAATGTTTATAGCACTCACCTAACAAGGGTGAGACCTGTGTTCGAATCCAGGCAGGTCAGGACAACACCTAGGGCAAGGTTCCTTACTCCACATGCCTAATAATAATCCGTCCAACAAAAAACCTATAATAAAGTTGGTCATTGCAATCCAAGGCTGTTTGTGGAACACTGCTGTGCGCAATTGGCTGCCGTGTTTCGCCCACAAATATACAATCAATTCACTTTACAGTATGAAATGCTTTGAGACGTCTAGAAGACATGAAAAGCACTATATCAAATGCAAGGATTATTATTATCTCATAACACTTCACAGAATACACTAAAGTGGAGTGTGTTTTGTGGGCAAACCTGGCGGCCAATATTGCACGCAGCAATGTCCTACAAACAGCTATGGTATGAATTATGAAACTCCAGCAGTTTGCTTTGGGGGTCACCAAGCCTCTGTGCAGAAAGCAGTTGACTGCTTTTTAAGGCTAAGCGCTTTGAACGACAGGGGCCAATTACGCTGTCAAAGTCACTTTGAAACCCAGGGACAAGAATTGCAATATGTGCGTTGTGCTAATTAACCAGCATCAAATAAGCCACAGTCAATCAACGGAGTGATGGCCGACAGATATTAAGTATTGATAAAAGTGCCAGAGTGGCCCAGAGTTTGAGGCAGATTCCGAAAGGTTGTTCTCGTTTCTCATTCCCTGGACACTCACTCACTGGCGCCTCCCTACCTCTCCACCCTCCTCACTCTCCAATCCACCACCCAGCGCCTCCACTCGACTGGCACCAGCCTCCTGCTCGTCCCTCGCACCATCCTCCCCACCATCGGACATTGCGCTTTCAGCCACTCTCCCCCAAAACTCTGGAACAATCTCCCTCAATCCCTCCGACTTCCCCCTCCTCTCTTTTCAGGTCCCACCTGAAAACCTTTCACTTCGACTGTGCTCATGGCTACTTCTCTCCACTCACCACCCCGGCTCAGCGTCAGGCTCTGCCACTGTTAAGCACTCTGAGACACTTCCCAGCATGGAAGGAATTATATAAGTGCGAGTTGTTGTTGTCCTCCAGTGTGTTATTCCAGCTGCCGCTTGTGTTTGATGCTGAGCTCCAGGAGATACGTTTCTGACAAACTTTTGTTACGTGTCAGCTAGCTTTGGTTTCAGCAGCAATTAATCTATCAGTCGAGTAGCTTTGAGCAAGATGAAACGCTGGCCTTGGCACCGCGCGCTCAATGTCACTTTCCTGCCATTTGGGCAACTTAGGGATAAATTTCATCAGAAGGAAATGACTGATGGTTGCAGTTACTCACACTCTCCCCCCACTCCCCCCCACACACTCTCCCCACCACCCCACCCCAGGCAACACACACTGACATCAAGATATGCCACCATCTTAACTCTGAAACATTGATGTCAGCCTATCTGCTGCAGGACTTTGAACTCCCATCCCTGGTCTAGGTTAACATTTCAATCTAATACAAGTTTCACCCCAAAAATATACAGTCAATTCACTCGACAGCCTATTATTCTATAAAGTGCTTGAGACATCTCGAAGACGTGATAAGATGCTATAACAAATACAAGGATTATCATTATCATTATTAAATTTACATTTCTACATTTACTTTTCATGTCGGGAGGCATTCCCAAGACTATTCACTGGGGTTGGGAACTATGGTTATGCGTTTGGGAGAGGAAAGATGACCAAAGGTACAGTCAAAGAGGAAGATCTTGAGATGGAACATGAATTAGGTGGGAGTGAGTTGGTGGGACTCAGGGATGGAGTTGCAGATTGGCTGAAAGTCCGGACTGCCTATTGTGGGGCTGGTAGGGCAGGGGATGTGAAGCAGACCAGTATCCGATAATCAAGGGGAGAGAGCAAGAGGGTACAGTATGAAGAAATCACAGATGTAGGATAGAGCAAGTCAAGCGATGGGGAACAACAACAACAAAATTACATTGATAGAGTGCCTTTCACGTCGGGAGGACCTCCCAAGGCGCTGCTGAGAGACATTGTCAGAGATGCCACCTTTTAGGTGAGATGTTAAAACCAAGGTGCTGATCTGGTAAATGATCAAGATCTGGAGGCACTATTCAAAATGATAATAGAATTAATAATAAAACCAATAATTGGCACATCCAACAATGCAACACAACACCATCTGCAGTGGACTGTCATCTTAGATTTAGACCGAATGTGGGACTTGAACCTACAACCTTCAAGGAGTTTCTCCCAATGTCCTAGCGAACAAACCTCCAAATAAAATTGGTCATTCACATCATGGCTGGTTGTGGAGCAAGGCTGGGCACAAATTGCCTGTCACTTTTCCCTACAAAACGCAGTCACTACACTTTACAGTGAACGCTGATAAGTGCTTTTTCCGACTTCCTCTTGCCCTGAAAGGTGCTGCATAAACATAAAGATTATTTGTGTAACAGAAAAGATAATCTCAATGAAAGAACACATTAAAATAAAGTAGTGAGTTCTCATAAGGTTAATATTACAAGTGTTTTGGCAAGCTGCTATCAGCCTCACTGGCACTGAGTACTGTACAAAGGTGCCTGCATAATTTTAATCAAAATGAAAGGAATTATTTTGTCAATAGAGATTTACAGCCCATCAGGTAATGGAGGCTATTGACAGCATTTTATTATGGCTGACTGGGAGGGACGTTTTTTGAGTTCGGCTACAAATGTCCAAATCTTTTCAAAGCAGTGGACTTTTTAAGAGATGTAATTTTTCTTAAAAGAGATTGAAAAGTAAACCCATGACGATTACATTGCTGCAATGCAAATATTTTACATTGCAACATGACAGCAAAGAGGATACAGGTTTAGAGTAACTAAAGGCAATTTCAGGACAGATGCCAGGAAGTCATTCTGTACCCAGAAGGTAATTGACGACTGGAACAGGTTACCAGAATGGGTGGTTGAGGCCGAGTTAGAGGGACTCATTCAAAAACCATGCTATTGCTGTGATGGGAGGACAGTAAGTTGGGTATGCTGGAGGGATGAGATCAAATAGGCCAATGACCTAAGCTGATCATGTAACTGAAACAGGTCACAACAAAGGGTGGTTAAGGCTATGACCCTGGGAGCATTTAGCAAAAGTGACAGGAAGGCAAAAGTGATGGATAGCAGTGCCCTTCTGCCTTGCAGGAACCTATCACGTTGTTCTGATATAAAACTCTCTTAAAGAGATAAGATTCCGATTTATCTCCCGATTATCACGGCCACCTTTCCCGTAGCACATAGGATAATGACTGGAATAGGTTACCAGGGTGAAAGGAGCAGGTACCAGGAAGAATGATTGAGGACAGGACAATGAGGCTCATTTGAGAAACAGTTCGATGCTTTGATGGGTGGATGGGAGGTGGGAACTGTATTCTGGAGAGATCAGATCAGATGGGCTGAAGGGCTTTATCCATTAAAACCAATCTTGTGATATATATTTTACTTTGATATATTTACTTTGAATTCAATTTAGGAAAATTATACCTTAACTAAGCTATTTTTGACTTTAGTTATAAAAAGAACCCTTGAATAAATTATTAAATCAGTTGAGTTTAGATTCTCAAATGTCATACTTATTGGTCATGTTGTACCTAGAGTAATAATAATAAAAAACAAATTAATAATAATCCCTGCATTTGATATAGCACCTCATATGGTGAGATGTCTCAAAGCGATTCACTGGAAAGTGAATTTACTGTGTATTTTGTGGGCGAAAGTGATCCGCCAATCGACTAACAATTGGATTCCTACTTACTGCTAGGTAAACAGAGGCATGTGTTTACCCAGCAGCAAATAGGAACCCAATTGTTAGTCAATTGCCAGATCAGTTTTCCGGGGTAATAATTCCTTTAATAAAAATTATAATAAATTGATCACTTCAATCATGACCTTTTCGTGGAACACTGCTGTGTGTAATTGGCTGCTGCTATTTCACAGACAAAATATATCAAATGCAAGGATTATTATTATTAAATGTGGAGTAAAGAAACTTGCCTATGCGCAATTGTGACATAATAACAAAATTATATTCATAGAGCGCCTTTCACGTAGGGAGGACGTCCCAAGGCACTGAACAGTCAGGTCGGGACATGAGCAAGGGAGAGGGGCAGGTTAGGGGGAAGGGGAGGGATGGGAGAGAATTGGGAGGGCAGCAGAAGGCACGATTGAAGAAGAGGGTCTTGAAAAAGGCAAGGGAGGGAGCGAGGCAAAGGGACTGTGGGATGGAGTTCCAGAGTTTTGGGGCAGAGAGGCTGAAAGCCCATCTGCCGATGGTAGGGCGGGTCGGGTGGGGAACATGGAGCAGGCCGGAGCCCGCTGAACGGAGGGGACGGGAGGTTCATAGGGGGTCAGCAGATTCAGAGAGATAGAGGGGAGCAAGGCTGTGAATGCCCTTGAAAATGAGGGGAGTACTCAGGCCCTAGAGCAAAGGAGAGTAAGCAGGATGATGTCCAGTGTTAGAGGAGCGACCTATGAGCAATGACCCAGGGCGCTATCAGTCTTCAAAAGAGATATGTCAGAGAGGACCTCATAGTTTTTAAATAGGATTGATAAAGTAAATCCAAAACAATACTTTCAGAAGATAACAATAGTAATCTTTGCATTTAGTATAGCACGTTTCATTTTGGGAGACCTCTTCAAACCTCTTCAAGGAATTACCATTAAGTGTGTTGACTTTGTGTTTTGCTTCAAGACTTGTATCCTATGCCAAGGCACATTACTGAGCTCCTGTAGCTCAGTGGTCAGAGCACTCACCTTACAAACGCGGTGAGACCTGTGTTCGAATCCAGGCAGATCAGGGTGAAACCTTGGGCAAGTTTCCTTACTCCACATGTCTAATAATAATCCGTCCAAAAAAAACACAATAATAAATATTGGTCACTTCAATTTACGACTGGGACAAACAGCGCAATTGGCTGCCTTGTTTCGCCCACAAATATACAGTCAATTCACTTTACAGTATATTTCTGTGAAGCGCTTTGAGACGTCGATAAGATGTGAAAAGTGCTATAGCAAATGCAAGGATTATTATACCCTTATTATTTTACTGGAAAGAAAGAGGCAATTCAAACCAAGGCAGTTGCAATAGACGACGGGAGTACCTCTGAGAACGTTTAGCTCAGTGGTCTCCACTGCAAGATCGCTTTCTATGAAATTGGCAAATATGTGTTGATTTTCCATTCTGCTGCCTCTGTCCTCGTGCCTTCCTCAACGCCAGCAATCAATACACAAAGATTCCCAGCGGCGTCTGCTGAGACCTACTGTACTTCAGCTATTGATTTGCGAGTTCATGAGAAACTGAATTTTCTGAATTTTTTATAAATATCTGCAGATTAGGCGTGTATTAACATTCACTTAAGGCGCCGGGATGCAAGACACGTATTTACTGGAGTGTTCATCAAACGGCAATACTGCTGAGCATTGCCCATTGTCGTTTTCATTTGTGAGGATACATAGGAATATAGGAACAGGAGGAGGCCATTCAGCCCCTCAAGCTTGTTTAGTCATTCTATTAGATCATGGCTGATCTATATCTCAACTCCATCTGCCCACCTTTGTTCCATGTTCCTCGATGCCCTTACCTTAGCAAAAAATATATCCAATTTCAACAGAGGTCTGACAATTTCAATTGAGAGAGTGTTACACATAAATGTGGAAATTTACAGCACAGAAGAAGGCCATTTGGTGCATCATGTCCATGCTGGATCTTTTAAAGATGGGTCTAATCAGTCCCAGATAGATTGATGAGGAAACAACCATTCAGTTAAACTAATTTGTGCCAATATTTATATTCCACATGAGCTGCCACCTCTCTTCCTTCTACCTCATGCGCACATCAAGTTTTCTCTTGAACACATTCATGCTTTTTTTGTTTCAAATCCCATCTTATAATAATAATAATCCTTGCATTCAGCAGTGTCCCACAAACAGTCATGGATTGAGTGACCAATTTTTTGTTGGTGGGAGGTATTATTATTCCCGGAAAGCGATCCACCAACCAAACGAAATAATAACAATAATAATAATAAAAATCCTTGCATTTGATATAGCATTTTTCACGTCTTCTAGACATCTCCAAGCGCTTCACAGAATCAATTAATCAATCAAGCAATCAAAATTACATTTATATAGTGCCTTTCACATATTGTAAAGTGAATTAACTACACATTTGTGGGTGAAATGTGGCAGCAACTTGCGCACAGAAATGTCCCACACACAGTTATGAATTGAGTGACCAAATTATTATTGGTTTTTTTCGGAGGAATTATTATAAAGCCTGTGGAGTAAGGAAACTTGCCCACGGTTTCGTCCTACCTGGAATTGAACCCAGGTCTCTCACTTGTAAGGCAAGCGCTCTAACCACTGAGCTACAGGACTCCGAATGGGTTCCTACTTCCTACTTATTGTGTGCAGAATAAGGAAACATGACCACGGAATTTAACAGGAATTTCCACGTACAACAACAACAACAACAACTTAAACTTATAAAGCGCCTTTCACGTCGGGAGGACGTCCCAAGGCGCTGGCGAAATTGGTGAAACGTGCTGGCGTATTGGTGAAACGCCAAGTATGCTCAGTTTGATTTGGATACACTGACACGAATATAATACCATTCCATTTACATTGATACAGTGAATGTACAGGGCTAGAATTGCTGTCCATCTGGCTCACTACAAAGCAAGTATCATCTCTCAAACCCTTACAATTGATTTGTTTGCTCAATATGTTTCTAATTGCTCCTCGAGTTTGCTGACACACCACATCTCCCCCACGTATGTGGGTTGTCTGTTTCACATATTCCCCGCTCTCTCTGTGCAAAGCAATTAATTCTGCACAGTCTGTTCACCTTCCCTCTTCTGAACTCGAGTCAATGCACTCCCCCGCTGCAGTGTCGAGTTTGTCATTACTTTACACATATTGTGATTTTAAAACTGAGGTCAGTTCAGGTGGACATTAATTATCCCATGGCATTAGTCGAAAAAGATGATTATTATTATTATTAACTGATCCATGTCGGTGTTTGTACTCCACATTAACCCTACCTCACCTATTGCCCTCTCTTATACGTCTCTCTTACATCACTTCTCCCATGTAGTTTTCTTTTACATTTTCTTTTAGTGAGTTCCATATTGTGATTCCTGTAGCTCAGTGGTTAGACCACTCGCCTTACAAGCGTGAGACCTGTGTTCGAATCCAGGAAGGTCAGGGCGAAACCTTGGGCAAGTTTTCTTACTCCACACGTCTGATAATAATCCCTCAAAAAAAAGCTACAAATAAATCGATCACTTCAATCCACGACTGTTTGTGGGACACTGCTGTGCACAATTGGCTGCCATGTTTTGTCCACAAATATACAGTCAATTCACTTTACAGTATAATCTGTGAAGTGCTTTGAGACGTCTACAGGACGTGACAAGTGTTATATCAAATGCATGGATTATTATTATATTCTCATCATCGTCTTTGTGAAGATGTTCCTCTTAAACTCCCTTTAAGATCTGTTCCTGGCCATCTTATATTTGTTCCTCTTGTTATAAACTCATCAACAAGTGGAAACAGCCTATTAAGCTGACCCACCTTATCAAATTCTTTCATATTTGTAATAATTGAGAGGATTGAAAAATCATTCACTTCATGGCACATAGCACTGGATGGAAATGCTCAGCATCACACAGCATTGGAGGCAACCAGCTGCCAGGCCCCTTCATAGGCAGCAAATCTCTCCCAGCTGTTCCTCTGGCAATGCTTTGCGCAGAGGTAGAGAAGGGAGAGGCACCAAAGCCTCTTCTGGTGATATAGAAGTGACATAAGTGAGCGCGTTGAGCGCATTGAGTGAAGGTTTGATTTATGGGTTGGTTAAATCCTACAAGGATGAGACATTTGTCTTGTTCTCAATCACTAGGCATTTGACACAGATGAAATGTTACGCTGCTCCCCCAAGTGTACCAGGTAATGTGAAGGCAGAGGATGCTCAGAAGCCCTCGCTGTCCGAACACATTCTGCTGCAGGAGCCACTTGACTCGCGTGAGACACCGTTTCCGTAAAACCCGGTTTCTGCTGCTTAATCCCCAACCCACCCCCCAACCTACAAACTCAGTTTAGCTGGCTCCAACCTGCTGCACGTCTCATCCTCTCTGTTCCACCATCGTTTATTATTTATTCAATTTATTCAATTCCCAAACAATCCTGCAGACGTCTTCTTGAGTAAGGCTCATATTTAGTTGTTCACGAGAGAATATTGAATAGAGTAGGTTTTTGTCTTGAATCCATATCCAGGCAGGTCAGGGTGAAAACTTGGTCAGGTTTCCTTACTCCACATGCCTAATAATAATCCCTCCAAAAAGAAACATATTAATAAAAAAAATTGGACGTTTCAATCCATGACTGTTTGTGGAACACTGCTGTGCGCAATTGACTGCCGCGTTTTGCCCATAAATACAGTCAATTCACTTTACAGTATATTCTGTGAAGCGCTTTGAGACGTTGATAAGGTGTGAAAAGCGCTACTACAAATGCAAGGATTATTATAATTATTATAATTATATAATTATAATTATAATAATATTATATAACAATAATAATTATAATAATAATAATTATTATTATTATTATTATCGTCGACCATGCTTTTAGCCACTACACCCTGAAACTCTCCCTCATCGCATCCCTCTGTACCCTCATCACACCCAAGCCCTCCCCGATTTCACTGGTTCCCTATTACAAAATGGATCAACTTAAATATCCCTACACTCGTCTATGGATACCTTCATCCCTTGGAAGCTCCCTATCTCCCTGAACTGCTTACTCCCCACTCCACTGCCCACTTGGTTGGCTCTGACCTTTCGCTTGTCCCTCGCCCACTCTCTTCCATCATTGGTGACCTTGCTTTTAGCTACTTCCCTCGAAACTCTCGAACTCTCTCTTTCAATCTCTCTGCCTTGCTTCCTTATAAAATTACATTTGTATCACACCTTTCGTTTCAGGACCTTAAGAATAATAATCCTTGCATTTGATGTAGCACTTTTCACATCTTCCAGACATCTCAAAGCGCTTCACAGAAAATACTGTAAAGTGAATTGACAGTATATTTGTGGGCGAATCACGGCAGCCAATTGCGCACAGCAGTGTCCCACAAACAGTCGTGGATTGAAATGACCAATTTATTATTGTTTCTTTTTGAGGAATTATTGTTAGACGTGTGGAGTAAAGAAACTTGCCCAAGATTTCATCCTACCTGGAATTGAACCCAGGTCTCTCGCTTGTAAGGTGAGTGCTTTAACCACTGAGCTATAGGACTCCACCTTCCTCTTCGACACCTGGGTTCAGATACACTTGTATTTTAGAGCAATCAGAATTTGTCAAATTCCCCAACATGACCTTAGTGTTGAGGTGGGATGTTTGTACGTTTCCCTTTAAGAAACTGCAGGAAAATCAGCTTTGAAGCCAACAGTAGATTGAACAGTTTGTCAAATTCCGGACTCTTTAAAATAACAAAGTTTGCATTTGGTGTAGTCCTTCACGCTGAAGGGACATTTCAATGCTCTTCATAGGATTTACTGTACAATGTACATTTTTGTAGGGGAACGCTCCCGGCAATTTGTGCACACTAATGTGCCGCAGATGGCTGTGAGTGAAGTGAGTGACCAATTTTATCTGGGGGAAAAAATCGCTAGCAATAATTACCAAATCGCGTTCTGCAAACTCCCTTCTCTTTTCAAGTAGTGCTATGGGATCTCACAAGTCCGCCTAATCATGGAGACATGACCTCGGTTTAACCTCTCATCTGAACAATGGCATCTGCAACAATATCATTCTCCTCCGTCACTGCATTGCAGCATCAGATAGAGGTGTTTAACTTCATAAAAGCACTCAATGACTTGGAGGTTGACAGGCTGTTTCTACTGGCAGGCGAATCCAAAACTAGAGGGAATAAATAGAAAATAGCCATTAGTGGACGTAATAGAGAGTTTAAAGAAACAACAACAACAACAACTTGGATTTATATAGCTCTCTTCTCGCTGGATGGTGTCTCAGAACGCTTCACAATAACGGAATCCCAGGGCCAAGATAGAGGGAGGGGGAAGAAGGTAACCAAAGGCGCGGTCGACAAGAAAGGTGTTTAGCCGAGACCTGAAAATAGGAAGGTGAGGCAAAGGGTGTGAGGAAGGGAGTTCCAGAGCCTCATGGCATAGTGGCTGATGGCACAGCCGCCGATGGTAGAGCGGAGAATTCAGGGGACAAGGAGGAGGCCAGACACCATAGAGCGAAGGCAACGGGTGCTGTTGTGAGGAGAGAGGAGGTCAGAAAGGTAAGGGATGCAGAGGAGTGGAGGGATTTAAACACAAGAGTGAGGATCTTGTAGTCAATCTGCTCTGGGACAAGGGACAATTATTGATAATATATATATATAGATAATAATATGCTAATGCCTGATAATAATGCCACGAGAAAAAAACGCAATAATAAATTGGTCATTTCAATCCACAACAGTTTGTGGGACACTGCTGTGAAAAATTGGCAGTTACATTTCGCCCACAAATATACAGTCAATTCACTTGACAAAATGTGAGGATTATTATCTAAAAAAATACGAGGAAGAAAAGTTATCACTCGAGGCAGAACAGGATCAAAGTAACTAGAATTAAATGATTACTATATTATTATTATTTCATTATTTAGCAAATTGGCTACTATATTCACCTACTAATGTTTGTCACTGATGTATGTTGGATGTTTGTTAAGTAAATAAACATGAAAACATCCTAATGAAATCCATTTACCTGTATTCTTTGAGTATAAAATTAGCGTAATTGGCTAAAATGGCATCCCTATAGCAATGTCTATCATAATAATAACAATGATTCTTGCATTTGATATAGTGCCTTATCACATCGTTGAGACGTCTCAAAGTGCTTCACAGGATATACTGTGATGTGGATAGACAGTTTATTTTGTGGGTGAAACTTGGTAGCCAGTTACGCACAGCAGTGTCCCACAAACAGCTATGGAGTGAGTGACCAACTTTATTAGAAGGATTACTGGCCGGGCACCAGAAGAAACTGCCTTCTCTTTTCAAATAGCACCATGGGATCTTTAACTTCCACCTGAACAGACAGATGGGACATTGGTGTAACGTCTAATCCAACAACAACAACAAAAAATAACACTTGTTTAGCGCCTTTCACATCAGGAGGAGGTCCCAAGCCACTGGACAGTCACAGCTTTAGACCCGAGCTGAGAACTATGGGGAGGGAAGGGGGGGATTCAGAGTTGCTGATGGGTCCATCGAAGAGGAGAGTCTTGAGGCGGGACTTGAAGGAGGGACTGAGGAATGGAGTTCCAGAGGTTGGGGACACAGTGGCTAAAGAGACGCCCACCAATGGTGGGGCAGGTGGATCGAGTGATGTGAAGCAGGCCAGAGCCTGCTGAGCGGAGGGGGTGGGCAGGCTTGGTAAGGGGATAGGAGATCAAGGAGGTAGAGTGGGGCGAGATTGTGGAGGACAGCACCTCTGACTATGCAACACCCACCAGCACTGCGTTGGAATGTCAGTATCAACTACGAGGCTGGTCAGTGATTTCTACTGGGCAACACTGGTCAATGTTGTTCTATGTACCAGAGCAGGCTGACACCTGAACACACTTATAGTTTAACACTGCGTGTCCTGATCGACGTTCGGCTGACATTCCTGCAACTCGCATTCGAGCTACCAGGTCGCTGTGACTCACAGCCAAGCAAGCTGCTGCCCGCCACGTGGTCTCATGCAAACCAGACATATGGTGACTGTGGCGTTAAGTTCTTGGGTAGAGAGGTGTAAAAGTACAAAATCAGGAGGTTTTGTCGTTTAGTACCATTGAGAAAATGTTGACGTTTCGGACGGATTTCTAAATATGGAGCTTGCGTCACCGCTCAAGCCGCTCGCAATTGTGAATGCTCTGTGCATTACTCGTAGCCATAAAATATAATGATAATCCTTGCATTTGATACAGCGCTTTTCACATCTTATCGACATCTCAAAACACTTCACAGAATATAGTGAAAAGTGAATTGACTGAATTGACTACATATGTTTGGAATTTCCACCTGTAGCTGGGACACATGGAATTCGCAGTTTGCTTTGGATACTCTTGAAACAACAATTGAAAATGATAATAATCCTTGCATTTGATACAGCGCTTTTCTCGTCTTCTGGACGTCCCAAAGTTCTTCACAGGATATGCTGTAAAGTGAATCGATATTTGCGGGCCAAAACAACAGCCAATTGCGCACAGCAGTGTCTTTCAAACACTCATGGATCGAGTAGTAATAATAATAATACTAATCCTTGCATTTTGATATAGTGCTTTTCACATCTTGTCGACATCTCAAAGTGCTTCCCAGAATATACTGTAAAGTGAATTGTCTGTATGCTTGTGGGCGAAATGCCGCAGCTAATTGTTCACAGCAGTGTACTACAAATACTCGTGGATTGAAATGACCAAGCTTTATTACTGTGGGGGGTTCTTTTCGAGGGATTATTATTAGGCGTGTGGAATAAGTAAACTTGCCCAAGGTTTCACTCTGATCTGCCTGGATTCAAACACACGTCTCACATTTGTAAGGCGAGAACTCTAACCACTGAGCTATAGCTACAGTACTGTTCTTTTTGAGGGATTATTATCACCGGAAAAGCGATCCGCCAATCGTCTACCACCACGGTTCCTGCTAGGTAAAACAGAGGCATGTGGAGTAAGGAAACTTGCCCAAATTTCACCCTGGCAGGGATCGAACCCAGGTCTCTCTTTTGCGAGGCGAGTGCTCTAACCACTGAGCTACAGGATTCCACTTAAGCATAGTGATGGGGGTCCGTGCATGTCAAACTGTGCGCTGATTAAAAAAAGCATGGCTTTCCCTTCCCCCTCCCCTTCCTCCATCTCCCACCCAGCCTCTCCCCACATCGCCATACAACCTTCAGCCATTTTGCCCCACTCTCACCCCCACCCCCTGAATACCGCTGCTTCACATCCTCCTACCTCACATTGAAGTCTACATTAAGTCCCTACTTTCTTTTTGACCACACTTTTAGTTACCTGTTCCCCATCACACACACACACTCACACTCCTCCCAACCCCAGTTTGCAACTCTGCTGCGTGAAGCACTTTGAGACGTCCTCTCGCTATGTGAGGCACTGTGTAAATGTAAGATCGTTCTTGATATTATGAAAAGAGAAGCAAATAAATTGTCACCGGTGAATTTATCCCCAGGATCAAATTGGTCACTCACTTCAAGGCGGGACAGCACTCTGGCTGCCACATCTGCTTACAAAATGCACGGAATTTGCAATCAAATCTCAATGTGTGAAACACATTGTCAAACACATTGAGATGTTCTCCCGATGTGAAGCCACTATATCAAATGCAAGACTTAGTAATAATAAATAATATTATTAAGGCTTAGTATTATTGTACAATCAATCAATCAATCAAAATTACATTTATCTTGCGCCTTTCACTTCGGGAGGACGTCCCAAGATGCTGAAGAGTAGGGACCAGAGCAGGGAGGGAGGGGTCGGGGTAGGGGGAAGGAAAGTAGGAAAATTGACTGGATATTTGTGGGCGAAATGCAGCAGCCGAATTGCGCACAACAGTGTCCCACAAACAGTCGCGGAAGTGGGGCCAGGGGAGAAAGGGGGAAAATATCATTATTGCTTTGCGACATCCTCCTAGCATAAATATACAAATGTAATTTGTTTATATATATATAATATTTATATGCATTTATATTTGTGAGCAAAATGCTGCAGCCGGTTGCAGACAACCGTCTCTCACAAACAGCCATTGAATAAATGACCAATTTTATTTGGAGGATTGTTGGCTAGGACACTGGAGAGAGAAACCTTCTTCTGTTTTCTATTAGCTCTGTGGGATCTTTAACATCCAGCTGAACCGACAGATGGGACCTTGGTTTAACATCTCATCCGATGAATTAAAATATATCCCATGAAGTGCTTTGAGTTGTCCTCCCGACATGAGATACTTTATATGAAATGCAAAGGAGTATTATTGTTATTACAATACAACAACAAAGGTTTACATTCATGCAGGGAGGAAGGCCTGAGGCACTTAACAATACTTTACTGACTTGCCATCTGTGGGAGGAAGCCAATAAGAAATATTATTACTCAAAATGAGAACAAGGAGTTTAGAGTGAATTTGATGAGCTCTGGGATTCGGTGGAGCCTGGCGAGGATGGTAGCACTGCTTCAGGATGACACAAACCTCCCATTACAACAACAACATCAAGTTCCATTTATAATAATACAGAATACTGTACAATACTATAATATAATCCTAGCATTTGATATAGTGCCTTATCACATTGTTGCGATATCTCAAAGCGCTTTACAGAACACACTGTAAAGTGAACTGACAGTATATCTTGTGGGTGAAACACAGCAGCCAATTGCACCAGCTGTGTCCCAAAACATTCGTGGATTGAGTGACCAATTTTGAAAAAATATGTAGATAGCTACTTTCACACTGGCTAGTATCTCTGAGCCCTAACAGTGGAAGAACTTGACGGCGAGCCAAGGGGAGAAGGGAGGGAGGGGATCATTGGCACGGTGTAACCTGAAGATGGGAAAGGAAGGGGCAAGTTGGAGGGGTTGAGGCAAGGATTTCCAGTGGCTAGAAGTTTGGTAGAGCAGAGGGGATCAGGTATTACTGTAATCTACATCTTGCTCTCAGTGCTTGCTTAGGCTCCACTAAATGACTCTGTCGCCCAACGCCAATTCGGCAGCAATACTGTTCTAAACACCTGCTGAGAACAAATGACTTAAGCAGTCCCAGGGCTCCTGTTTGTAAAGGCTTTCATCGCCATTAAATCAAGTCAAGAGCTGTAATTGTTCAGCGGATTGCAGTTGTTGTGCGGCCAAAGGAGGCACTAGCATTTCCCTGGAGCTGGTTCGGAAGCAATTAAAACCAGATGAAAAGGTAAATTGTCCTCGGAAGTCAGTGGGGAAGGAGCAAAACTGAGAGAGTGAAAAACCTTGGGATGATAATAAGGCCAGATTTGTGGCCCTCAAATGAGGGAGTATAAGGAAGCTTGTTTTTTTTTCAGTGCCAATAACACGGAATGAAACTAATTGATGCTTGTATTCTCTAAATGCAGTGTGAGGAACATCAAACAGCACACTTCAAAATTAAATTAAATGTAACTTGGAACTGGACACTAATTTGCTAAAGGGTCAACTCAACTGATTTGATTTCACAAGAGCTGAGCTGTATTACAGAATTTTGGCTATTATCAATTTATCTAGCTATGTGGCTACAACTCCCTGTGCCTCTTTTCAAACCTTTTGTGGGTAAAAAATGGGGGAAAAGGCTGGTAGAGTACATCCAACACTCAAAGATGTTCAAGAAAGGAGGTGGGGATAAGGGGAGACTTCGTCAGATAAATTGATTAGGCCTCAGCTGGAGTATTGTGTCCAATACTGGGCACCGCACTTTAGGAAGGATATCAGGGCCTTTGATGGGATGGATAGGAGATTTAATAGAATGATAACAGGGATGATGGACTTTGCTTATGTGGAGAGGCTAACAAGACTATGATTGCTCTCCTTAGAGAGAGCCTTGTGGAGTCCTGCAGCTCAGTGGTTAGAGTACTTACCTACAAGCATGGGACCTGTGTTCGAATCCAGGCAGGTCAGGGCGAAACCATGGGCAAGTTTCCTTATGCCACACGCCTAATAATAATCCCTCCAAAAAAAAATTAAAAAATAGGTCACTTCAATCCACGACTGTTTATGGGACACTGCTGTGTGCAATTGGCTATCGTATTTCACCCACAAATACTGTATACAGTCAATTCACTTTACAATACATTCCGTGAAGCGCTTTGAGACATCTAGAAGACGTGAAAAGCTCTATATCAAAATGAAGGATCATTATTAGATGGTTAAAACGAGATTTAATAGAGGTATTCAAATTATGAGGGTTGAGAGAGAGAAACTGTTTCCTGTGGTTGGTGACTCGGTAACCAGAGGATACAGATTTAAGACGATTAGCAAAATAACCAGAGGGGAGATGGGGAGAAATTTATTTACCCAGCGAGTTGGTATGATCTGGAATGCATTGCCTGAAAAGGTGGTGGAAGCAAATTCAATGATTGGAACAAAACATAAAATACTACAGATGCTGGAAATGTGAAACAAAAACAGAAGTTGCTGGGAAAACTCAGCAGGTCAGGCAGCATCCATGGAGAAAGGAAAAAGAGTCAACGTTTCAAGTCCACGACCCTTCGTCAGAACTGGGGCCTGTTGGGAAGGAGAGGTTTTTAAGGACAAGTTAGAGACGGGGAGGCAGGGAAGGCAAAGGAGACAAAGGAGAAAATGTGTTAATTGATGGGTTAAAGAGGTGATAGCGGTGTGAAACAAAAAGGGGGTGAATTTGGGCAAAACTGGGGAGAAGAGGTGATAGTGAAGAGCATTCAACACTCCAGAGAGGCAAGGGGTGTCTGGAGCGATGATTGTAATGGAGGAGGGGAAAGCTCCCCCTCCCCCATTACAATCCAAAACTTCTGTTTTTTGTTTCAATGATTGGAAGATGGAGATGAAGAGGGTAGCAATGCACTCACATTTCCCATCCTGAGCTGTGTCGCCCACCAAGAATCTCCTGGGAGTTCCTGAGACCTGCATTGAGAGCTTTCGCTCTGCCAGGAGCTAAGATGGAGTCCTGTAATTCAGTGGTTAGAGCACTCGCTTCGCAAGCAAGAGACTTGGGTTTGATTCCCAGCAGGGCGAAACCTTGGGCAAGTTTCCTTACTCCACACACCTAATAATAACCCCCCAAGACAAAAAAACTTGAAACAATAATAAATTGGTAATTTAAATCCACGACTGTTTGTGGGACACTGCTGTGCACAATTGACTGCTGTGTTTCGCCCACAATTTACAAATCAATTCACATTACAGCAATTAATTTAATTCTGTGAAACTCTTTGAGAAGCCCAGAAGACATGAAATGCTCTGTATCAAAGGCAAGGATTAATATTATTACTATTATTATCATGCCCAGGTCCTCTCACTTGTGAGGCGAGTGCTCTAACCACTATTATTTAGACATACAGAGCTTGTGAGTAAGTGAACGCCACCACTTTCATGGTAGATAATGAACCGTCGCAATATTTGATGAGATATCTTCTGCAACATGGATGAAGTCGGTGAGGAGGTAGTTACAGGTGTCAGATTTTGTGACACTTGACTCATCTGCCACAGGAAATAAAAATTCATTGTAAGAATAAAAAACGCAGGGTGGAGGTAACAGGACCTGATGAACAACCCTGTGTGTATCTAAACCGTGTGGAGAAGTTGGCAGAGCATCAGAGGTGCAGAAACGACACCCAAATTGGGAAGCAAAGTCACCGGAAGATTAACGCTGCATATTTAACAATATAGCCTGTGTCAATTAGCAGATCACAGCAGATGGGGCAGGAAACATTCTGTCACTGAGGACTTTCCCGCCCATCAACGTACGGATACAAACTTCATGTCGAACTGCTGTTGCCCCAGTGATTAAATACATCTGACAAAAGCTTTCCTGTTAACCCTGCAATCCAAAGGCCTCAGGTGTTCTCTGGACCCTAATTGGACAAGCAGTGGGAAGCTTTCCAAGTAGTGCTGTCAATGGCAAAGTACATGGTTTGAGCTAGTTAAACACCACACCTAACGCACACATCAGGGTTTGCCCCAAGCCTTGGCTCTCGCCAACCTGTACTAAATACTCCTCTGGAGTTAAGTAAACAGGATGCATTCCTCCGGGTAGAGAGTGGGCACTCCATTCCAGGCACAGGCAAGTTTCCATGTTCGGGTAGCAAACATGCGAGGTACTGTCAGGTTTGGATATTAAGCGTATTTTGCGGGTGAACGTGTGCAGCCAATTTGCACACGACAAGGTCCAGCAAACAGCCATTTAGTCATTGTGGAGTCCTGTTGCTCAGTGGTTAGAGGGCTAGCCTTACAAGTATGAGACCTGTGTTTCGAATCCAGGTAGGTCAGGGCCTTGGGCAAGTTTCCTTACTCCACACACCTAATAATAATCTGTCCCCAAAAAAATATAACAAATTGGTCATTTCAATCCACGACTGATGTGTGACACTGCTGTTTGCAATTGGCTGCTGTGTTTCACCACAAGTATATTCTATGAGCGCTTTGAGATGTCTAGAAGATGTGAAAAGTGCTATATCAAATGCAAGGTTGATGATGATTCAGCGATTGTATCCCGTGGATTGTTGGTCAGGAGGAAACTCCTTTCTGTTTGTGAAAAGTGACAAGGGGTCCTTAATCTCTATCAGTCACACCCACCTCCCCACCCCCACTCCTCCCCTCGCATTCCTCCACTTTCCCCAATTCCAACCCCAGCTCGGGTCTCAAACATTGACTGTCCAGCGCCTTGGGACATCCTCTCAACATGACAGGTGCTATACAAATGTAATTTTATTGTTGTTGTTGCTGAAGAGGCAGCCAGAAGCAATGTTTAATGTCTCAACCAAAGGACGGCATGATTCAGAGTTACTCGGAAAGTGTGGTTGTTTCTGTCCACCCTCCCATCCCCCCCCTTGCCCTTCCCACTGTTTTGATTCCAAGCTCTGACTTGGGGACAAACCCTTGTCTGTCCAGTGCCTCGAGACATCGTTCCAACGTGAAAGCCGCTGTGTAAAGGTCATTTTGTCGTTGCTGTTGGTTGAAACCAGTTTTCCATGAAAGCTCGGGAACACTCTCCCTCAATCCCCCCGCCTTGTCCCTTCCTTCCCCATTTTCAGGTCGCATCTTCCTCTTTGCCGGTGCCTTTGGTCACTTGTCCCCTCCCCAGCTCAGTGTTGTGCTCTGACACTGTCAAGGGCTCTGGCACGATGCCCTTTGCATGGGGTGTTATATAAATGCAAGTGTTGTTGGATTCAATAAATAGCCTGACACTGTAGAGCAGTGGTTTCCAAACTGTGGGGCACACCTCCCTTGGAGGGCACATACCGTTGGCTGGGGCGGTGTGGAGCTTTAGAGTCACAAGCCCCTGAGTGTGTGTGGAGCCGAGCCCCCGAGTGTGTGGAGCCGAGGACCTGAGTGTGTGGAACCGAGTGTGGAGCCGAGTGTGAAGGAGTGGGGACACAACAAAAACTTTGCTGAGTTAGTGGGAGGCACCGCTATTTATAGTTCAGAAGCCACTGCTGTAGAGGGAAGGTAGTAGATGGGTACTCAAATGGGCCAAAGGGCCTTCTTCATTCAAAACAACTCTTCTGACCCACTTTTACTCAACTGGCAATAGCTACAGCCAACAGAATAACCTATTAACGTGAAACATTTCAGAGCTGGGTTGATTCCTCCTCAATGCAGAGAGCTGCATGCGGAAATCGTCTTGACTTGTGCCAATTAAGTTGTGATAAAATGCGGCACAGTGTGAAATGTCAAATTATGCTAATACTTTTTTTTGGTGCCTCTTTAACTGAAGCGCCTGCTGGATGCTATGTACAGCTTCTAATGGCGTGCAAAAGAGCAACCAGAACTAACACACAATGCATTGACACTGACACCGTCAGCCTTTTATTTAATGCAGTCGTGGGATGTGGGCAACACAGCCAGGACGCACTATGTGTCATCACCCCTGCTTTGGAGTCCTCTGAACCCCTCTCTCTCTGGCCCATCTCCCATACTGACCCATCCTCTGCACTTATTCTCCTCCACAACACCCTCTCCACTGCACTCAACGGCCTTGCCCCCCTCACCTCCTGAAACGCCTCCTATTCTCGAACCTCACCATGGTTCACCAGCCACCTCCGCTCGCTCAAGAGCCAGGTGCGGGCCGCTGAACGCACTTGGCTAAAATCCGATCTGACGGTCCACCGGCATATCTGGCTGGACCACATCAAAACTTACTGCTCCGCTCTGGCCTCCACCAAATCATCTAATCCTGGAGGCGAAGGATAACCCCTGGCTTCTGTTCTCCACAACAAACCAGCTCCTCCGTCCTCCCCATCACACCTCGCAGATTCTTTCCTCTGCCTTTCACTGCGAGGTGATGCTGGATTTCCTTGACCAGCGCCGACTTCCACCACCTCTGCAACATCGCCAGACTCTACCACTGCCACACCCCTCAGGTGGCCGAAACCCTCACCCACGCATTTGTCACATCCAGACTCGACTATGGAAACTCTCTCCTCATCGGTCTTCCCAGCTCTTCCCTTCACAACCTGCAGATCATCCAAAACTGCAGCTAGTGGCCTCTCCCACACCAAGCTCCACATCCCCATCACTGCCACCCTTGCCCAGCTCCCCTGGTCCCCTATGCCCCCAAGGATCGAATTTAAGATCCTCATGCTCACTTTTGAGGCCATCCATAACCTTGCCCCCTCCGACCTCTCATATTTGCAATCCCCCTATGAACCTGCCCACCCCCTCCTTTCAGGGGGCTCTGGTCTCCTCCATGACCACCGCCCAACCCACCCTACCATTGGTGGACAGGCTTTCAGCCTCTCTACCCCACATTCTGGAACTCTATCCCACAGTCCCTTCGCCTCGCTTCCTTCCTTGCCTCCTTCAAGGCCAGTCTCAAGACCCTCCTTTTCTACCATGCCTTCAGCTGCCCACCCACCTCTCTGCCTCCCCTCACCCCTACCCCACCTTTTCTCCTTGCTTGGCTCCCAACCCCTGACTAACGTCCACCTGACGTTAAAGGCGCTCTATAATTTTTTTTGATGTTGTCGTCACTACTAAGCACTTCGCACTATGCTATTTCGCCCATAAAATACACAGTCACTGCATATATGGAGTATATGTGGAGTATATGAACAACAACAACAACATTGACAACAACAACAATATTGCACTTGTATAGCGCCTTTCACGTCGGGAGGACGTCCCAAAGTGCTGAACAGTCTGATCGGGGGGTGGGGGTTGGGGGGTGGGAGAGGGTCAAAGTAGGGGGAAGGGGAAGGAGAGTGGGAGAGGGGGAAGGGTTAGTGGGGCAGCCGAAGGCACGGTCAAAGAGGAAATTCTTGAGACCGACCTTGAAGGAGGAAAGGGAGGAAGCAAGGTGGAGGGGCTGCGGGATGGAGTTCTACAGTGTGGGAGCAGAGAGACTGAAAGCCCAGCCACCGATGGTTGGGTGGTTAGGTTGGTGGATGCGGAGCAGGCCTGAGTCTGCTCAATGGAGGGGACGGGCAGGCTGATAGGGAAACAGCAGGTCAGAGAGATAGGCGGGGGCAAGGTCGTGAATGGCCTTGAAAGTGAGGACAGGGATCCTGAATTCGAACCTCTGGGTGACGGGGGGGCCAGTGGAGACGGGCGAGGGTGGGAGTTATGTGGTCGCGAAGCCTGGTGCAGGTGAGTACACGAGCTGCAGAGTTCTGAATGATCTGTAGCCTGTGAAGGGAGGAGCTGGGGAGGCCAAAGAGGAGGGAGTTCCTGTAGTCGAGCCTGGAAGTGATAAAGGCGTGGAAGGGTGAGGGTGAATCAGTGGCGGAGTCTGGCAATATTGCGGAGGTGATGGAGACTGTGCCGGTCATGGAGCGGATGTTGGGGAGGAAGGATTGTTCAGGGTCGAACAAGACGCCCAGATTCCTGATTGGCTTCGTGAGGTGGAGAGAGCAGCCTTGAACGCTGATGTTCTCAGCACCTGAAATACAGAGGTGCTGACTGACATGTGGAGGGCTTCTGTCTTGATGACGTTGAGTTTTAGGAAATTTGCCCTTGTCCAGGACTCGATGTCGGATAGACATGCAGTCATAACACCAGTGGTCCTGTAATCGAGGGTTGATGCGGATAAGTAGAGTTGGGTGAATCCTGTAGCTCAGTGATTCAGCACTCGCCTCGCAAGCAAGAGATCTGGGTTTGATTCCTGGCAGAGCGAAATGATGGGCAGGTTTCCTTACTCAACACGCCTCTGTTTACCTAACAATCAATAGAAACATGTTATTAGTCAATCAGTCATTTCAATCCAGTGCTGTGAGCAATTGGCTGCCATTATTCACCCACAAAATACAGTCAATACAGTATATTCTGTGAAGCGCTTTGAGATGTCTCAAAGACTTGAGAAGGCAGCTATATCAAATGCAAGGATTATTAATGCCTCGGGACGTACTCCCGACGTGAAAGGCACTCTATAAATATAATTTTGTTGTTGTAGTAATATTATTAATAATAAATTGAATTAACTGTATATTTTGTGGGCAAAACACAGCAGCTAATTGTGCATAGCAGTGTCCCACAAACGGTCGTGGATTCAGTAATCAAATTATTTTTTTGGGGGGAGAGGGATTATTACACCTGGGAAGCGATCCGTCAATCGACTAACAATTGGGTTCCTCCTTCCAGCTCAGTAAACACAGGTGTTCAGAGTAAGGAAACCTGCCTAAGGTTTTGCCCCACCCGGAAATTGAATCCAGGTCCTCTTGCTCTAAATAATGAGCTACGATTGCACTGCCCTGCCCCATCTCCACGCATCTTCAACAACAACAACAACAAATTACATTTATAGAGCGCCTTTCACGTCGGGAGGACGTCCCAAGGCGCTGCACAGGAGGCGTGTGACCCGAGCTGGGAGGGGAGTGTTTGGGAAGGGGTGAGACACGAAGGGGAGGTTGAAAAATTCGAGGTGGAACAAAAGGCACGTCGAAGAGGAAAGTCTTCAAACTGGCCTTGAAAGAGGAGAGGGAAGAAACGAGAGGGAGGGATTGGGGGATGGTATTCCATAGGGTGGGAGCGGAGAAACTGAAGGCCCGGCCTCCGATGGTGGGGCGGTTCGGGCGGGGGGCTTGGAGCAGGCCAAGTCCTGTTGAACGGAGGGTCCGGGTGGGCTTGTAGGGGGAAAGTAGATTGGTTAAATAGGGTGGGGCAAGGCCGTGTAAGGCCTTTAAGGTGAGGACAAGGATCTTGAACTCGATTCTCTGGAGAATGGGGAGCCAATGGAGACGGGCGAGGGTGGGGGTTATATGGTCGCGGAGGCGGGTGCGGGATAATACACAGGCTGCAGAGTTTTGGATGACATGCAGCCTGTGAATGGAGGAACTGGGGAGGCCAACGAGGAGAGAGTTTCCACAGTCCAGCCTCGAGGTGATGTATGCGTGCACGAGTGTTTCGGCAGCGCGGGGGGTAATATAGTTGCGGAGCCTGGCAATGTTGCGCAGGTGGAAATAAGCGGTGCCAGTCAAGGCACGGATGTGGGGGAGGAAGGAGAGTTTTTGATCGAACATGAAGCCGAGGTACCTGATTGGCTTTGTGAGGTGGAGAGTGCAGCCTTGGATGTTGAGGCTGGCAGCGCCCGATGTGCGGAGGCGCTGGCTTGAGCCGATCAGGAGGGCCTCGCTCTTACTCACGTTCAATTGCAGGAAGTTGCCCCTCGTCCAGGACTCGATGTCGGACAGACATGCTGTCAGAACATCGATTGTCTGGGGGTTGAGGGATGAGGTAGAAAGGTACAGCTGGGTGTCGTCCGCATACATGTGGAAATTTACCCCATGTTTGCGGAAGACATCGCCCAGAGGGAGCGTGTAAAGGGTGAAAAGGAGGGGGCCTAGGACAGAGCCCTGAGGGACGCCGTGAGAAACTGTGCGGGGGTTTGAGGAAAAACCGTTGGAAGAAACAAAGTGTAAATGGTGGGTCAGGTAGGAATGGAACCAGTCAAGGACTGTGCCTTGAAGGTTGAGGTGGGAGGAAAGACGTTGGAGGAGGATGGTGTGATCGACTGTGTCGAACGCAGCAGACAGGTCAAAGAGGACGAGGAGGCAGAGGGAGCCCTGGTCACAGGCGGTTAGGATGTCATTTGTAACCATAACCAGGGCAGTTTCTGTGCTGTGAATTGGGCGGAAACCTGATTGGAGGGGTTCAAGGAGTGAGTGAGTGAGTTGAAAGGAAAGAGCGGAGCTGGGAGGCAACCACTCTTTCAAGGACCTTGGATAAAAACAGGAGGTTGGAGATGGGTCGATAGCTTGATGGTTGCGACGCATCAAGGGAGGGTTTCTTCAGGATAGGGGTGATGGTGGCTGTTTTAAGGGAGGTAGGGACAGTGCCTGAGGAGAGGGAAAGGTTGATGGTGTCAGAAATAAGCGGGGCCAAAAGGTGGAGCTGGATGCGGAGGAGGGGGGTGGGGATGGGGTCCAATGAGCACGTGGTGGGTTTCATGGAGGTAATTATTTTTGTGACTGAAAACGGGGTGGTGGGGTTGAAAGTGTGAAATGGGGGGTGAGTAGGGGTTGAGGTAACTGATGAGGGTGCGGAGGTGGAGGAGTGGTGGAGGGAGGAAACCGCAGAGCGGATTCTCTCTATTTTGGACTCGAGGAAGTCCAGCATCTCAATGTGAAGACATTGGAAAGGGTACAAAGAAGATTTACTAGGTTAGTGCCAGGATTGAGGGACTTCAGCTATGAGGAGGAGAGGCTAGATAGGCTAGGGTTATTCTCTCTGGAGCAGAGAAGATTGAGGGGAGACCTAATAGAGGTTTATAAGATCATGAGGGGTTTCGACAGGGCAAATAGAGAAAAACTATTTCCACTCGTGGGCGAATCTGTGACTCGTGGTCACAGATTTAAAATAGTTTCAAGGCGAAGTAGAGGGGAGCTGAGGAGAAATGTTTTCACTCAGCGAGTTGTTCGAATCTGGAATGCATTGCCTGGTGGAGGTTGATTCGATAACAACTTTTAAAAGGGAATTAGATCTTTATTTAGGGAGAACAGGTCTATTAGGCTATGGGGAGCGGGCAGGGCAGTGGGATTGAATCGCTCTTTTCAAAGAGCCGGCACAGACTAGATGGGCCGAATGGCCTCCTTTTGTGCCGTAAAATTCTATGAATCTATGAATCTATGAATCTCCTCACAACGATCGTTAGACGAGAGGATCTGCGAAGTGAAGATCCTCTTCAAGCCGCTAACCTTGATATACCAGTGGAGTCCTGTAGTTCAAGCGAGAGACCTGGGTTCGATGCCAGGCAGAGCAAAATTTGGGACAAGTTTTATTACTCCACACGCCTGATAATAATCTATCCCCAAAAAAACAATAACAAAATCGGTAATTTCAATCCATGACTGTTTGTGGGACACCGCTGTGCGCAATTAATTGGCTGCTGCATTTCGCCTGATACCCAGAAAGGGAGTTTAGAATCAGTGCTGGGAGCCAAGCCCCAAACAAAGTGACTATTTAGACTGACACTATGACACTGATAGAGAGTTTATCACAGTGTTCTGGCCAACAACCCTGCAGATAAAAATCGTCATTGACTTCATAGATGGTTTGGGGGCATTGCTGTAGGCAAATTGGCTGCTGCATCTGTTTAGGCAAATTTGCTCCAGCCTAACAAAATGTACACAGTATACAGGGTATCATGTGAAGCACATTCAGATATCTTCCTGCTGTGAAAAGCAACATATCATATGCATATACAACAACAACAACAAAATTACACTTGTATAGTGCCTTTCATGTCAGGAGTATGTCCCATGGCACTGGACAGTCATTGTTTCAGACCCGAGCTGGGGACGGGGAGGGTGGAGGGAAACGGGGGGGATTTGGGGTAACCGATGGGACCGTTGAAGAGGAGGGTATTGAGGCGGGACTTGAAGGAGACCAGGGAGGGGATGGGCGAGGCGGAGGGACTGAGTTCCAGAGGTTGGGGGTAGAGTGGCTGAAGGCTCGCCCGCCAATGATGGGGCGAGTGGGTCGGGGGACATGGAGCAGGCCAGAGCTTGAATGAGGAACTGTACTGTGTTAGTACAGATTAAATCACTCTAGGCATAGTTTCTTAACTGTCAATTCACTTTACTGTACATTCCATGATGCATTTTGAAAAGTCTTGAAGATGGACAGTGGCAGAGTGGATCCACAACTGGCTGCGAGACAGAAAGCAGAGAGTTGTAGTGAGTGGCTGTTTTTCAGACTGGAGGGAAGTGAGCAGTGGTGTGCCACAGGGATCGGTTTTGGGACCATTGCTCTTTGTAATCTACATCAATGATATGGACTTGGGTGTAGGGAGTACAGTTTCCAAGTTTGCAGATGACACTAAGTTAGGGAGAATAGTAAATAGTGAGGAGGATAGTAGCCATCTGCAAGAGGATACAGACAAATTGGTAAAGTGGGTAGACACATGGCAGATGAAGTTTAATGGAGAGAAGTGTGAGGTGATGCATTTTGGGAGAAGAAATGAAGGGGGGCAATATAGGCTGGATAGTACAATTTTAAATGGTGTGAAGGAACAGAGAGACCTGGGGATTTGTGTTAGTGACTCGTTGAAGGTGGCAGGACAGGTAGAGAAGGCTGTTAAGAAGGCATATGGGATACTACGCTTTATAAATAGGGGTATAGAGTACAAAAGTCAGGAAGTGCTGACTAACCTCTATAAAACTTTGGTGAGGCCTCAGCTGGAATACTGTGTTCAATTCTAGTCACCACACTACAGAAAGGATGTGAAGACATTGGAAAGGGTACAAAGAAGATTTACTAGGATGGTGCCAGGATTGAGGGTCTTCAGCTATGAGGAGAGGCTAGATAAGCTAGGGTTATTCTCTCTGGAGCAGAGAAGATGGAGGGGTGACCTAATAGAGGTTTATAAGATCATGAGGGGTTTCGACAGGGCAAATAGAGAAAAACTATTTCCACTCGTGGGCGAATCTGTGACTCGTGGTCACAGATTTAAAATAGTTTCAAGGCGAAGTAGAGGGGAGCTGAGGAGAAATGTTTTCACTCAGCGAGTTGTTCGAATCTGGAATGCATTGCCTGAAAAGGTGGTGGAGGCTGATTCGATAACAACTTTTAAAAGGGAATTAGATCTTTATTTAGGGAGAACAGGTCTATTAGGCTATGGGGAGCGGGCAGGGCAGTGGGATTGAATCGCTCTTTTCAAAGAGCCGGCACAGACTAGATGGGCCGAATGGCCTCCTTTTGTGCCATAAAATTCTATGTGAAAATTGAGTGCTGGCATATGTGGCAATGTAACGCATACATAGTTCATATAATCAATGAGAGCAACTAGGACTGTTAATAAGACTATACAAAAATTGCCTAACAAAACAACTGGTAAACAATATCAACCTCCTGCAAAGAAAAGCTATTCTGGGAAGCTCAAATATATTAAGAAAAGTAGCATCGATTCATATATAAATTGTCAGTTTTATTGGTCTCGCTGGCTATCACTGAAAACCATTTGGAAATTACCTCAACAGAGTGATTTAAACATTGATAACAATTATTCTTCTTATTATTGTTATTAATATTGTTGCAAATACGGAGTTGGAAATACACAGTCACTACATCCTACCCAGCGCAAGGCTTTGAGATGGTTTGACATCGACTGCATCATATGGAAGAATTTTTTTTTTTTTGTTACAACGCCAAAGGGGAATTCAAGGTCACTAAAAATGATGGAAGGTGTTGGCAGGCAAACATTTGAACGCAATTTGATCGTTAGTCCAAAGGAGCCATAATGAGAGTATTTTGTAATCACAAGAGCTGCTATTTGAATCCAAATGAGATATTACTAATTTTAACAAGTAAAGGTCACAGATAGTCTTTAGAGAACTCGCCTCGCAAGCAAAAGGATCTGGTGTTGCTTCCTGGACAGGGCCAAAACTTTGGGCAAGTTTCCTTACTCAATGCGGCTCTGTTTACCTCGCAGAAACTAGGAAACCCAGTTGTTTGTCAATTGGCGGATCACTTTGGTTGGGGTAATAATGGCTTTAAAAAAATGAATAATAATTTGGTCATTCAATCGACAATTATTTGTGGGGCACTGCTGTGCGAAATTGGCTGCCGCGCTTTGCCCACGAAATATAAGGTCAATTCACTTTACAGTATATTCTGTGAAGCACGTTGAGACATATCGAAGACGTGGTAAGGTGCTATTTCAAGTGCGAGGATAATTATTATTATATAATCTCAGATACTGTCATCTCAGATCCTGTAATCTCAACACCTCACATTGGATAAGATAAGCATATTCACACAGAGGGAGCCTATGGGGATCTGAAAGGCATAGGTCTATTGTCAGACCAGAAACATACATGTTAATATATCCCACAGTGTATTCTCTTGTATTCTCTAAGTTAATTTTTAATGGCTCTCAGAGGAGTGTTCTTTTCATGGCATATTCTGTGTACGTGACTTAAAGATGAGAGACTCCCACTCGCCCCGAACCAGGCAGAAATTACATCCCCTCTTCCCAACTGCAATGATCTGACAGTAGGAAATTACAGGAATAAGGGCAAATAAGATTTGGAGAGTGTGGCCTGGTCATTGTGGAGTCCTGTAGCCCAGTGGTAAGAGAACTTGCCTTGCAAACGAGAAACCTGGGTTCGATTCCGGGCAGGGCAAAACCTTGGACAAGTTTTCTAACTCCACACACCTGATAATAATCCCAAAAAAAAAAAAAATTGTAATTTCAATCCACAACTGTTTATGGGACACTGCTGTGGTGATATCATGTTTTGCACATAAAATATACAGCCAATTCACTTTACAGTATATTCAGCGAAGCACTTTGACGTGCTTAGAAGATGTGGAAAGCGTTGTATCAAATGGAAGGATTATTCTTATTCTTATTATCACCTGGGGTGGTGCCTGGGGCCAATGAGCAGAATAAATGGTACTTCAGTGACAAGTGAGTGGTTTTCGTAGCAGATTGCCTCCAGGCAAAGCCTGCCTCTGAACCTCTATGCGTCAAATTCAGCCCAGAAGCCATGATTCAGACAGGACCTGGTAAGTCACAGCTTTTGATCCGCTGTCGCCCCACCCCCACCTCCCTGCCAGATGAAATGTTAAGGCTATTCACTCCACACGCCTCTGTACTGTGGCGTACAGAAGCAGCGAGCAGAAACTCAACTGGTGTTTGTGCTCCACCACTACCCAGTCATCTCTCCTGCACCCCTTTACACCCTTCTCCCTCAAATATGCATCAAGTTCCCTCCTAAATAAATTTATGTTTTTGCTTAAACCACAGCTTCTGACGGTGAGTTACATTCTCACCAGCCTCTGAAATTCCTCCTAAATTCCCTATTACATTAACTCTTGGCTATTTTATATTTAAAATCCCCCCTGCTTCCCTCCCTCCCCCGCAATTGAAGACAATTACAGGCCACTATCGGGGATTAAGTGGCTTTCAGCTCTTTTCACGAATAATGATAATCTTTGCATTTGATTTGCGCCTAATCACATCTCTAATCATGTCTCTAATTGCATTTGAGACGTCTCTAAGCTCTTCGCAGGATATACTGTAAAGTGAATTGACTGAATACAAGTAGACCCTGCTTAACGTTGCTTCGGTTAACGTTCTTTCGTTATTACGTTGCTGATAAATTGGGAACATATATCCATTTAACATCGCAACATTCTCTATTAGTTCGATCACCAGCGGGTGGAAAGGGGGCACAACGGCGCTAGGGCCTGTTCGTCAAGAGAGTGACGGGCTGGCTGGGAGTGAGTCACCAGCAGCGAGTGAGACCAGCCAGCCGGCAGCGAGTGAGTGAGCCGGCAATCAATCAATCAATCAATCAATCCTTACATTTATATAGTAAATACAGTTTACAGTCAGGGAGCGAGTATAATGTTTTTATTAGAAAATTTGGATGAAAAATGCCCCAAAGAACGTAACTCCAGTTTTTGCATTCATTTTTATGGGAAAAATGTATTTGCTTAACGTTATATCACTTAAAGTTGCACTTTGCAAGAACCAAACTACGACGTTAAGCAAGGAATACCTGTATATTGTGGGTGAAACAAGGCAGCCAATTGCGCAAAGCAGTGTCCCACAAATGGATTCAAATGACCAAGTTATCATTTAATTTTTTTTAATTTATTTGCTTTGAAGGGATTACTACCCCCAGGATAAGCCAGTTCGAATTTACTGCTGGGTAAACAGAGGCATGTAGAGTAAGTAAAACTTGCCTAAGGTTTCACACAGCTCGGGAATCGAACCCAGGTCTTTCCTCTCGCTTGCAAGGCGAGCGTGCTCTAATGAATACGCTGCAGGAATTCACATCTGTGGGCTTAACAGTTTAATACAGTTTAATACAAACGCACTAAACTGTGCAGCACCCGCTGCCTTTCCCCTTGTTCCAGCCCTCCCCTCTCCCTACACACACACACACACACACACGTTGCTGCAGGAGCTGTTAAGGAAACTCGATGTCTGCACAAGAGCAGACAGAGGTCACTCTGCGTCACGCCGCTGTGCTGGGTTTGTTGGCTCAGTGTGTTTTGGCAAATACATCATCAGCTGGTGAAAGGCTCCATTTGGGGATTGAAGCCGATCATTCAGAGTGGAATGTTCTTGCCCTCTACTGATCAAATTCAGATCGCACTCCATGCTTCACGAGAGACTGCAGCCAGGGTCTAACTCATGTTACATCAGTTGCCCCCGTCGATATCTTATCAAATGCCAGTTGCTACAGTGTTATGGGAGGAGAAGGAGACCGATCACTTGCATTTCAATCTATAATAATAATCCTTGCATTCGATATAGCGCTTTTCATGTCTTCTAGACGTCTCAAAGCGCTTCACAGAATACACCTTGCACGCGTACATCACCTCACGGCTGGATTACGGAAATTCTCTCCTAGTCGGCCTCCCCAGTTCCTCCATTCATAGGCTGCAGGCCATCCAAAACTCTGCAGCCCGTGTACTATCCCGCACCCACCTCCGCGACCACATAACCCCCACCCTCGCCTGTCTCCACTGGCTCCCCATCCTCCAGAGGATCGAATTTAAGATCCTCGTCCTCACCTACAAGGCCTTACACGGCCTTGCCCCATCCTACCTAGCCGATCTACTCTCCCCCTACACGCCCACCCGGACCCTCCGTTCAACAGGACTTGGCCTGCTCCAAGCCCCCCGCCCGAACCGCCCCACCATCGGAGGCCGGGCCTTCAGTTTCTCCGCTCCCACCTTATGGAATGCCATCCCTCAATCCCTCCGTTTCACCTCTTCCCTTTCCTCTTTCAAGGCCGATTTGAAGAGTTTCCTCTTCGATCGTACCTTTTGTTCCACCCCAAACTCTTATACCTCCCCTTCGTGTTTCACCCCTTCCCAAACACTCCCCTCCCAGCTTGGGTCACACGCCTCTTGTTTAGCGCCTTGGGACGTCCTCCCGACGTGAAAGGCGCTGTATAAATGTAAATTGTTGTTGTTGTTGTTACACTGTGAGGTGAATTGACTGTATATTCATGGGTGAAAAGCGGCAGCCAATTGCACACAGCAGTGTCCTACAAACAGTTGTGGATTGAAGTGACCAATTTATTATTGTTTTGTTTATAAGGGATTATTACAAACGTGTGAAGTAAGGAAACATGCCCAAGGTGTCACGCTGCCTGGAATTGAACCCAGATCTCTCACTTGTAAGGTGATTGCTCTACCCACTGAGCTGCAGGACTCCAATCAGGAACGGAGCTCGGCAAGCCTTCAGATGTGCGCCCCCTAGTAACTTTTGATAAGCTAATGTTAATACTAAAAATTCATACAATTAATTATCAATGAAAGTAATGGTAATAGTTATACATTTATTTATGAAACATATTTCAGTTTTAGGTAAGTATTAAGCATTCTCCAGTCAACTAACTGCTAACTCCCAAGCCTCCGCCACTATACGCCAGCAGACGACAGCAGTAATTTTCACAGTGCGTGCTCTGTAACCAGGGCCAGTGCCCCCCAAATTTTGGCGCCCTAGGCAACTGCCTAGTTTGCTTAAAGGTAGCGCCGGACCTGACTCCAATATAGGGCCTTTCGTGTCAAGTAGCCCTCCTTAAAGCGCTTCACAGTGCATTATAAAGTGGATTGATTGGATATTTTGTGGGCAAAATGACTTGGAAACAGCCATGGAGTGATGGGGTCTGTTGGCCAGGACACTGATAGAAACTCTTTTCTCTGTGTGCGTACTTTCACGGGATCTTTGATGGTCACCTGAATAGGCAGATGGGACCTCGGTTTAATGCCTGATGTGAAGGAACTTGACTGAAAACAGATGGGATTTGGACTTTTGGACTTTTGGGATTTTGGACTGAAGTTTAAATTGTTGTTGACTGGTTCAAACCCAAAGTTATTATGTGCAGCTCAGTGGTTAGAGCACTCATCTTACAAGCGTGAGACCTGTGTTTGAATCCAGGCAGGTCAGGGCGAAACCTTGAGCAAGTTTCCTTATTCCACACGCCTAATACCATAATAATAACTCAACAAAAAGAAAACAATAATAAAATTAGTCATTTCAATCCACGACTGTTTGTGGGACATTGCTGTGCAATGTCCCACAAACTCTTGTTGGACAACAATGTTCCCACAAACAGCCATGAAGTGAGCGACCAATTTTATTTGGGCTGCCAAGTTTCACCCACAAATATACAGTCAATTCACTTTACAGTATATTCTGTGAAGCACTTTGAGACATCTATAAGACATGAAAAGTGCTATATCAAATGCAAGGATTGTTATTCACCTTAAGAGAAGCTGTGGGGTGGAGGGAGGGGTGGGGGCGGGGGACAGGGTGGGAGATATTTTAGTCTCTGTCTAGGTTGGATTTTAGCCCAGAATTGATGTAGTTTTAGAGCACACTCAATCATCCTTTCTTCTTCCAAGAACCACATCCAACAGTAGTCAGACGAGCTACTTATAAAAGATTGATGCAGTTTCGAACCCAAATTATAGTCCATATTCATTAAATTAGTTTTCCCTGTAATGTGAGTCCTTAAAACACAGAGATGACTAATTAAACAGAGCGCTTTGTGTAGAGAACATCTCTGTGATGGAGCGTGCTCTTGTTGGACATCCCAGTTTTTGGAAGGGCTGTGTGAAGTGCACCAAACATTAGACAGTGTATTGATTATCACCAGGTCCATTTATTCAGTGGTGTAATAATGATGATAATAATAATAATATCCTTGCAATTTTTATTATGGTGTTTTTTTGAGGGATTATTATTTGGTGTGTGTGTGGAGTAAGAAACTTTCCCAAGGTTTCGCCCTGATCTGCCTGGATTTGAACACAGATCTCATGCTTGTAAGGCGAGTGCTCTAACCACTGAGCTACAGGAGCTCCATCGGTGTGAATTAACAGAGTGGCAGTCTTCACCTCCACCATCTCTTCCTGTGAGAGGACAGTTAAATAATAATAATAATAACCCTCGCATTTGGTACAGCACCTTTCACGTTAGGCAGACGTCCCAAAGCGCTTCACAGGAATTAGTGTGTAATGGAGTGACTGTGGGCCAACGGGGAAGCCAAATTGCAGGCAACAATGTTCCCACAAACAGCCATGAAGTGAGCGACCAATTTTATTTGGGGGGGTTGTTGGCCAGGGCACCAGGAGAGAGAAACTCCCTTTCTTTTTCGAATGGTACAATGGGATCTTTAATGTCCGCCTCCGTCCTTTGGATGTCATGTTCAAAAGAGGTCCTCTCTGCCCGTTCAGGTGGACGTTAAAGATCCCACGGTTTTACTCAAAAAAGAAAGGGAGTTTCTCTCTCTGATGTCCTGTTTCCCCCAAATAAAATTGGTTATTGACTTTGGCTGTTTGTGGAACATTGCTGTGCCTAACATGGCTGTGGCGAGATGTATTGCCAACTTGATTAGGTTCCGAGTGAAATGCAAGGATTACTTTGTTATATTCAACAATATCGTGATATTGGGTCCCCAACTAAACTGGGTCCAATTGAACACATGCCTTGAATCGGAATCCCACTGTATGAATCTTCTATGTTTCTCTGTGATATCGATCAACAAAATAAACAGTTGGCTTCAGTGCCAGGATTAAAATTCAAGTTGTTGGGCGAAGCTCATATGCGATGGATTATTGATTGTTTCTCTCATTTTCCTGGTAAATGGGATGAGAGAGAGAGAGAGAAACCAATAGTGTGTTTGATCAGTTTCACACAGGATCTGAGAATGACTGAGACACAAACTTTGACAGCACAGAAGAAGACAATTCATGCCAGCATGCCTGTGTAAGCACTCCCCCTCTGTGTGTTTATTACTGCAGTAAACACCAGCTCACAGAGCTTGGGAGGGCTGACCAGTCACCAGGGGCAGGGAATCCTGCTACTGAGCTCCTATTAACAACAACAACAATTATATTTGTACAATGCCTTTCAAGTCAGGAGGATGTCCCAAGGCGCTGGACAGTCAGTGTTTTGGATGCAAGCTGGGGTTGGGATCGATGAGGGTGGAGGGAAGGGAGGGAATGGGGGGTGACTGATGTGACAGTCAAAGAGGAGAGTCTTGATGCGGGACAACCACAACAATTAAATTTATAGAGTGCCTTTCATATCGGGGGTACATCCCAAGGTGCATGAAGGAGACTAGGAAGGGGGTGATGCGGAGGGTCTGCGGGATGGAATTCCAGAAGTTGGAGCAGAATGGCTGAAGACTCGCCCAAGAATGGTGGGGCAGGTGGGTCGGGGGACGTGGAACAGGCTGGAGCCCGCTGAGCGAGGGAGCAGGCAGGTTGGTTGAGGGTTGGTAGGTCACAGACGTAGATTGGGGCAAGGCCACGGAGAGCTTTAAAGTTGAGGGCCAGTATCTTGAATTGAATTCTCTGGGTGATGGGGAGCCAATTGAATTGGGTGAGAATGGGAGAGATGGCATCACGGAGCTTGGTATGGGAGAAGATAAGGGCTGCAGAGTTCTGGATGTTAACCCTGCAAGCCAAAGCTCTAGCCAGCAGGGCCGTCCTATATGGACAAGCAGCAGGAAAGCGTGTCAGACACTGCTCTCGGTGGCAAGCTACGCAGCATTATCTGGTTAGACTCCAGCTGTACTCCATCACACACCTCATAAATTAGCTTTCAAAAAGGAAATAGATAGAGATCTAACAAGGAATCAGTTATAACATCAGCCCTGTAGTTCAGTGGTTAGAGCACTCGCCTTACAAGCGTGAAACCTGTGTTTTGAATCCAGTCAGGTCAGGGCGAAACCTTGGGCAAGTTTCCTTACTCCGCACGACTAAAAATAATCCCTCCAAAAAAGCAATAATAAATTGGTCATTTTCAATCCACGACTGTTTGTGGGACACTGCTGTGAGCAATTAGCTGCAGCGTTTCGCCCACAAATATACAGTTGATTCTCTTGACAGTATATTCTGTGAAGGGTAACATTTCCTGTTCCTACACCATCGTTTGGAAGGAAGATCGGGATATCAGAGGTCCAAACCAATCTTGTTTTACTGGCGAGTTAGTGTGTGCTGGGGCTCATCATTCACTGTGTTTTCCATTTCTTCCTAGGAGATACACACGCACACACACAAACACACACACACATAAACACAGAAACACACACACAAACACACACATGCACAAACACACACTCAAACACACACAAACATACACGCAAACACATACACGCACAAAAACACACACTCAAACACACACTCCAACACGCATAAATACACACATGCAAACATACACGCACTCGAACGCTCACTCAAATCAATCAATAATTACATTTATATAGCGCCTTTCACGTCGGAAGGACATCCCAAGGCGCTGAACAGTCAGGTAGGGATTGTGGGGGAGGGGTCAGGGGAAGGAGAGTAGGAAAATTGACTGTATATTTGTGAGCGAAACGCGGCAGCCAAATTGCGCACAGCAGTGTCCCACAAATGGTCATGGAAGTGGGACTAGGGGAGAAAGGGGGGAAAGATGGCAAAGGGAGATGTGCAAAGATGTGCAACCACGCCCGCAAACACACAGACACAAACACACACAGACACAAACACACATATAGAAACACACACAACCTTCATCCAATTCCTTAGCATTATGTACATTGTTTTGATTTACTTTCAAACACTGATGACTGTTATTCTTCCCGCAGAGACAGATATTAATATTAATATGGATATCAATCAAAGGAAGAACGGTTGTCCTTTGCACTGAAAAGCAAAGCTCAGAATCATCATCATTTTCCAAGGGCAAAGGTTACTCTTGGCTTTATAGAGGAGCTCCTGTGGCTTAGTGGTTAGAGCACTTGTCTTGCAAGCTGGGGAAACCAAGCTGGGGAGACCTGTGTTCGAATCCAAGCAGGTCAGGGTGAAACCTTGGGCAAGTTTCCTTACTCCACACACCTAATAATAATCTGTCCAAAAAAACCACAATAATAAAATTGGTCATTTCAATCCACGACTGTTTGTGGGACACTGCTGTGCGCAATTGGCTGCCGCGATTTGCCCATAAATATACAGTCCATTCACTTTACAGTATATTTTGTGAAGCGCTTTGGGACGTCGATAAGATGTGAAAAGTGCGATATCAAATGCAAGGATTATTATTATTTATTATTATAGAGGACCCATACTCATATCCTCTTTCTCCTGTTGCTTCTAATATTCATCTGGTCAGTGGTTCAAACTTCACAGTTTTAGGTCGAAAGGCTGAGGGCTCAATTTCCGCATTTGATGTCTGATATCCCGGCTGTGTGAACCACCGCATTGTCAGAGGCTCCTGTGATGTGTCGGGGGGAGCGATAACAACAACAAATCACATTTGTACCCTTGACTGGACAGTCAAGGATTCGCACACAAATTGGGGGTTGGGATCAGGAAGGGAGGGGTAGGATTGGAGGGTGACCAAAGGCATGGGCGAAGAGGAGGGCCTTGAGACAGGCCTTGAAGAAGCAATGGGGGGTGGGGGGGGAGTGGAGGGCATGCGAAGCAGAGGGACTGTGGGATTAAGTTCCAAAGGATGGGGGCAGAGAGGCTGAAGGCCGCTCATCGATGGCAGTGACAAAGGAGGAGGCACCCAATTAAAAAGTTCGGCCCAAAGTTTTTTTGTGTGGAAAGTTGAAGCGCAAAAAAAACAGAAGGAAACTCATTAAAAGTAAATAAGCCACCAGTATTGAACCTATCTCACTGAAGCCTAAATCATGAATAAAGAACATCTGGACACCTGGGGCCAAGACTGTTTGTGCCAGTACGTTTAGTGCATTGCGTGCAGATTAATGCGTGTTCCTATTTAGCGCACGTCGTTTCGTTTGCCTCAGTAAGGAGCTGGCTTGCCTCTGAGTCACAGTTTGTGGTTCAAGGCTTCACATTGGGAATTGAGCTCAGGTTTAGACTGATATTCTGATGGAGAGGGATCGCTGCATTGTCAGATGAAACAATCAATCGAGTCCATCCCAACACCACTGTCCCCTGCCTGGCCCCAGCTCTGTCTGTTGAGATGGACGTTAAAGATTTTGTGGCACTACTCGAAAAGAGTAGTGATTTTCTCCCTGGTCAACAATCCCCTGAATAAAATCAATTAGTGGCTTCATGAGTCCCATAGTGTTGTGGTGAGCGCACTCGCCTCCCAAGCAAGAGGACCCAGGTTTGATTCCCAGGCAGGGCAAAACTTTCCTTGCATTTCCTTACTCTACATGCCTCTGTTTACCTGGCAGTAAGTAGGAACCCGTTGTTAGTTGATTGGCGGATTGCTTTCCCGGGGGGTAATAATGATAACAATAATCTTTGCATTGATATAGTGCTTTTCACATCTTCCAGACATCTCAAAGCATATACTGTGAAATGAATTGACTGTATATTTGTGGGCGAAACACGGCAGCCAATTGGTCACTCAATCCACGATTGTTTGCGGGACACTGCTGTGCACAATTGGCTGCCGCGTTTCGCTTACAGAGTTTCGAGTCAGTCACAGTATTGTCACAGTATATAATTCACAGTATAATTTATGAAGCTCTTTGAGGCGATTCAACAACATGATAAGGTACCATATCAAATCAGGGATTATTAATATTAGTAATATCATTATCAATGAGTGATCAGTTTTATTTGGGTGATTGTTGGCAGGACACATTGGGAGAAACTCCTTTCTCGAGTCTACTGCCACAGGATCTTTAACGTCCACCAAGACAGGCAGAGAGGGCTTTGGTTTAATTCTCTGCAATGCAGCACTTTCTCCCCAGCCAGAGAGAGTGTCAGCCTCAGCTATAAGCCAAAAATTCGGATGCGTTTCTTGAACCCAAGTGAGTCAGGCAGCCACCCATGTCTATGATAGTGCTTGCTGCCCCCACTCTCTGGTTTAATCCCATTCCCCTGCAATTTCCCCATTGTCCCTGCATCCTAAGGACCCATTTTGGTTGTTCTTTCCTCTTATCTACAGCTATATGTTATATTTCCTCAAGTACTTGTGGAGTCCTGTAGCTCAGTGGTTAGAGCACTCGCCTTACAAGCTTAGACCTGTGTTCGAATCCAGGCAAATTGGGGCAAAACCTTGGTCAAGTTTCCTTACTCCACATACTTAATAATAATCTGTCCAAAAATAACCCACAATAATAAAATCGGTCATTTCAATCCACAACTGCTTGTGGGACACTGCGGTGTGCAATTGGCTGCCGCATTTTGCCCACAAATGTACAGTTAATTGACTTTACAGTATATTCTGTGAAGTGCTTTGACACGTCGATAAGATGTGAAAAGCGCTATATCAAATGCAAGAATTATTATTACTTATCCAATTCCATCGTATAAGCGGTTACGAACCTGTCTTTTAATTGGAATTTGCTGTGTGCAATTGGCTGCGTTTCGCCCACAAAATTCGCAGTCAATCCATTCAACATGGATACTCTGTGAAGGGCAGTGAGTCATCTCGGTGACATGTTAGGGCACCATATTGAATGTGAGGATTATTTTTATTATTACCGCACTAATGCACTCCACATTCTAATAGCTCTGGCTATGTGAAAGAGAAGGGAATAAAACGTAATCTCCCTCAATCTCGTCTAAAGCTAATTCCCAATTAATGTCCTCGTGTTACTGACTCGGTGGAAATACTCACATAAATGCATAAACGTATTGGCTTTTCATGCGTTCCTGATGTCCCTATTACTGAGGCTTCATAATCATTAAGGTTTAAAAGGGTTTTGCTACGCTTTATCTACACGCTTATAAAAAAATTTCCATTTTAATTTTCCAAGAGTTTTTACAGCCAGAAATGGTTCCAGTTTAACGACAAGGTGTACGCAGGATTAGCCCCAGCTTTCTGTTCTACGTTCATCCAATGGTCATCCAATGTTCTCCTGGAGGCTCACTTTATCAATAAAGATAAATCCTCGGCTTTAATCCCTTGTCTCGCTTGAGCTCGCAGGGCTCCTTCGAGGGGGAATTAAAGGACACCTCAGTGCCCTGTGTTAATATCTTGGGAAACCATCTGCTGGATCTTACCTTGCCAGTTGATGTCAACATACTGTAATCATTTTTGCATCACAGTGGAGTCCTGTAGCTCAGCGGTTAGAGCACTCGCCTTGTAAGCGAGAGACCTGGGTTCAATTCCCAGCAAGGCGAAACCCCGGGCAAGTTTCCTGACTCCACATACCTGATGATAATTATTTGAATTTTTGTTTTTAATTTGGTCATTCAATCCACGACTGTTTGTGGGACACTGCTGTCCGCAATTGGCTGCTGCATTTCACCCACAAATATATAGTCAATCCACTTTACAGTATATTCTGTGAAGCGCTTTGAGAAGCGTCTAGAAGACGTGAAAAGGAATATAAATGCAAGAAATGTTTGTTATATAGCTCCTTATGTCGTTGAGAAGTCTCAAACCACTTCGCAGGATATATTGTAAAGTGAATTGACAATATATTTTGTGGGCAAAACACGACAGCCAATTGTGCACAACAGTGTCCCACAAACAGTCATGGATTGAGTGATCCAATTATTATTATAATTTTGTTTATTTTTTAAACAGATTATTACCCCCCCGCCAGAGAAGCAATCCAACAATCAACTAATATCCGTGTTCCTATGTACTGCTAGGTAAACAGAGGCATGTGGATTAAGGAATCAAACCTGACGAGTGCTCTTACCAATGAGCCAAAGCAAAGCGCTCCATGTTGTCTCGTGAGAAGGCACAGAGGAGTTTCTTGAGGTGTAAGAAGTATTAAATGTGGTTGAAAATGTAAACCCAGTAATGATGCTCTCCTCTTCGATGGACCTATCGGCAACTCCTAATCACACCCCCTGTCCCCTGTCCCCAACTCGGGTCTGAAACAGTGACTGTCCAGTGCCTTGGGATGTCCTCCTGATGTGAAAGGCACTATAAAAGTGTAAGTTTGTTGTTGCTGTTGTGGTTGTAATAATGGGAACATCTCACCTCCATGTTCCACTGTTCAATCAAAATCCTGGCTCGTTGACAGATCCATTACCATGATAGAATCACCATCATCATCACAAGGACTGGAGCGGATCAAAACACCTTCTCAAAGCAACCAGGGAAGGGATAGCACTAAACCCAGACTGAGGTGGATAGATTTGTGTCAGGTCAGGGTATCAAGGGATATGGATCTACCGATCTACCGGTTCTGCCCTCCTCGTTTTCCCCGAATCCTCCACTCCACTATTGGTGGCCATGCTTTCAGCCACTATGCCCTGAAACTCTGGAACTCCCTCCCTCAATCCTTTCGCCTCCTTTTCCATTTTCAGGTTGCTCCTGAAGACCTTTCTGTTCGAACGCGCCTATGGCCACCTTCCCCTTCCCCCTGGCTCGACCCCGGGCTCCGCTATTGTGAAGCACTCTGAGACGCCGCCTGGCATGGAGGGCGCTATATGAATGCAAGTTGTTGCTGTAATAGCAGAACAGGTTGGAGGGGTTGAATGGCCTCCTCCTTTGTCCCTGTGTTCCTGAATGCTGTTAGCATCACTCACATTCCCAGATGAGTAAAGACAATACTAGGGAATTTCCTTCTCTTTCCCAAGAAGCTCCTGTAGCTCAGTGGTTAGATCACTCGCCTTACAAACGTGAGACCTGTGTTCGAATCCAGGCAGGTCAGGGTGAAACCTTGGGCAAGTTTCCTTACTCCACAAGCCTAATAATAATACCTCCAAAAAACCCACAATAATAAAAATTGGTCATTTTCAATCCACAAAATGTTTGTGAGACACTGCTGTGCACAATAATTATTATTATTAATACCTGTAGTATCGCGACGTCTTGAACATCCACTTGAAAAGGCCAACGGGATCTTGGCTTTAATATTTCAACTGAAGGACGGCACATCCAGCGATTATAATAATAATTCTTGCATTTGATATCGCGCTTTTCATGTCTTCTAGACGTCTCAAAGCTCTACACAGAATATACTATAAAATGAATTGACTGCATATTTGTGGGTGAAACGTGGCAGCCAATTGCGCACAGCAGTGTCCCACAAACAGTCGCGGATTGAAATGACCAATTCATTATTGCTATTTTTTGAGGGATTATTATTAGCCGTGTGGAGTATGGAAACTTGCCCCAGGTTTCACCCTGACTTGCCTGGAATTGAACACAGGTCTCCCGCTTGTAAGGCGAGTGCTCTAACCACTGAGCTACAGGACTCCACTATCAACTATTCTACCCATGGTTCCATCTATTGTCATTGTCAGTGAATCAGTCAATCGATCGATCAATTGATTGATTGATTGTTTGATTGTTTATCGGTCGACCAACAAATCGACCGACTGATCAATTAACCAATCAGTTAGATTTGGACACTAAATACAAATGCAATTCTGATAATGATTCTTCAGAACTATTCATGTTCTGACAACATTGCACAGTGAAAGGACCTATTGGCTGCTGGTCAGAGGTGAAATGTAACCCGTTATCACCGCGGGAGCTTTTCTGCGCTCAATTTATAAAGAGAATCCATAGGAGAGTCTGCCACGGACTGTATAAACAATCATTCCTCAATAGAAGTCTGCACAGGTTGCTGAGGGCTGGTTCAAAGTGCTTCACGGAATATATTGTAAAATATTAACTCTATATTTTACGTGAGAAAAGCGGCAGCCAGTGGCGCACAGAAGTGTCCCACAAACAGTCATGGATTGAGTGATAAATTATTACTGTTGTTGTTGAGAAGGATTATTATCCTGGAAAGCAATCCACCAATCAACTAACAACCAGGTTCTTAAAGTTTTGCACCCCCTACACACCACCCAACCCCCGCCCCCAGGAATCAAACCCGGATCCTCTAGCTCGCGCATTAACCGCTACGCAATGGGACTATAAAGAAATATGCAAAGAAAATTCAATATCACCTGAAAATGAAATATAATTAATATAATCAGTTTTCCCACAGAATTGCGATCGATGTCAGCTAAGATCCTTAGATGGTGCTGAACATTAAAAGAGCAGCAAGTGGGGTAAGAGGAAAGAATCCCCTGACATTTTCATTTCATATAAAGCTGCTTTCAAAGCTAAGTACTGTAATTAGATTTGAAGGCCACTTTACTCTCTCCCCATACCTGGAGCAAGGGCTTATAATCACATTCCCAATAGCAAACAAGAATGCTTTATCAGGCTATTTCTTCAGAAATCCTGTAAGCCGAGACTGGAATTCGCTACGTGTTTGTACGGTCGTGCCTTGCGAGCAATGTCACGTCGGTCAGCTTGGATTTAGTTTGAAATGACTGCTTTGATCTCCCGGTTTCCGATGACAGGATGATAAAAATAATAATAATAATAATAATCCTTGCATTTGATATAGCACTTTTCGTGTCTTCTAGACGTCTCAGAATATAATGTAAAGTGAATTGACTGTACATTTGTGGCCGAAACACAGCAGCCAATTGCACACAGCAGCGTCCCACAAACAGTCGTGGATTGGTGACCAATTTATTATTGTGTTTTTTTAAGGGATTATTATCAGGCGTGTAGAGTAAGAAAACTTACCCAAGGTTTCGCCCTAACCTAACAGAAATTGAACCTAGGTCTCTCGCTGGTAGGGCGAATGCTCTAACCATTGAGCTACAGTTAAAACTGTGTATGAAATGCAAGGATTATTATCATTTGTTTATTGTCCAAATAATATACTCAGTCACACTACTTTTACAATATGCCGTGGGAAGTGCTTTGAGGTGTGTCAATGACATGATGAGGCTCAATATCAAATGCAAAGCTTATTATTATAACAACAACCTGGGAAAGACTGAATTGACTGTATATTTTCTGGGCAAAATGTGTATGCGTACATAAATTGTACAGTATTAACCATGTATGAATACGTCCATAAAGAGAATTAATTACATGATTGCACTTAATTATGCAAATAATAAACCAATAAAAAGTAATAAAAATAATCCTTGCATGTATATTGTGTGGGCGAAGATTTGGTTAGTTGGTTAGGAGTGTTTATTGCAGTATTTGCAACAGGTCTGTAAATATAATAATAATAATCCTTGCATTTAACATAGCACATTATCACGTCTTCGAGCCGTCTCAAAGTGCTTCACAGAATATATCATAAACTGAATCAACTGTATATTTTTTGGGGGAAACACAACAGCTAATTCCGCACAGCTGTGTCCCACAAACACTAGTGGATTGAAGTGACCAAATTATTCGTATTATGGTTATTTATTTCTTTTGAAGGGATTATTACCCCCAGAAAGCAATCTGCCAATCGACTAACACCCGGGTTCCTATTTACTGCTGGATGAACAGAGGAGTGTGAAGTAAGGAAACTTGCCCAGTGTTTCACCCTGACCGGGAATCGAACCTAGGTTTTCACCCTCGCAAGGCGAGTGTTCTCGCCATTGAGCTACAGGATTCCACAATATACCGTTTAGATTGCCTGATGTGATCACATCCTCCAGTCAGACCACAGGATCTTTGCTCCAACACGATTTGTGGGAATCCAAATTTACAACGCAGGTTGACAACTCACCCATCAAAGGGTATTATAAGGTCTGAGCTGACACTGCAGTGCAGTGCTGGGGGTGGACTGGATTGCTGACAGTGAAGTCTTTCGGATGAGATGTTAAACCGAGGTCCCGTCAAGTGGATGTTAAAGATCCTGCGGATCCCACTATTTATAAAGGAGAAGTGAGTTTTTCTCCTCCCGTTGTCCTGACCAGCAGAACCCCACCCAGCACCACCACCCCCCCACCCCACCCAAAATTGATGTGGGTGAAATTGGTCGATGACTGCCTGGTCCTCACCTTCAAGGTACTGTCCCCCTATGAACCTCCCTGCACCCTACGTTCAGTGGGCTCTGGCCTGCTCCATGTCCCCCGCCCGACCCACCCCACCAACGGTGGACGGGCTTTCAACCTCTCTTTTATATAGGGCCTTATCAAGTCATTGAGATGTCTCAAAGCGCTTCACATGATATTTATCCTCAATAAAGAGAATTGACTGCTGTTTTGTGGGTGAAATGTGGCAATCAATTGATTTGGCTGAATGATCCGTTTGTGGAGTTTTATGCAGTGTGAATGGTGTGCGATCAGAAAATAAAACTTACCAGGTATTCAAAACCCCACCACTCAGAACCAGACAAAGGCTGGTCCTGATAAAAGTATCTGGTGATTAAATAAATGCGAGGGGAGGCCGAAATAAAAGACGGCATTTGATCTGTAAGCAGTGAAACAATAAAACAAAACCGTCCTCTGTCTCTTCAAAGAAAAAATTTACTTTCGCTCAAAACATACCCGAGATTTAGCAGCCGAGGTGAAGAGAGCATGATGTTTGCACTGTGTGCTGGCAGCATCCAGATGCCCTTCATTGAACCTCACACTCATCACTGCGGACCAAATGAAGTGTATTTTTTTTAGGGCATTTCCCACACAAGAGCACCCCCTGCAGTTCAATTAATTTCTGATATCAGACAGGTTGCTCTCATTCCTCTCACAGTTGTACAATGTTGTGCACACCACAGGATTATTCTTATTCTTATTATATTTGGTACATCAAATCGATGGTGCGGGGAGGTGAAGAGAAAAAGCATTATAACATCTTATCGATAGCATCAAGCTGGGGGAGCAGTGCATATTCTGTGAAGCGCTTTGAGATGTATGAAAGACATAAAAAGCGCTATATGAAATGCGAAGGATTGTTTATTATTTTTATTATAAGATGTGGCAACGAACATGGCAACAGATAATTATCTGCTCTGGAGATGGCTCGCTCGCTCGACAACTCTGGACGTCTAAATACAGTTAAACACTTGTACTGAATACAATTAACTCCTTCTAAATACAATTCTCATCATTCTTCCACGTGGTGGCTGCTGGTCAGTGCACTGTAAGAAAGCAACATGGGGACTTTGCAGACACCTAGTATCAGTAATTCCTTCGAAAACACAGGATTCTCAAGGAGTTGGGAAAAGCACTCAACTAGTTTGACCTTTACACTCATTTCCTGTAAGCCTGTCTCAGTCGCTAGTACTTTTGTCTGTGTGTCAGAAGGTTATGTCCAAGCCCCTACTTTAGGACAGAGCAGTGATGCCCGTCAATGTTGGGAGGTGCTGTTCTTCAGATGAAATGTTAAATTGCGATTTTGTGTTAGTCTAGATAAATGTTAAAATAAAACCTCCCCCTTCCTCAAAGAAAAGTGGTCAATCACTTCATGGCTGTTTATGAGGCATTGCTGTGTGAGAGTCCTGTAGCTCAGTGGTCAGAGCCCTCGTCTTACAAGCGCGAGACCTGTGTTTGAATCCAGGCAGTTCAGGGCGAAATCTTGAGCAAGTTTCCTTACTCCAAACGCCTAATAATAAACCATCAAAAAGCAATAATATATTGATCTTTTAATCCATGACTATTTGTGGGACACTGCTGTGCGCAATTGGCTGTCGTGTTTCACCCACAAATGTACAGTCAATTCACTTTACAGTATATTCTGTGAAGTGCTTTGAGATGTCTAGAAGGCATGTAAAGCACTATATAAAATTCAAGGTTTATTATTATCCTTAGACAGTGGCTCAACTTTACATTTGTGCTGATGCCCCAAATCTACTTCTCCTCCTCCAACTACGACCCCAGGTCCACCGATGTTCTGTTGTTTGGGTTTACCCAGGCCTTGACATCTGACAATCTTCCTACAAGCTGGAAGTTGACAAGACGGAAGCCGTACCCCTTGGCTCCCGTCAACGTCTCCTCTCCTGTAGCTCTGACCCCCTTAACCTCTCCAGCTTTTCCCTAAGGTTTATCGAACCAGTGTGTAACCTACATGGAGTTCGATCTCTGGCTGTCCTTCCTACCCCACATCCCTGACCAGGATCACTCTCCTCCTCCTTTATCACACTGCTCAACCCCGACCATATCTCACACCCCGACCATATCTGAGCCAAAACCCTCATTCACATTTTGGTCACCTCCCCCCTCGATTATTTCAACCCTCTCCTCGCTGGTCCCTCTAACTCCACTAACCTTCCTCATCAAACAGGTGCTTACCTTTTCCCTCCTCAGTGTCGGGTTCCCCCACTGTGAAGCGCTATGAGATGCTACCCCATGTGAAGGGAGCTATGCATGTTTTTGTATGAGCTGTACTGACTTGGACATGTCAGTAATCAGTATTCTCCACCCACTGAATTTAAATGTGTCCAATTAACCCTCAAAGGATGTGAGTGGGAATAGATACAAGTCTATTGCAATGCCACAACTGTACAAAGCACATACCCTATACCCTTCATCCTACAATATCACATTTGTATACCACCTTTCACGTCGGGAGGATGTCCCAAGGTGCTGGACAGTCAGGGATTTGGACCCGAGCTGGGGGCTAGGAGGGTGGCTGAAGGTTGTAGAGGAAGATGTTGAGATGTGAGCAACGCAGTGAAAAATATCCAAATGACAGTGTAATCTTTATTATAAAACTTAATTTTCTTAACAATAGTCCAAGGATTTTTCTTTTTAAACCTCAGTTAAACCCAGATAGCAACAAGGAGATTGAAAAGTACCACAAAGATGTCCGCGTATGAATATATTAGATAAAAAGTAGATCATTTCCCATACGCTGCATTACATTTAAATCTTAGAAGGCCAAAAAGCGCTCATTGCATGTGATTTCACTGCGATGCCAACTACAGGAACGATTTGCAAAATTATTCGACTTTCAGCCATTAAAGCCAAGTCAGAAAGTCAGCATTTTTTGCAGTCATTTGATAACATTGCCGCAAACAGCTTGCTTTAAACTACTTTTACCCGGATTCAGTTTCTATAATTTAAACACCTCTTCAAAGTTCACGCTCAAAAAAACGGAAGGAAAATATCTTGAAGAGTAGTTGAATCTGATCAGTTGTTGGTTCTTGGAAGCAGAAAGCTGCAGGAATTGCCGGGGGCGAGCGCATGTTGTTTATCTTTGCGAACTTTCGTCTTCACTCAAATCGGAGTCATCATCGTCGACCTCGCCTTCAATGACTGATCGTTTCCCTTTGCAACAGGAGACGATTAATCCAATCAAGAAGATCTGTGGATATCAATCAATGCCATTAAACGCAAAGCAGAAATAACCCAATCCCCAATCAATTTACATTTACATTTACACAGCGCCCTGCACATCAGGAGTAAGCCTCAAAGCCCTTCGCACAGCTGACAGGGAACTTGAGAGAGTTTACAGATTGGGGCGGAGGAGATGAAGTGATGGAAACCTGGCTTTAAACAACAATAACAAAATTACATTTATAGAGCGCCTTTCACGTCGGGAGGACGTCCCAAGGCGCTGAAGAGTCAGGTCGGGACTCGAGCAAAGGAGAGGGGCAGGGTGGGGGAGGGATAGAGTTAGGAGTGGAGAGAGAGAGTTGCGAGGGCAGTAGAAGGCACGATCGAAGAGGAGGGTCTTGAGATCGGCCTTGAAGGAGGCGAGGGAAGGAGCAAGGCGAAGGACTGTGGGATGGAGTTCCAGAATGTGGGGGCAGAGAGGCGGAGGAACTCCAGGATAGAGTTCCAGAGAGCAGGGACAGAATGTCTGAAAGCTCACATAGTTTGTATATGGAGGAGCAAATGTCTATGATCTTTTTGTCAGACTTCTCCCTTTATGTAGGGAGGAGCTTTGGAGCAAAATATTTCACAGCATGTTTTATAGTGGGGGCATTAATTAGAGTCATTGCTTTCCTGAGTTGAGGGAGGGTAAAAAATGATAATGTACTTACTGCGATGAAGGCCCAGTTACCGAAGTAATACACAACATTGAAGAACCAGAACTTGTGCAGGAAGAGATATGTTCGCGTCACTGTGCATTGATCTAAATAACATAAAGAGCGAACAAACAGTTAGCCCCCTGCGCCGAGCCCATATCAGGGTGGCACTGTACAAGCAAAGAAAGAACTTTTGCTGGCAGCTTTTTAAACTCTTCACAGTTACATTTCACACACTACAGACTGAACTATCAAGTCTGTTGTTTACGGCAGCCCAAATCCAACTCGCAATTGTCAAACAGGCCAGCGAGACTTCACTGAGCAGCGGGATCACAAAAATCGTTTTTTTTTAAAGAACAAAACTCAAATGTAATAATAATAATGACCACGACTGATATAGCTGGCGCCTGTTCACGTCAGGGGGACATTTCAAAACGCTTCACGGGATTTACTGCGTAAACTAACAGCCGTGTACTCTGTGGCTAACGCGCCAGCTAATTTGCGCTCAGTAACGTCCCACAAAACACAGATAATAATAATAATAATCCTTGCATTTGATATAGCACTTTTCACGTCTTCTAGATGTCTCAAAGTGCTTCATAGAATATCCTGTAAAATGAATTTACTGTACATCTGTGGGCGAAATGTGGCAGCCAATTGTGCACAACAGTGTCCCACAAACAGTCGCGGATTGAAATGACCAAATCATTATTATTTTTTTCTGAGGGAATATTATCAGGCATGTAGAGTAAGGAAACTCCACAATCTAAGTGGTTTTGACAGGAAACTGAATGAGACTTGGATGCATGTCTGCCGATTATAGGATTTACAAAAGTTTTATTGTATTTATCAAACTGAAACATTACTTTACTGGCTTAACAACGTTGCCAAGTTGATTTTATATCAAAATGTTGATGTATATTTAGAAACGTACATCTCATATTACATCAATTTAATCAACTGGTTACATTGAAGGCATTGATTTAAGATATTTGTAATGAGTGGCACGCATTTCATAGTAGATTCAGAAACCGCATCCATTTAATCAGCTCTAATAATATATTATTCATTACTTGCTGCAGCTATCGAAACCCATTTCAATATATTTTATTAATGTGCAGCATTTTACACATAGACCTCCCGAGTTTTCATTTCATCCTTGACTGAAGGAACCAGTCACAAACCTATTTAACCATATCAATCTGTTTCTTTTTTCTTAGCAACACCTAAGGCAAGTCACTCTTACTTTTTTAAAAAAAGAAGTGAAACTCGATAGAAATGAGCGACAGGTCTGTGAGAGACAATGACGTCCTTTCTAGAAGCAAAATGTAAATGCACTTCAAACAGAAGAACTGCATTTCGCCTACAAAATATCCAGTGTAATTTATCCGGTGAAAAGCTTTGAGACGTCTCGAAGAAATGAGAAAGCGCTATATCAAATGTGAGGATTATTAATATTATTATACGGACAATATTTTCTCCTGTAGCTTATTAGTTAGAGAACTTGCCTTACAAGCATGAGATCTGTGTTTGAATCCAGGCAGATCAGGGCAAAACCTTGGGCAAGTTTCCTTACTCCACACGCCTAATAATAATCCCTCCAAAAAAACCAATAATAAAATTGGTCATTTCAATCCACGACTGTTTGTGCAATTGGCTGCTGCGTTTCGCCCACAAAAACAAAATACAGTCAATTCACTTTACAGTATAATCTTGAAGCGCTTTGAGACGTCTAGAAGACGTGAAAAGCGCTATATCAAATGCAAGGATTATTATTATTATTATTTAGTGTCAAGACGATGTCTCAAAGCATCTCAGATCTAACGCAGCACCAGATACAAAGTGAGACGCTCACTAATATGGTCAGATGCAAAAGCAAATCTATGATTTATACCTGGATCCTTCTGTTGAGGTGAAGAAGTGGATAATGATTCTGCACTGAAGGTAACACGTGCTGCCATATGGGTAGTAACCGCAAAAGATTTAAAACTAGAGGCTGCAGTGCGGGAGGGAAACTTGACTTAGCTACTGAATGAACTGGTTGATGACGGCGCGCAAAAAGAACCCTGCCGTATTTGCAGATGTGTTATCTCGTCCTTCCTCTTATTCCCTCCACGAACAAGGTACATGTACACAGTGCAGCAAGAGTTAAAACGGATGCTACGTTAGAGGCTTTGAGGTACTACTTTTGCAACATGTACTAATGCAAACAGGGGAAAGCAGCGTCTATCGCCATCTGCAAGTCTCCAGCTGCTCACCTGCAATCACAGAGCAGCTGCGAGCAATCCACAGATGGTCTTCTGACTAAACAAATTACTGCAAAACCTACGACCTGCTTAACCTTCAAACGGCGGAGCTGTATTCACACATCACCGAAGGAAATATCCATCCTTGTTCCATAATGGCAGCGACCATTCCGGAGTAGGTCGTTGCTAAACTTATTTGGAGCTCCTGTAGTTCAGTGGTTAGAGCACTCGCCTTACAAGCGTGAGACCTGTGTTTGAATCCAAGCAGGTCAGGGCGAAACATTGGGCAAGTTTCTTTACTCCACATGCCTAATAATAATCCCTCCCCAAAAAAACACACAATAATAAAAATTGGCCATTTCAATCCACGACTGTTTGTGGGACACTGCTCTGCTCAATTGGCTGCCGCGTTTTGCCCACAAGTATACAGTCAATTCACTTTAAAGTATATTCCGTGAAGTGCTTTGCAACGTCGATAAGATATGGAAAGCGCTATATCAAATGTAAGGATTATTATTATTATTATTTGTTAAAACTTTAAGGTGAAGAGTGGGGGGAAAAGTCCCACTTCGAAAACATGCAGGAGGCCAGCTTGTTAGGAACCAACATTTTCCTGTCTATGAGACCACTTTCTCTCCAGGAAATGTTCTGTTTAGGTTATACTGTAATACAATAATCATTGCATTTGATATAGCGCCTTATCATGTCTTCGAGGAATCTCAAAACACTTCACAAGGTATTCTGTAAAGCGGATTGACTATCTATTATGTGGACAAATATTAGGATCAATAATATTGATCAATAATCAATAAATGACCACAAATATACAGTCAATTCACTGTAATGTATATTCTGTGCAGTGATTTGAGACATTTAGCAGACTTGAAAAGCGCTATATCAAATGCAAGGATTATTATTATTATTAATATAGAAACAAGAATTTGCAATTATATAATAAAAATAAAATGACCAATTTATTCTAGGGTTTTTTTTGGAGGGATTATTATTAGGCATGTGGCCCAGGGTTTCGCCCTAACCTGCCTGGATTCGAACACAGGTCTCACGCTTGTAAGGTGAGTGCTCTAACCACTAACCTACAGGGCTCAATAATAGCAATAAGTAAACAGAAGACTTTCAATGCTGTGGCTCTCAGCTCTAAGCGTTTAAAACTAACTACAAGAGGGTAACATTCAGTCACTTTCGCTTTCTCCAATGCTTTCAGCCTGTTGTTCCTTTTTGGATGATTGGAACCTGCTGTTACAACAGTGCTTGTCCAGTACAACTTATACTTACACCTTTCAAGTCGGGAGGGTACATCAGAAGTGCTCGATAAAATAGCAAAACGTGGTATAAAGTAATGGAGAAAAACAAACGAAATAAATAGCTTCTTAAATCACACACCACAACCTCAGTAGTTATAGACCAATTACTGAAAAGGTAAAAACACTTTCCATCAATTTAAAATGACTAAAAGCTGTCCGCTATCACTCATCGCATCTCCTGATGTTCCACTCCCGGTAATGTCCTCATCGATGACTTCAAAAGTTTTGAGTTAAGATGGTTTTCCACCATCCAACAGGGATATGCTGTAATCAGTGTGAGGTATTCAAAGTCAACTGAATAATATTAATCCTTACATTTGGTGTCATGAAAAGTGCTACATTAAATGCAAGGATTATTATTATTACTTCACACAATAGACAAAGTGACCGTAAGCCAAAAGGTCACCTTCTAAGCTTGTAGACTTCACCACATGGCCATTTATGTGTGTGTGTGTGTGTAATCTCAGTGCACATACAATTGTTGGCTGGTGAGTCTACAAAACAATTACTACACCTGACAGTAATTCCCTGTGAACCACTTTGAGACTGAAATGTTGCAAAAGTCTCTCTCTCCTGCTAAACTATAACTGCCAGCATCGACCTTTTAGTATTTACCTAACTGAGTTATGAACACAGTAATAACCTATGCTTAAGAATAGTTCATTGTAAGCACAAATCATTATTTGACAATTTTCCCTCCTAAATACTGCCAACCAGCCCTGGCAAGTCAGAAATCGGTCACTTGTTACCAGTAGCACATCTTTAACTGTTTGAAAAATATGCACATGTTGGATTAACATGCAGCTGCTCATTAAACCTGGACCCACTGAAGTGAGCTTAACGTTGAACACACGTGAAGATATATTTCCAATTGCGTTAGTCAAGGATCGATGGTGATCAAGTTCTACAGAGTTCTATGTTGTCTGAACGTAATAATAATAGCCCTTGCATTTGATATAGCACTTTTCATGTCTTCTAGACATCTCAAAGCGCTTCACAGAATATACCATAAAGTGAATTAACTGCATATTTATGGGCAAAACGCGACAGCCAATTGCGCACATCTGCGTCCCCACAAACGGTTGTGGATTGAAAGACTGACCAATTTATTAATTTTTTTGGAGGGATTATTATTAGGCATGTCGAGTAAGGAAACTTGCCCAAGGTTTTACCCTGAACTGCCTGCATTCGAACATAGGTCTCACGCTTGTAAAACGAGTGCTCTAACCACCTAGCTACAGAACTTCTTCAACACTAACAACAAACATCTATCGCCCTCCACGCAGTGGGGGAGCTTCTCACAGCACTTACACTGAGGTTCATCATTAGAAATCTTAGGTTTGCAGTGACCTGAAAGGAGCCAGTGTTAAAACAAGAGAAGGAAAAAAATACCCGCTGAGAATACTCAATAGCAATAAGACTGTAGATATTCCCACAATCTGTCCTCATAACACAAGCAAACAGTTATGTAGATGTTGCTTGTGAATTTCAGCATGTTTCCCATCCCTCCTGGTCACTAAGATTCGGCTTTGACTGACTGCAATTCTGATAATTCGATGCATTATCCTACCACTGGGGAGGCATGGAGCATTATCAATAGCAAGTAAGTGTGTGGGAAGTCGAGTCTCTTCAATTATATCTTCTGTTTGAGGCTGCAGTGTGTACAGTAATGGCTGTGCAATGTTGTGGAGTGCCACCAGCTAAATCTAACCTCGCTACACTGCCTCTTCCTCCCCCAGAGAGGAAAAAGATTGCTCTTGATACAGTATTAGAATAAACAATCATTGAGGAAAAAAGCTATTGAGACGGACACATAACCCACCACTGAAGTCATGAGCCCTACCAAGGTCATTGTAGAGTCCTGTAGGGTATTGGTCAGAGCACTGTCTTCAGTCACCTTGCCAGCCTCAAACGCCTTTCCTGTCTTTCTGTAATTCAAACTACCTGATCGGATTCAATACTTGGCTCCATTAGCCCTCCAGCCTGGGGCACAGCTTTCCTCTATCCATTATGGATTTCATCACAACAGGAGCAGTATTATTTTGCTTAACACTGTCGATAGCTTCAGTTTGCAAAGTGTGTGCTAAATGATGTCAATTTCCTCTTAAAGATTTGGTCGCTGTGTGAGTGTATGTGTGTGTGTGTGTGTGTGTATTTGTGTGGAGGAAGGGAAGAGGAAAAAAATAGTTACCGGCTGCCCCTGCCTGACGCAGTTGATGATTTTTAAGGAGGAGATAATTTACAAGCATGCAGTGGGTGGGGAGCTGGAGGGTGAGGAGCTTATCTAGTTATGTGGAGTCCTGTGGCTCAGTGGTTAGGACCCAAGTTTGATTCCCAGGAAGGGAAATACCTTAGACAACTTTCCTTCCTCCACACATCTCTGTTGTGTCAATTGGTCGATCACTTTCCGATCAATGTTTTGTTGATTGGTAATAATCCCTTAAAAAAAGAATGTGGGCACTCAATCTGCTTTGAGATGTCCCGAAGATGTGATACGACGCTGTATCAAATGCAAGGACTACTAATACTATTTTATTATAAAAGGACCACGAACTAACAACTGTAACCCAAGTACACTGTTGCAGAAAGTGTAAAAGCAAAGCTTGTAACAGTGCAACTCCACTAATCAAATTATCTATTCTGTTTGTGTCGCGGTAAAAACCCTGGTCCCTCAGCGTGCTGTGCCAGTGAGTGATAGGACAGAGAGCTGCAAACAATTCCATGTAGAGATGCTCAAGATCTCAGCCATCTGTGTGAGGTACGGAGTAGATGGAGGTAGAAAAACAAAGAAATATTAAGATGATGACTGCACATCCCAGGAGTCAGTAAGACAGCAAAAGCATGAATGCTCTCCCCATGCCCCTTGTGTTATCTATCCACGGCTCACCTTGTTCCCCACCACTTTCATATTTAACATAGAAATCTATTTTTAGCTTTATGAGGATTTGAACACTGGTTAATCAGATCTGTGACACAATTACATAGTCTCCTACACGCAGGATAACAGCTTGGGCTTCTGTACAAAAACGGAACACAGACAGAGCAGGAGGGAGGATAGGTGGGGTTGGCGGGAGGCCACAAGTACTGTACAGAGAAGAGATATCTCCCACAAAAAGTTTGGCTGAGATCCTAAACTCACTGCTTAATAATAATCCTTGCATATGATATAGCGCTTTTTACATTTTCTAGACGTCTCAAAGCGCATCAGAGAATATACTGTAAAGTGAATTGTCTATATATTTGTGGACGAAATGTGGCAGCCAATTGCGCACAGCAGTGTCCCACAAACAGTCATGGATTGAGTGACCAAATTATTATAGGTTGCTTTGGAGTGAATATTATTGGACGTTGGAGTAAGGAAACTTGCCCAAGGTTTCGCCCTGACCTGCCTGGATTCGAAACACAGGTCTCATGCTTGTAAGGCAAGTGCTCTAACCACTGAGCTCCAAGTCTCCACTTCAGCATTTTCTCTAATATTGCAGCTGCAGCACTTTGCTTTCTTAAGAACCTAATCTCTCTCTTTGATCAACAAAACAATCTTAATGTTCATTATGCGAATTATATTTCAATTTGTGAGTAACTGAACAACAAGGATTGCTTGACTTCTTTATTTTGGTACTTAAAAGAATGTTTAAGATGATTGATCATAATATATAGAAGCACCATTTAAATTGCCATAACAACAACAAAATGACACTTGTATAGCGCCTTTCACGTCAGGAGGATTATTATTTATTATTATTTGCTGAATATTAACTGAAATATTGTCATCAAGAGTAAGTGTGGGGGTGGAATTAGATACAAATATACTGAAACAATTATAGAACTCTTCGTTAATTGAACCCACAATGGTTGGGATGCCAATTTCCACTGCACTCTTGGGAATCACACTACAAAGCAGTTTTCAAACTATGTAGTGGCAAAAAAAAATCTGAGTCAATACAAATTAGTACCATAGTGTAGTGGTTTGCAGGCTGGCCTCGCAAGCGACAGAACCTGGGTTCAATTCCCAGGCTAGAAGAAATCTTAGGCAAGTTTCCATAATCCACACGTCTCTGTTTATTTACCCAGCAGTAAGTAAACTGCTTACTTATGGTTGTTAATCGATTGGTGGATCACTTTCTGGGAGTAATAATCCCTAAACAAAATGGGGTCACTCATTTGCTATTTGTGAGACAATGTTGTGTGCAATTGGCTCCCGTGTTTCGCTCATATTGTACAGTCAATCCACTTTACAGTATATTCTGTGAAGTGCTTTGAGATGTCTGAAAGACACGATTAGGCCCTATATCAAATACAAGGATTATTATTCTTATTCTTAAAGGTGGATTTGCAAAGTAGATGTATTGGATTGTAGAAACAGGTAGTGGGGGGAGGTGGGGGGGTGGGGAGGAGGAGTGCTTTTTATTATAATTGAACCAATTCCGTATAAATGCAGAGAGACAAGTTAACAAATAATCCACCCACTCGCCTGGGCCCGACGCAAACGAATACGCTGAATATTTACCAAAACAAATCTGCAAAAAAATATTGTAGCAAAGGAAAAAGGAAACAGCTATAATCCAACACTCTCTCCTGAGTCTGTTCCAACTTCTGAACAGACTTGCTCAACATCAAGGTCTGTACACATCTGATAAATCTGTAACAGGGTTCAGTTCTCCTTGGTTTCCCCCAAATTTTGTCCAATTTATCCATGCAGCAAAATCTGTTAGGTAAACGAAAATACTGCAGCAGTTACAACCGGTTTATGTTGAACAGGTACAGAAAACCCAGCTTGTTTTAATTTGACACCGAATTTGTTGAACATTAAATGTTTCAGATCCCGCTAATCAAATTCAAATACTTCATCCACAAAACCCACCTGTTTAATATAAAACATGATGAAACAAATTACAGCACAGAAGGTGGTCTCTCCTTCAATGCACTGAACACTTGAGCATTTGATGTAGCACTTTTCACGTCTTCCAGAAGTCTCAAAGCGCTTCACAGAATATATTGTAAAGTGAATTGACTGAATATTTGTGGGCGAAATGGCAGTCAATTGCGCATAGCGGTGTCCGACAAACAGTTGTGGATTGAAATTACCAATTTATTATTGTGTTTTTTTTGGGACGGATTATTATTAGGCGTGTGGAGTAAGGAAACTCGCCCAAGATTATGCCCCTATCTGCCTGGATTCGAACACAGGTCTCACACTTGTAAGGCAAGTGCTCTAAAGTCGGAGCTACAGGAGCTCCACTATGTTATATACAACACCAACAAGATTATATACTGTAGTGTGTTTCATCTAGGGGAGCATCATGGAGCGCTTAACAGTGGCGCAGCCTGATGCTAAGCTAGAGAGAGGGAGTAGATGACTGTAAGTGCGGTTGAAGAAAATGGTCTTCACTCGTGATCTAAAAGTGGGAAAGGAGGGGGCAAGGTGAAGGGTTTGAGGGAGAGTTCCAAAGCTTCAGTGCGTAGTGGCTGAGAGCATGGCCGCTGATGGTGGAGCGGAGGGGACATTTACTCTCTTCTCTCAATGTTCTCTGGAAATTATTCCTTAAAAGTCCGCTCCCCTCCCTGCCCTTGCCTCCGAGTAAACTCTGAAATACCAACCCCTAACATATAGCCAGGTTACTTGCAGCAAAACCCAGGAAGGTAATAGCCAGATGCCATACCAACCGCAATTTACACAACAGCACTTCTCACCTAAAAGAACATCTCAAACAACTGACAAATTTAGCAAACGACACTGAACAGATTTAAATAGAGTTAAATGTGTGGACCAAAGGCACGGTCAGAGAAACGCTAAAGGTGCAGACAGAGAGGTGAGTCTTGGGATGTTAAAACTGATGAATTCTGTGACAGGGAGCCTACGGAGTCTGGAAAGGATTGGGGCGATGAGCGTGTGGCGTTTGGTACGCTCACTTATGTGTTGCTTGCATATGTACCTGACCGTTCAGCGCCTTGGGACATCCTCCCGACGTGAAAGGCGATCTATAAATGTAATTTTGTTGTTGTTGTACTGTATTAGGACATTATTTTTACTCTCATCCATCAGGAACTCACACATCAGATACTGGAATCTAACTTTGAACAACAACAACAACAAAATTACATTTGTGTAGCGCTTTTCACGTCAGCGGGACATCCCAAAGCGTTGGACAGTCAGTGTTTGGGTCCCAAGCTGGAGTCAGAATCAGGGAGGGTGGAGGGAAGTGGGGTGACCTATTGCATGATCAAAGATGGGGGGCTTGAGGCGGGAGAAGGAGGCCAGGGAGGGGGCGAGGAGGAGTGATTGCGGGATGGAATTCCAAAGGTCGGGGGCAGAAATATGATGTATGACAGTAAGAGATAGTAACTTTTAACAAATAATAATAATCCTTGCATTTGATATAGCGCCATACCACGTCTTCAAGACATCCCAAATTTGGAAAATATGACTTGTTCTAGTCTTAATAACTAATTATGCATTTGGGACGGTGGTTGGGAAAGATAAATAATAGACGATTACAGCATAGAAGGAGGATATTTCACCCATCATGCCTGTGCTGGCTTTTAGAAAGAGCTACCAACAAGTCCCACTCCCCTGTTCTTAGCCCATAGCCTTGTACATGTTTTCCTTTTAATAATAATAATCCTAGAATTTGAAATAGTGCTTTTCACATCTTCTAAACATCTCAAAGCTCTACACAGAATATACTGTAAAGTGAATTGACAGCATATTTGTGGGCAAAACGAGGCAGCCAATTCCGCACAGCAGTGTCTCACAAACAGTCATGGATTGAAACGATTAATTTTATTATTGTTTGTTTGTTTGGAGGGATTATTATTAGGCGTGTGGAGTAAGGAAACTTGCTCAAGCTTTCACCATGACCTGCCTGGATTCAAACATGGGGTCTCACGCTTGTAAGGCAAGTGCTCTAACCACTGAGCTACAGGACTCCACGCAAGTTTCCAAGTACATATCCAATTTCCTTATGAAAGTTATGTATATTGAATCCGCTTCCACCACCCTTTCAGGCAGCACATTCTAGACCATAACAGCTCACTGTGTGAAAAAAACAGTTCTCCTTGTCTCCCCTCTGGTTCTTTTGCCAATTATCTTAAATCTGTGTCCTCTGGTTACCGACCCACTCAACAAAGTGGATCGATAACAAGTTTCTCCTTAATTACTCTTTCAAAACCTGATAGTGTTGAACAACTTTATTAAATGTCCCCTTATCCTTAAATAAAAGGGAAACATCTTTCCTGGATTCAACACAAACTGTTGGACCAAGTCATTGCGCATATCAAAGCATAAAATCCAGCAATTAGCAGAGTGTTTATTAACAGACTCGCTTTGTGTGACCATGTCAAGACAAAGCGCTAAACTACCCCATCAAGTTAAATTCTATTTACATGAGCGCATCGAAAATTAATGGGTAATAGGAAATAGCAATAAATTCTCCACTGTACTTCACGCAAAGATATAAATGCCTTTTGACTTACCATTTTACAATTTAAATATTTCAGATCAATTAAGGCTTGCTATGCGCCAGCTACCAAGCTCATTAAACTGAGCTCTCTTCATAATCAAGCTTCCCCGTATTATTAAGCCCGAGTTACCAGCAAGATGCAACTAATTGGTTTAATTTGAAAAAAATAAAAACTATCATTATCTTTCGAATGCTCCGCTAAAGAAGATATCAGCTACCTATTTCTGCCACGGTCTAACACTTTTGCCACGGTCTGAATGAACCCGTCATATCTCGTTTGGGACCAATTCGCTAACTTTTTTCATTATTATTTAATGCCACTGGGATAGAAAACGCTTTCTTAAATCTCAAACAAAATCTTAAAAGACCCCAGCCGGGAGATTGTAATTTGCTGTACAATTTAATCTGATGCGTTATTAAGATTATTCAATGCACAATGCGCCTGAAAACTGCGGAGCATAAAATACTCATTATTCCGGCATTTACTGTGCGTGCGGAAATCAGAAGCAAGATCAATAAAACACGACGAGACTTAAAAAGAGATCTGGATGCCTGCACTTTCCCGGTTCAGCAGGCTGAGACGTACGTTAAAGAGAAGGCAGCTAATGAGACCCTAACGAGCATTTTTCACTTTGACTGCAGTGCAATAAATTCTGAGAAGCTGTTCTCTAGGTGACAGGCGGAGAACAAAGAGGACACATTTTACAAAGGATCGCGGTTGATACATTGGCTCAGTCGATTTCTGTCGAATCAAAATGTCCTTTTGTGGGCAACATATCCGTGTTTAAGTTCCCCCCCCCCCCACCCCAACCACAATTTTAATTGTGACTTGTTCTCAGACGTGATAGTCTTTCACCTTTAAAGGTTATTTTTCACTCAAGAGGATAAGGGTCAAAATATCACTGCACATTGATATCTACCTAATTTGACCATGTGTCTTCCCTTCTCCACACATTAGGTCCAGAGTCTTTGCATCCAAGAAACAGAACATCCCCAAACAAATCTCTAATAATAATCCTTATGTTTGGTACTGTGGGTTTCATGTCAGGAAGACGTCCCAAAGTGCCTCACAGAAGATCATGTAAAATGCAGTCACTATGTTTTGTGGATGACACCTGAGTGCTAGTTTGCACACAGCAATGTCCCACCAACAATCACAAAGTGAATGATCAATTTTATTGGAGGGGGAATGTTGGGGAACGGAGGCAGAGAAAAAGATCTTGGAGAAGGTGAGGGAAATGCAGAGTTGAAGGAATTCCAGGACGTGGGGGCAGATAGGCTTTAAGCTTGCCTGCTGATGGAGGTGTGGAGGGATGCGCAGTGCTCCAACCTCTGAGTTACAGGACCCCATAGTTCCTCACATTTGAAATAGAGAGCATTATCATGTCATTGAGATGTCTCAAAGTCCTTCACAGAATAAATTGTAAAGTGAATTGACTATGTATGTCTTGGGCAAAACTCGGTAGCCAATTGTGCAGTGTCAAACAAACAATCGTGGATTGAGAGACCTAATATTTTTTAGGGGATTTTCTCTGTTTTGCCTAAAAAAAACTTTATATGAATGAATGCAGTGTTTTAGAGGCAAAAACATATGGAATTAAATTGATCTGATTAAAAAAGGTGCTAACAAAAATTTATATTAGTTAGAGCATTCTATTACCAGCTAAATCAACAATTATGAGGCCAAGCTAATCATCATGACTTTGCAGCATTGCTCCCACATAGTCAATAGAGCTACATGAATGTGGCAACAACAACCACTACCAATAGATTTGATTCCAGGGCAGGATGAAACCTTAGGCAAGTTTCCTTATTCCACCACAGGCCTGTGTTTACCTTGCAGTAAGTAGGAACCCAGTTCTTGGTCTATTGACAGATGGCTTTCCCGAGAGAAATAATCCCTTATTAAAAATGTGATGCATCAATCCACGACTGTTCGCGGGACACTGCTGTGTATAATTTGTTGCCGCGTTTCATCCACAAAATACACAGTCGATTCACTTTACAGTATATTCTGTGGAGCGCTTTGAGATGTCTCAACTATGTAATAAGGTACTTTATCAAATACAAGGATTATTATTATTTATTATTAACTCCCTCTGCTTGCACATCCTTCTCCCAAAATGTGACCACTTGAATGCTTTGAATCGTCACATTTTTGCTTCAAACCTAGTTGCTATTATTTCCCTTGGGCAGCACGCTTAAATGCTCAATATTGTTTGAACGTTATTATTGGTACAGCCTCCAGTGATTGCAATTCATTACAAACAAACAAACAAACAAAACAGTGTTTATGGCAAAGTCTCAGTTTCAATTAAAATACCTACAAGGAATGAGAACATGATTCACGGCAATTTAAATTCGGAGTGGGGGGGGGAGACGGAAGAAAACCCCAACCATGTGGAAGATTGCACTAAGAAGACAAAATTACGAGCAAAGTAGGCAATTCTTCTGTTCTACGTATAACATCAGAATTACCATTAAAAGTCGTTATTTCACATTTGTGCATATGTTTCTGGAAAAGCACTTAATTCATCAGGACGCCAACTGGCTAATAATTTAACAGTGCCAGGGGATTATATCGTAGCATTGCGATAGGAATAGTAATTCATCCACGCTCGAGATTGAACTTTTAAGTCAACAAATTTAAATTCAGTGCACATTGCGCGGCTGTTTGTGGCAACGCTAATTTAGACTGAAAATAGATACAGTATAACAACCAAGTAGAGATCACTGAAGCGCTGCCTTGATTTCTTTTTTTGTAAACAGTTGATTATGTAATATCATCACAGATTCAGTGCACACAACAACAGCAACTTGATATAACGCCCTCCACGCCAGACAGTGTCTCAGAGCACTTCACAAAACGAAGCCCGCTTGCAGAGCAAACAAATGCACTTCCAAAAAAAAACGACTTTGCTCAATGGCACCAATTCACTATTTTCCATCTTAACACAACACAAGTGAAAGCCAAAAGCAGTGGAGAGTTCCAGGAGTACAAAGCACGGGAGTTTGAATAGATATCTTGCTTCTCCTTGCACGTACAAGTGTCCTGTTCCAATTTCTCCATAATTAATCATATCCACCTTTGGAGTGGACGATTAGTCTGACTGCACATAAACGAAGATAATAACTTGATGTAACACCTTTCACATTGAAAGAATGTCTCAAAGCGTTTCACAGGATACACTGTAAAGTACTGTACTGTGTTGTGTGTAGATGAAATGTCACAGCCAATATGTGCACATCAATCTCAAATCAAAGAGGTAAATCTTAATAGAGGGGACGAGGCGGAGGGAATAAGGCAGGGTGTTCCAGGGGTTAGGTGCATAATGGTTGAAACTGTAGCCAACAACAGTGGCTCTGGGAAGTTGGAGAATGCACAGCAGTTCTGTGTCAGCAGAGCGAAGTCGGCAGAGAGGTCAGTGAGGTGCTGGGAGCGTGAAGAGATTTGTATGTGAGGGTGAGGATCCAGAAATTCGTCCTTCGTCGGCAGGGAGCCAGACGAGAACCGAGATGATAGGTGTGTGGAGTTTGGTACAGGTGTGGACCCACACCTGGTTCACCAATAAAAAGGAGAGAGGAGGGCTATTTTTGATGCATCATTAATTACAAAACTTGGATGTCAAATTTTTCAGAATATCCACTCTACCAAATTGACTTTAAATCTTTTTTTAAAAAATACATTAAACGAGTCCAGCATCTGGGTCTCAACAACCATTATTGATAATCTGTACAAAGGGTTCATTTCTATCTGTGTCGAATATTACCTGGGATCAGTCCGGAAATTGCCCTACAGAGCCCTGACCCTGTAGTCTCCAGTCTTGGCACACCTTGAAAGTTACTTCTTAATCTCATGTTATATACCACCACAAAAATCCCCTCTGTGGGATGTCTCTTCAATGTTGCCCTACTTTGCCTTGTGTTTCCTCGTAGATCATCCATCTATATAACACCCAGGATCATCCGTGTCTTGGAAGGTAGAACTGCACATGCAGTCTGACCAGAGCACTGTACAGCTTGGGGCATGATTTCTGTGGGACTCAACTGGTCACTAGATGTAGACCAGCTGCCTCACTATTTTAAGCGCCACAAGACATTACTATTAACAAATCTATTCACATCAGGAGGGCATCCTAATAACGACACACTTTTACAGCGCCCCCCAAGCAGAGTAGCGTGTCAGAACGCTTAACAAGACTCCAAGCCAGGGTTGGTGGGGGGATAAGGAGGTGGCTGGATGCACAGACAAAGAGGAAGATTATCAGACGGGATTTGATAGAGAGGAGAGAGGGGGAAGGGTGGATAGATTGAGAGAGAATGATCCAAGGAGCTGGACAGTCAGGGATCCGCACCCGAGCTGGTGGTTGGGATCAGGAAGGGTGGAGGGCGGTAAGGGTAGGGGGCAGTAGGGTGAACGATCATGAGGGGCTCTATATAAATACGTTGTTTCAAAAGATAACAATCCTAATAATAATAATCCCTTGAAAAAAATAATTGGTCATTTCAATCCACAACAGTTTGTGGGACACTGCTATGCATAATTGACTCTTGCTTTTCGCTCCCAAATATACAGTCAATTCACATTACAGTGTATTCTGTGAAGTGTTTTGAGCTGTCCAGGATATGAAAGGCAACAAGATCAAAGATCCTTCTGTTTTTCGATCTCTAAGAAACAATTAGTCTCTCAACATGTTTGATCCTTCTACTGCACAGAGTGCTCACTCCATTTCTCGCTCATCTTAAAAACTTAACAATCCTAAATTAAAAGGTTTCTATTTGCTTCATAACTTCAGCAGCCTTCGATGTTTCTGAGGATTAGAAATAAAATGAGTTCAGTGATCCTTACTTCAGTTCATCTGTGGCCAACACTCAACACAATATTTTATGTAATTATAGACTATGGTTAGGGAATAAGGTACTGCAGTACTAATCCATCCAAATATGTGCACAGTACAATATATTCTGTGAAGAGTTTAGAGACAACAACAACTTGCATTTACTGTGACCAATAAGCACGGTTGAAAAGGAAGGTTTTCAGGCAGGACTTAAAAAAGAGAGGGGGTGAGGCGGAGGGATTGAAGGAGAGTGTTCCATAGTTTCACAGTTTAGTAGCTGAATGTGTAAACTACAATGGTGGGGCGGATAGTGCAAAGGACGAGCAGGAGGCCAGTTACAGTCAAGCAGAGGTAGGGAGGTGCTAGGGACTGAGTGGATTTGAACACAAGTGGGAGGATCTTGAAGTCGATCCGCTCGGTGATAGTGAGCCAATGGAGCCACAACTGGTGAGATGGGGGTACAGAGTCTTGGGCGGCAGAGTTCTGAATGAGCTGGATTTTTTGAATAGTCATGTTGGGGAGACCACCGAGGAGTGAGTTCGAGTAATCCAAGTGGGAGGCGATAAACACATGCACGAGGATTTTGGTTGCATTTGATGTAAGGTATGGAGGGAGGCGAGCAATGTGGCAGGGGTGGAGTAAGGCAGTTCTGGTCGGGAACCAGAAGTGTTTTTTTGAGGTTGGGTGTGATAACAGAGGTATCAAGGGGGAGTGGAACAGAGCCTGAGGAGAGACTGATTGATCATGTCGGCCAACAGCAGGGGAGAGTAGACGTCTGAATGATGCAATAAGGCACAATATCATCAGATGCGGGGATTACTATTGTAAATATCATTCTAAGCACATACTGACTGCTCATACTGACATGGTTTAAGACTACAGCAACTTGCATTTGTATCGCACCCTTCACAGGACGTCTCAAAGCGCGTAAAGACTACAGAGGACGTATCAAAACAGCTTTGCTGCTAAAAATAAAATTAACCAGTCACCGATATAGAAACAGAGAACCTGACAATGCAGAGAGAGGCTATTCAGCCCATCTTGCCTGATGCTGGCTCTTAAAAGAGCCATCCGCCCAATCTCCCACTCTTTGCCCAGAACACAGCAAATTTTTGTCTTTTCAAGTCAAACGTCTTCGCCCGGGACAAACAAAAGAAACCGCATCACAAGGTTTAGAATTGAACAACCTTCAGAGGAAACCAATAAAGTTCACATTAGAAGGAGTGGGTCCAACATTAAATTTAGAATCACCTGTGTTCCATCGGTTCTCAACTCACCTTCAGGTGCGTTTGCATCACACATCTTAGTCACCAAGGTTTTATTAGAACTCTCTTGCCATGGGTTTGAGGTCTGGTTGACCTATATGCAAGCAATAGAAGGAAAAACAATATTAGACTTTATTGCTAAACTTTAATATTGTACGCTTTTATAGACACCCACAGCCCCACAAATTTGGTAATGGATCAAGACTCCAAGGCTCCTGAAGTTAATTTAAAAATAATAATAATAATAATAATAATCCTTGCATTTGATATAGCGCTTTTCACGTCTTCTAGACATCTCAAAGCGCTTCATAGAATATACTGTAAAGTGAATTGACTATGTATTTGTGAGCTAAATGTGGCAGCTTTTTTTTTAACACAATCAATTATTTCACCTCAAAATAACCTTGTGCTTTATACTATGCAAAATTACATTTGTACAGTGTCTTTCACGTCGAGAGGACGTCCCAAAGCGCTGCCAGGGATTAGGAAGGAAGAGTGAGGAAGGCCAACAAGCAGGGAATTGACATAGTTGAGCCTGGTTGTAATGAAGGCAGTGAATGAGGCTTTTGGCGGCCTGAGGGTTGAGGCAGGGTTGGAGCCAGGCAATGTTGCGGAGGTGGGAGAAGGCAGAGCGGGTCATGGTACCAATGTGGGGGAAAAAGGACAGTTGAACAAAATGCCTAGGTTCCTGATTGGCTTGATGAGGTGGCGTGTGCATCCGTGGACTGAACAGTAGCTAAGTTGCCAAACTGTTCCTTTTAGTTGACTAACGATAAGCGTTAACACATTAAAACCTTAACTAATATATTTCAGTAGGTGCTTAAAGTTCCACGCATTACAGCGTTTTCAGATTCAAGCATTTTCAGATTACCAAATTACTTAGTAAAAATACAAGACAATTCATTGTGTCCTAAAATTAAAAATCTCTTAAATTGTCCAACAATCCTCGAATTTAAGACTCAATCTTAAATTTCAAGCTGGTTGCTGAATGCTGCAGGAATAAAGTGTTTCCATTTAAAATTGGAATGCAAATTTGATCAATTTGATGCTTGAGAAATCAAGGAGCGATTATGTTGTGTTTGTTCCAGAAAGGATACGGATTTATACAATTTTAAATATATTTCTCCCAATAAGGCTCCTCATCAAACACAACAACAACATCAACAACTCCGATTTATATAGCGCCCTCCATGCCGAATGGCGTCTCAGGGCGCTTTACAATAGCGGATCCCGGGACCGAGCCAGGGGCAGGGGCAGAAAGGTGACCAAAAGCACGGTCGAAGGGAAAGGTCTTCAGCTGTGACCTGAAACTGGGAAGAGAGGGGGCGAGGCGAAGCGAGTGAGGAAGGGAGTTCCAGAGCCTCAGGGCGTAGTGACTGAAGGAACGGCCACCGAGGGTGGAGCGGAGGATTCGGGGACATGGAAGAGGCCAGACCCAGAGAAGCGAAGGCAGCGGGTGCTGGTTTGGGGGGAGAGGAGATCAGAGACATAGGAGGGTACAGAGGAGTGGAGGGATTTGAAAACAAGGGTGAGGAAATTGATGGATTGATGGATCAGTAGAGGTGACAACTGGTGGAAACTTGCTCCATTTCATTCAATGGCCTTTGGTGAAAGTGAACAAGAAGTTCAATTCTGCAATTCCATGAGCATAATCAATGCTACCCACTTCTCTCACCCTCTCTTCCCCCCATGAATTGTCACTTCATGTGGTTGATATTTTAATCCAGGAGTCTTTGCAAAATGGGTCTACTGTTCCACTACAGACTTCTCCAATCTTAACAAATATATTTCAGTACTTGCGCAAAGCACAAGCCGTTACTGTATTTTCAGATTCACATACACCAAGTCAAGAACTCTCTCCTTTTCATAAGTGGGGACTTAGTGTAGGATTCTACGTTCCTTCCACCAGTGGAATTGAGCTCACACTCAATGTTTGCTGTTAGAAATGCAGGCTTTAAAACGGCAAACAAGTTGTCAAAGAAAATGTGAGTTCCCAAGTCATTGCGCATTACAGTCGAGACATTTTTCAGCCCATTTCATTCAAATAAACGTCATTGTTTACAGGAATCCAAAACAAATGCCCAAACTCAGAAGCTTTTTATTAACCATGAAAAACTGCCAGCCTATTTGTAATATATAAAAAAACCTCAAGCGCCACGAGCAGTCTACTTTTACACAACTTAAATTATACGTACTGGTGACCTTGAAGCTTTCCAATGTTCATTTGTCACTCAACACACAGGATTTAATGCTGTGATAATGTCCATAGAAGATTCACTTCTAAGCTTCTACGGCAGATTGCTTTATTTTAGAGTGACATTGCACCACAATAAAGTCGTGTAGCCATTGCTCCTGCATGACAGTATCACTGACTTCTCAGGATGTGATAAAAATACAAACTAAAAAAATGTTTTACTTTAACAGTCTAACTGTGTCAAGATTGTTAGAAAGGCTTCAGATAGCAACCAGACATTCCATTAATAACTTCCATGATAAAAAGCAGCAAAATGTAAGATCATTTAAAATCACTTAGAGGATCAGATTTTGCCAATTACTCAACTGTCAATTAACATGAGGCCTTTTTTTAAAAAAAGATTTTACTCATCAAAGTTTAGCTGTGTATCGAACTGCAATATACATTATACTGCCTCAAGTAAAAAAATAACATTGATTGTTTAATTCCAATAAAGTGGTGTGTCAGCCTGACTCAGTTGATAGCCTCATGAGTCGGAAGGCTGTGAGTTTGACCCCAAGTAACGACTTGGAACCCATAATCTGTCCTGACACTCTAATGCAGTAGTGGGGAGTGTGCTGCAATCTCAGTGGTGCCACCCTTCAGATGAGACATTAGTTCCTTCTGCCTATCCAGGTAGATGTTAAAGATTCTACGGTGCGATTCGTAAAGAGGAGGGAGTTTCTCTCTTCCGATGACTTAGCCAACAATGCTCCCAAATTTAATTGATCACTCTCTCCATGGCTCACTAGCTCTGTGCAAACCAGTTAATAATAAAAATAATAACAACAGTAATCTTTGCATATGATAATAGCGCTTGATCACATTGTTGAGAGGTCTCAAAGTGCTCCACAGAATATATGGTAAAGTTGCAGCATTCACATACAAAATTACAGTCAACACACACACACCCACCAGCATATCCCGTGAAACACATTAGATATGTTGACTATAAGATAATTGACTATAATGTGATAAGACGCTATATCAAAATTCAAGGATTATTATCATTGTTATTATTAGAGGGCGTAAAATCCAGTAGTTTAACGGTAATCAAAAGCCTCCAGCAGCTTTTGTGCAGCAAACTCAAGAGCGATTTCCAAGAAGCTTTGAATTTGACCCCAGTCCAAATAAAAATCAGACGTTTATTTAATAAATTAGAGCCAAATGCTCTGATGTTTCATTATACGGTGAATTTGCTGGAATTACATTGATGTCGCAATGGAAGGAAAACACAGCGTTGGAATAAAAATGAGCATCTCTGTAATCTCTACTAGAACAATCTCCAATGCTTACATTATTTAAATACTACATCTTATTAGCACTGCTCATATATTAATAGCTAAATAGGCTTCCTAAATTCTAGCATCTCGGAGAAGATTTTGTCAATCTACCTACAGAGGTCCAGAAAGAAAACTTGCATAAGTTGACCTGGTGTCTACATTATCGGGGCAATTTGTTCCAGCTGTTGATTATTATCTGTAGAAAACAGATACTTCCTAGTTTCAACCACAAATGCGATAAAAGAATAATTCTTGCATTTGATATCATGCCAAACCAACATCATCAAAAATATCTCAAAACGCCTCACAGGATTTACTGTACAGTGTACTGACTGTATAATTTATAGGTGGAAGCAGGAGCCAAATTGCACATAGAAATGCACCACAAACAGCCACGACACGAATAACAACAACAATAACTTGGATTCATATAGTGTCCTCCAGGCCAGACGGTGTCTCCAATTTTATCTGGGGGATTGGTGAACAGGAAATCAGGAAACACTTGCATCTCTTTCTGTATAGGCCCATCAGATCTTCAACATTCACCTAAACAGGCAGGTGGGACCTGAGTTTAACACCTTATCTGTAGGACGGCTCCTCCAACACTCCAAAATTCTCATAGGCCTACAGTATGGCTTGAGCCTACACCCTTCGCTCCCATTATATTTTAGCTGATTAGGGTTATCTTACATCTAACCCGAAGGATGGAGTCCTTTAGCTCAGTGGTTGGAGCACCCACCTCGCAAGCGAGTGACCTGGGCTTGATTCCCAGCAGGGTGAAATCTAGCAGTAAGTAGGAACCTGGTTGTTAGTCAATTGGTGAATCGGTGGTTCACTGCTGTGTGCAATTGGCTGCCACTTTTCGCCCACAAAATATACAGTCAATTCACTTATATTTTGTGAAGCGCGTTGAGACTTCTCGAAGATGTGATAAGGAGGTACAGTGAAACCTTGTTTGTCCGGTACCCAACCAACCAGCATACTCAACCAACCAGTATCTCCCAATACAATTCACCATTCCAGCAACCGGATCTCATACCGTAGCCATCCGGGACTCTCGCGGTATGCTCACTTTGCGCATGCATGCAATTTGTGCGTATGCGCACTTATGAAACTTACCAACAGGGCCGACGCTACCTTTAGGCAAACTAGGCAGTTGCCTAGGGCGCCAAAATTTTGGGGGCATCGGCCCTGGTTACAGAGCAAGTACGGTTTGCCGCGCACTGTGAAAATTACTGCTGTCGTCTGCTGGCGTATCGTGGCGGAGGCTTGGGAGTTAGCAGCAAGTTGACTGGAGAATGCTTAATACTTACATAAAACTGAAGTATGTTTCATAAATCAATAAATGTACAACTATTACCATTACTTTCATTGATAATTAATTGTATGAATTTTTAGTATTAACTTGAGCTTATCAAAAGTTACTGGGGGCGCACGTCTGAAGGCTTGCCTCGGGCGCCAAATTCCCATGCGCCGATCCTGCTTACTGAACACTGGAATGCTGTTTTACCATAATTTTACAGAGTGTGCTGGAACGCTTCATTGGTAAGTATCCATACAATATTCTGTTATTATTTAGTCTATTATTAATTTGATATGTTTTAAAATAAGTCAATTTTTTTTGTTGGATTTTCGGCAACTTGCCACTCGAATATCCGGCATATTTGATCAATCGGCATTAATCAGGTCCCAAGAGTACCGGATAACAAAAGTTTTACTGTAAATCAAATGCAAGGATGATTAATATTATCTCTAATTTAATTTTTAAATCAATGCTATGATCATAATAATAACCTGTGAATTTCATAATGTCTTATCACATCATTTAGACGTCTCAAAGCATCTCATAGAATGTACTGTAAATTAAATCGAGTATTTTGTGGGCAAACTCATCGACACGCCTCTGAAACATTCCTCCCTTATTGCTCCCAAGCAAATGCTACACAGAGAATGTTTAATCCCAGTTTATTTTGAGTTACTGGTTAGCAGAGCAGCAGATAAAATGTAATTCCTTTGGTCAAATTTAATCTACAGATTAAAAACAATTAGGTGACAAAGCAACGCAAGACACAATTAGACAGTAGACATTTGCTGCCTGGGTGTAATTTAGAAATGAAAACTGTGTGCCGACAATTTTGAGATGTCATCATACAAAATAATCTAATGATATGACAATAAGCAGCAGCAAATTAACAGAACAATTTTAGATCGTCTGTCATCTTGCAATCTGCCAACAATCATTCCTTTCTCTATTCTTGAAAGAAGAATGGAATGTGCACTCTCTCCCTGGAGGGATGCATCCCGCTTACCTAATTCCAGAGAGTATTAGACGCTGATTGGCAATAGCCAAGGCTTGGGGACTTGAGTGCGAGTTGGATTAATGCTGGAGTCTGACCAGCTAAACCCACATAAAAGAACAATAATAAATTGGTCATTTCAATCCATGACTGTTTGTGGGACACTGCTGTGCGCAATTGGCTGCCGCATTTTGCCCACAAATATACAGTCAATTCCACGTTGCAGTATATTCTGTGAAGCGTTTCGAGACGTCCAGAATACGTGAAAAGCGCTTTATCAAATGCAAGGATTATTATTATTATTATAGCTTGCCTCCAAAGCCTTTCCAATGAGGGATAAGTCATGGAGACCTGTGCCTCAGTGGTTAGAGCACTCGCCTTAAAAGCGAGAGACCGGGTTCAATTCCCGGCAGGTCAGGGCGAAACTATGGGAAAGTTTCCTTCTTCCGCACGCCTGATAATTCCTCCCCAAAATACAATAATAAATTGGTTATTGCAATCCACAATTGTTGGTAGGACACTGCTGTGTGCAATTGGCTGCCATGTTTCACCCACAAACATATAGTCAATTTACTGTACAGTATATTCTGTGAAGTGCTTTGAAATTTCTCTAAAACATAAAAAGCATAAAAAGCACTATATCAAATACAAGGATTATTAATATTATTATTTACAGCAAATCCTATGAAACGCTTTGAGACATTTCCCCGACACATAAGGTGCTATTCTCTCGAATGCAAAGATTATTATCCAGATTGTTAAAATAGAATATGGCAATAATAGTGTGTTTGCCATTAGTAAATTCACAAAGGGAGTTGACAAACATCTGGCTAGAAACCAGATTGATTGAAGATCACAAGGGTTAAGTACAGCCGATACACAATCCTGTAGGAACACAAGGCTGAGATGCTAGACCAAGGAAACATTTTGCCCAAAGTAGCAACTTTGCAGTCGGAATTTCAATCCATCTGTCCCTGTTCCAGAACTCCATCGCAGATTCTCTCCATCTCACCTCCTCCCTCACAGTTTTCAAGGTCCGTCTCAAGACCTCTCTCTTTAATTGTATTTTCAGTCACCTTTCCCATTCCCGTCACCTCCCACCCCCAGATATTAAGTGCCTTGGGACGTCCTCACAATGTGCAATTTTTTATTTACCATTGAAGCCAGAGAAACACTGCAGAATCTTTTTGGGGAAACACAGCAGTATCCCACAAACAGTCGTGGATTGAAATGACCAATTTTATTACAGGTATTGTGGTTTTTTGGGGAGGGATTATTATTAGGCATGTGGAGTAAGGAAACTTGCCCAAGGTTTCGCACTGACCTGCCTGGATTCGAACACAGGTCTCACGCTTGTAAGGCGAGTGCTCTAACCACTGAGCTACAGGACTCCATAAGCCTATGGAGGCTGCAAGAGATGGAAGAGATAGGAAAGGTGGAAAATGACCCGTAGTTGTGATGGTGAATGTAGTTTTTTTAAGGCAGTATTTAAATATAAAAAGGAGAGATGACAGTGCAGAAGTTTGGCATCTGACACACTACCACTATAGCATGAAGGGCACGACATAAATGTAATTAAATGTAATTGCTGAACTTTATAAACCCTTCTCCACAAACTATCTTGAAACTGCCTCAAGATGGATCCCAGTACGTTAAGTCTTAACGGTTTCACAACGGCTAAAAACTTATTGAACAATCAATCATTGCTAAATCTTTTTCTAATGGACACTTCCGATCACTTACACCTTGAACTGTTCCTGTTCGAATATTCTAACGTGTTTTTATATACACATATATGGGTTGAAAACCGAGAATTACTTTTCCATCAAATGTGATTTATGAAGCAGTTCAAGAAAAGTAATTTGTACGAACCATACAAAGTTAAACCTCTGCAGGAACCAAAGGCAGCTATACAATGCGGCTTGTTATAAATTTTGCACATGACTGCTTTTCAATATTATTCAAAAAAAATCTGGTCAACCATGTGCTTTTGATAACTCAACGTTTTAGACAGAAAATTCCAATAACAATATTATATATATATATATATATAGGAGTTGCGTTGTTTTGCTTGCATTTGATATAGTGCCTTTCACATCGGGAGGACATTGCAAAACGCTTCGCAGGTTTCAGTATGAAGTTAATTGATATTTTTTGCAGGCGAATGCAGCGCCAATTTGCGCACAGCAATATCCCCAAAACAGCTATTACGCCCATTTTGACAGGTGACCAGGTTACAAAGAAAAGTGGACGCCTGTAGTGTAATGGTTAGAGCACTCGCCTCACAAGCGAGAGGACCCGGGTTCAATTCCTGGCAGGCAAAACCTCAGGCGTTACTGTACTCATGCCTTTATCCAGCAGGAAGTAAGAACCTGGTTGTTAGTTGACTGACCAATCGCTTTCCGGGGGTAATAATCCCTTCAAATTAAAGAATTATAAATGTTAATTTAATCACTCAATTCTCGATTGTGGAACACTGCTGTGCACAAATAGCTGCTGTGTTTCGCCTACAAAATACAGTCCATTCACGTTACAGTATATTCTGTGAAACGCTTTGAGACATTTCAACAACTTGATAATAATAATCCTTGCATTTTATATAGCGCTTTTCCAATTTTCTAGACGTCTCAAAGCTCTTCACAGAATATACTGTTCAGTGAATTGACTGTATATTTGTGGGTGAAATGCGGCAGCCAATTGCGCACAGCAGTGTCCCACAAACAGTCATGGGTTGAAATAATTTATTTCAATTTATTATCTTTTAATCTGAGGGATTATTATCAGGCATGTAGAGTAAGAAAACTTGCCCAATGTTTCGTCCTACCCGCAACTGAACCCAAGTCTCTCGCTTTTAAGGTAGGCGAGTGCTCTAACCATTGAGCTACAGGGCTCCACGAAAGGCGCCACATCAAATGCAAGGATTAATATTATTATTATTATTATCCCAAACTGCCATATAGCAATCTGATCTTTGAAAAAAGAGGCCAGGGGGTGGGGGGTGGCAAAGAGTATGGAAAAACATCATTGAACAAGACTTACTTGGGCCTGGTATTTTTGGCTCCCAAACATGACATACTGGGGGGCTAGGCTGTAGATCATGTAACTGGTGTACAGAACCATCAGAAGGAGAATCATACACAGAAAGAGAAGAGCCTGGGGGCGTGTTCGCCTTCGTCTAATCTTGTACAGCTGTTTAGAAAAAAGAGATTGAGAGACAAGGCATTAATTATATTACTTTATATATGATGCATCCAAGCTGCGTCTGTCAGTGTCCTTGCAATTTAGTGCTATACAAGTGTAATTTTGTTGTCGTTAAGGCTCCATGTTTGCTTAGATGTTCGTTTAGAAACTGGGGGCAAGAACTTTTATGAAAAGGTATATATAGTCCAAAGCAATTTTGACTGCTTCTCATAAACAACAACAAAATTACGCTTGTATAACGCCTTTCACGTCAGGAGGACTTCACAAGGCGCTAAGTTGGAGTTTAAGATGGAGTGTTAACTTTCATGCCTTATGTATGAAACCAGCAAGTGAAACCAAGTTTAATTTCTGTAGATATTTTACATAATTTAAATGAATTCCATGCAACTTCTCATTTTAGTGTTATTACTGCTTATTCATGGACATCCACTGCCGATGCTATTTGAAGGCGAACACAGGCAAGATAGCACAGCAAGGGTGCAGACACAGCAGTGAGATATACTTGGAGGGTTGTTAACTACAGGGTGTTTGTTCACAGTCCTTTTACCCACTCATTCACTCAAACCGATCCTCTGGACGCCTGAATACAGTTAAACACTTGTCGCTACATTACCAGCACCTGGGGACGTCCTCCTGACGTGAAAGGCTCTATAAATGTAATTTTGTTGTTGTACTGAATACAGTTAAGTACTTCTAAATACAATTATTATCATTCTTTCAGTTGGTCAGAGCACTGTGAGAAAATAACATGGGGTGACATGACTTTGTAAACACCCTGCAGGACACTGGAAGAAACTCAGTTCTGTTTTGAGTCACTCCTGTGAAATCTTTAATATCCGCTCAAGTAGCTGGAAGAGACCAGCCCAATAGAACAAAAGAAATTACCCTCATCCAGAAAAACCAGATACCCATACTCCGTATCCCGGCCATGGAAGTGAAGACGAGATACATAGTTATGATGGCAATGAGGATGTAATCCAATGGGAAAACCTGGGAAGGAAAGAGAAGCGTCATTCTGCATGTAGAAAACACAGCTAACTGCTGAAGAGTCACGTTATCACAGTGGTTGGAGGGCTCGATAAAACTCACACCACCACATAATAATTTGTAGAGTCCTATAGCTCAGTGGTTAGAGCACACGGCTGACAAGCGAGTGACCTGGGTTCAATTCCAAGCAAGGCGAAATCTTGTGCAAATTTCCTTACTCCACACGCCTAATCATAATCATTCCAGAAAAAATTAATAAATTGGTTATTTCAATTCACAACTGTTTGTGGGACGGTGCTGTGCGCAATTGGCTGGCGTGTTTCACCTACAAATATACAGTCAATTCCCTTTGCAGTACATTCTTGCATTTGATATGACTCTGGAAGACGTGAAAAGTGCTATATCAAATGCAGGGATTATTATTTACTTTATTATTATCAACAGTCTCCCTAGAGAGCCTGTTTACTACACCTTGAGAAGGTCTAATAATGTGGATGTTGGAAACCAATAAATCCATGGCAATAGGAAAGTCCACGAGGAACAAGAAAATCTATTCTCTTTTTCCCTTCCCCAAAACTAGATAGTGATGGATTTGCTCACAACAACACTGACCTACAGACATCAATGTCCACCTGGAGGCTTAACCCGCGAGGGATTAAAGAGCAAAAGAGACACTCTGGCTGATTGCCAGAGAGATGCAGAGCACACACAGCTAAAATTGGTGCTGCTTTTCAAAATATTACAACAAAATTCCTCTAAAATGTAAAAGCCTTCACAAATAATAACAACGCTTGCATTTGGTAAAATGCCTTCTCACGGCTTCGAGACGTTGTATCAAAGCACTTTGCTGCAGTCTGCCAGGAACTAAAAGGTAAGGTAACAATGTAACCTGTATAGTTCTTTCACATAAACTACCATCTAAAAGACTTGACACATGTAGAGGTAAATACTGAGCACAGAAGTACGCTTGAAGACGTTGCCTGAAAGCACGATCAAAGATGCATTTTCTAGGAACTTTCTGAAGGCTGGAAGAGCAGGGCAAAGTGGTTTGTTTCAGAAGACTGACGCCGCATTGGGGCTGAATACAGTGACAAAAGATAGGGCAGCTAGGATTTAAAAAATCATTTAAAAAATAGTCCTTGCATTTTGATATAGCGCCTTATCACATCTTTGAGACGTCTCAAAGCACTTCACAGAGTATACCGTAAAGTGAATCTTTCAGCGCCTTGGGACGTGAAAGGCGCTATACAAATGTAATGCAACATAGAAGTCAATTGTGCACAGTCGTATCTCACAAACAGTCGTGGATTGAGTGACCTTTTTTATTAGGGATTATTAGGCCTGGAAAGCAATCCGCCAATCAACTAACAACCGTGTTTCTACTTACTGGTAGGTAAATAGAGAGTTTAGCAAGACGTTCAGAAGATAGGAGGGGCATTGTATATGAATACAGTGACAAACAGTGGAACAAGAGGAATGAAAATTTAATTTGTAGAGCAGAGGGAGAATTATTTTCACAGTGGGAGGGACTGAATAATCTTCAGAATGGGTGCCATAAGACATAAGCAAATCACAGTGAAGTTTTAGATTTTACATTTCCAGAGAGAAATTGGTGTCATTTTATCAAGAGTTCAGGTCTGCCTAAAAAACAGTCACTACACTTTCCAGTATATTCTGTGAAGCCACAAGACATGCTGCAGAGGTGCAAGGTGCTTTAACAAATGCAAGGATTATTATTATTATTACTACCACAGAATGGGAATCAGCATGTTTGTCCATTGTATTAGGGATCAAATGAACCCTAGCGTTTATACTTACTGTTTGTAGTATGAGTAAGAAATCGTTCAAAGGATTTGCTAGATTAGTTCCAAAGATTATGAATCCGGAGTCAAAGCCCACTGAATGGAGTGCTTTATCCAAGCTGGAATAAACAAAAGTACAATTTAAGAAATTGGTTGCAGCAGGTTTGTGGGTTCAGGAAAACAAAGGTTGTTGTCCAGGCCTTATTAAGGCCAACTATGAAATGTAACCAAATGCACATGGTGAAATAGTGGGATGGATCTCAACTAAATTCCTAAATTTCCCCATGGCGGGAATCACAAATTCTAAACCAGATAAACTCCATCCCTATTCAACGGGTTAAATGGGGATAATCATTATAATGAATAATAAATTAATAAAAATGAATAATCCATTCTCATATGAACAGAGAAGGGAGTTTCTCTCTCCTGGTGTCCTGGCCAACAATCACCCAAATAAAATTGCTTATTTGTTTTGTGGCATTTGTGGGAGGTTGTAGGATGTTGCTATGGAGACTTGTGCTGCCTTAGTTGCCTACAAATACACAGTAACTCCATTTCACAGTAGTGAAATGTAGCTCAGTGTTCAGAGCACTCATCTTACAAGTGTGAGACCTGTGTTCGAATCCTGACAGATCAGGGCGAAACCTTGGGAAGTTTCCTTACTCCACACGCCTAATAATAATCCCTCCAAAAAAACATAATAATAAAAATTGATAATTTCAATCCACGACTGTTTGTGGGACACAGTTGTGTGCAATTGGCTGTCGCATTTCGTCCACAAATAGACAGTACTTGTAGACCCCGCTTACCGAACGCCCGGTTACCGAAACTTCACTATAAGGAAGGTTTGTATTTGTGCCTCCGATGCGCTTAGCGAAGGCTGCGTTCGCTATAGCGAAAGTTTAAATCTCGCGAGCTTCTCGTCTCCCGGCCGCCCCTGCAACTCATACTTGGTCTCAGTCGACGAAGCTACATACACTTACTTCAGTATGCCACCTAAACGCCCATTAGCAACATCACCAAACCCATCGAAAAAAAAGTAAGTCCATCATGTTGGAAATGAAGATGGATCGAAGATCAGAAGAACGCCATTGCCCCCTCTCCGCTAATATAATCCAAGAGAAGGCCAGTATAGTATGGGAGGAGCTTAAGCGACAGGATGCTAGGCAACCACATGACACTACTTGGAAAAAGCCAGCGGAGACTTTTGCTGCTAGCAAAGGGTGGCTTGATCATTTTCGAAAGTGATACAAGCTCCATTCTATCAAGATGCGCGGGGAAGCTGCTAGTGCAGATGTTGCTGCTGCCAAACATTATCCAGATGAACTTAGAAAAATCATTAAGGAGGGAGGTTATACACCACAACAAATTTTCAACTTCGATGAAACGGCTTAATTGGAAGAAGTTACCTGAGAAGACCTACATCTCCATCAATGAGAAAGCGGCCCCTGGAAAGCTTACAACTAAAGAAATTCAGGATTTAATGAAGGAACAGACAGCTGAGGCTGATGATTTATGTGAGGAGCCTAAGATTCTTAGTTTGAATGTTTTGAAAGCTTTTCTTTCGAAAATAGACGAAGCAATTATAGATTCATAGATTCATAGAATTTTACGGCACAAAAGGAGGCCATTCGGCCCATCTAGTCTGTGCCGGCTCTTTGAAAAGAGCGATTCAATCCCACTGCCCTGCCCGCTCCCCATAGCCTAATAGACCTGTTCTCCCTAAATAAAGATCTAATTCCCTTTTAAAAGTTGTTATCGAATCAGCCTCCACTACCTTTTCAGGCAATGCATTCCAGATTCGAACAACTCGCTGAGTGAAAAAATTTCTCCTCAGCTCCCCTCTACTTCGCCTTCAAACTATTTTAAATCTGTGACCACGAGTCACAGATTCACCCACGAGTGGAAATAGTTTTTCTCTATTTGCCCTGTCGAAACCCCTCATGATCTTATAAACCTCTATTAGGTCTCCCCTCAATCTTCTCTGCTCCAGAGAGAATAACCCTAGCCTATCTAGCCTCTCCTCATAGCTGAAGTCCCTCAATCCTGGCACCATCCTAGTAAATCTTCGTTGTACCCTTTCCAATGCCTTCACATCCTTTCTGTAGTGTGGTGACCAGAATTGAACACAGTATTCCAGCTGAGGCCTCACCATAGTCTTATAGAGGTTAGTCAGCACTTCCTGACTTTTGTACTCTATACCCCTATTTATAAAGCCTAGTATCCCATATGCCTTCTTAACAGCCTTGTCTACCTGTCCTGCCACCTTCAACGAGTCACTAACACAAATCCCCAGGTCTCTCTGTTCCTTCACACCATTTAAAATTGTACTATCTAGCCTATATTGCCTCCCTTCATTTCTTCTCCCAAAATGCATCACCTCACACTTCTCTGCATTAAACTTCATCTGCCATGTGTCTGCCCACTTTACCAATTTGTCTATATCCTCTTGCAGATGGCTACTATCCTCCTCACTATTTACTATTCTCCCTAACTTAGTGTCATCTGCAAACTTGGAAACTGTACTCCGTACACCCAAGTCCAGATCATTGATGTAGATTACAAACAGCAATGGTCCCAAAACCGATCCCTGTGGCACACCACTGCTCACTTCCCTCCATTCTGAAAAACAGCCGCTCACTACAACTCTCTGCTTTCTGTCTCGCAGCCAGTTGTGGATCCACGCAGCCACTGTCCCTTTTACGCCATGGGCCTTTAATTTCATAATAAGTCTCTCATGTGGCACTTTGTCAAATGCCTTTTGAAAGTCCATGTAAACTACATCAACTGCGCTACCATTATCCGCCCATTCCGTTACCTCATCAAAAAATTCTATCAGATTTGTAAGGCAAGATTTGCCTTTAACAAATCCATGTTGACTGTCCTTTATTAGCCTATATCTTTCTACGTGTAGATCTACCTTGTCCCTGATTATGGACTCTAGAAGGGCAAACTTAGACTGACTGGTCTGTAGTTACCAGGCTTGTCCTTCTGCCCCTTTTTATACAAGGGAGTAACATTAGCTATCCTCCAGTCCTCTGGCACGACCCCTGTGTCCAAGGAAGATTGAAAGATCTTATTAATCTTTGCAAATTAATATTTGCAAATTAATATTTGCAAAGACAACGATCCTGAAATGGATCGTAGCATTAAGGTTGCCCGTGGCATCAAGCAAACTATCTGTTGCTACCAAGAATTGTATGAAAAAAAGAAGAAAAACCGTCGCCAGTCTTCTATCGACAGTTTCTTTAAGTCGACATCGTCCAAAGAACCAGTACCAAGTATGTCCGCTGACTATACAGAACCTATTGCTTTCTCACCAGATTCTCCCGATCCTCCAGCCTCCTCCTCCAGCAACAATTAAAACGAAGACCTCCTCCCTACTCCTCACCTCATCTTATTACGGGAACTTTTGTTTTGTTACTGTATTATGTTAAAAATTTACTAAATAAAATACTGTTCAGGTAAACAAAACAACATTTTCATCTTGTAATTAAAGTATTGCAGCTTTCAATAGCAGTTCTACCTACCATATGCCTTCGCTGGTACACCGCAAATGTTAGCGCTTGTCACCGCTGGGAACGAAACTGATTTTTTTCATATACGGAAACAAAGTAAGGACCTCCCACCCGCTTAACGAAATTCTCGCTTTACGAGGAGTTTCGAAGTCCCTAATCCCTTCGTTAAGTGGGATCTACCTGTACAGTCAATTCACTTTACAATATATTCTGTGAAGCACTTTGAGACATCTAGAAGACGTGAAAAGCGTCTCTCTCGCTGCCAACCTGGCTTACTCCTAGCACCATCATGCCCTCTTTCCATCTGCTGGCGAACGACATAATAGCAAACATTGAAACGTTAAATGAATATATGTTCCCAATGTATCAGCAACATAATAACTTTAAGCAGGGCAATGTTAAGCGGGGTCTACCTGTATTTTGAGCGGGGGAGTGGGATTGATTTCAACAACTCTTTTCAAATAGGTGGCACAGACTTAATGGGTTGTATAGCCTCCTTCTGTGCTGTACAATTCTATGAAAAGCAAGGACAATTATGATGCCCACATCGCTCCATGTTTCACCCAGTCGGACCTGGATGATAATAATAATCCTTGCATTTGATATAGCACTTTTCATATCTTCTAGACGTCTCAAAGCGCTTCACAGAATATATTGTAAAGTGAATTGACTGTATATTTGTGGGCGAAACATAATACTGGGTTCTCTTCCAACAGACCAGAGGATACTGTGCAGAAAGTGTGAATAGACTGTGCCTACTCCCCACGTGGCCTTATCTCCTCCTTCCTCTCACCCAGTCCTCAGAAGCCAGCAGCCCTGAGCTACTGTACAACCCTTGTCTGTGATTTTAACAGCAGGCATGCAATTTGCTGAGGAACTAGCACAAAGCAAGTTCTTAGGGAGAATTTTGAAAGAAAATGCAAAATTTGGTGGATGGATATTTATTCGGACAGATATGATGAATATGGGGAAAGGGCAGGTAATTGGAGTTGAAATACAGATCAACAACAAAATTTAATTTATATAGCACCTTTCGCATCGGGAGGATGTCCCAAGGCGCTGAAATCAGCCATGGTCTAAAATGGTGGAACTGGCTGAGGTGTTGAATGGCCTAATCCAATTCCAATGTTATGAATCATCAGGTCTTCAGCATGTAAAGATAGGCTGTATCCATTGGAGAAGCTAACTGAGCAAGGACATTGGGATATGATGAGTGGGTGGGGGAAAAATCCAAGTTAATTCTTGCAGAGTAAATTAGTCTTTTACACCTCTTACTCACAATTACACCTAGTTAGCAATCTCAGCAATGACAATGAGAGAACAGAAACTCTCCTGATAGAACGTAGCAAGTCAGCAGATCTTACAGCAGGAGCACCCTCACAGACTAAGGGACAAAAGGAACAGTCAGCCAAAGAAACAGTGCAACAGCTGCTGTGAAATATGCATGCAAACAAATAATTTACAATGCCACGAAAACTACAATGTGATACTGAAAAGCAACTGCTTTTGTACCGTTTTCTAACTTAGCATCCTGCACTTTGTGCATGTGTGCTAAGTGCAACAATCTTTGCGTCACTGAGGTGTCTCAAAGTACTTCATAGGTATACTGTAGAGGGAATTGACTGTATATTTATATGGGCAAAACGCGGCAGCCAGTTACCCACAGCAGTGTCCCACAAGCAGTCGTGGATTGAGTGACCACATTTTTTTAAAAATGTTTATTACCCCATCTCCACCAATCGACTTACAACTGGGTTCTAGATAAACAACGGCATTTTGAGTCAGGAAACTTGGCTAAGTTTTTGCTCCGCCAAGGAATCAAACCCGAGTCCTCTCATTTGTGAGGCGAGTGTTCTAACCAATTCAAGATAGAACTCCGCAATTTGCTTGAGCCAAATATTGGCTTTATAAAGTGCAGGAAGTTGACAGATACACTAGGCATCAACATTAAAAGCTTAAAAAGTGTAATATTTTAACCCACAAAATAAACAGTTAATTTACTTTAAAGAATATCCTGTAAGATGTCTCAACGATATAAGACACGATATCAAATGCAAGGATTATTATAATTACATGGAGCTCCTATAGCTCAGTAGTTAGAGCACTTGCCTTACAAGCGCGAAATCTGTGTTTGAATCCAGGCAAATCCCCAACTGTTTGTGGGACATTGCTGTGTGCAATTGGCTGTGTTTCACCCACAAATATACAGTCAATTCACTTTACAGTATATTCTGTGAAGCGCTTTGAGACGTCGATAAGATGTGAAAAGGCGCCATATCAAGTGCAAGGATTATTATTATAATGTGCATTATTGAAGGTCTAATGAAAAGCTCTGTTTATTAGAGTAATCTTCACATTTGTTGATCCTCCGTTAGAGGGTGTGGAGAAGGAAGAGGGGAAGATAAATATGGCTTCCTTGGAGATGAAGTGTCTTCAAATCAACAACACATCGGAATCAAGTCACTCCTCTGTGACGATCTTGTTAGGTGTAGTTCCTGAACCAAGCAGGTCTGCAGTACAAAGCATCATATAGGATGGACCAGCCAGGCTGCTTCATCAGCAGAACGTGGAGATGCTGAGAGCAGGGATTCTTCCCACACAAATCCAGTTATCCCTACAAACCAAAACGCTTACTGGTAACAATGGTTCTAGCTGGACAGTGTTCATAATGACAAGCTGTGTGGTTTCAGGTGGCTAAACTCAAGCGTACTCACAATTGTTGGGGGGAAAATTGGCTTCTTTACAGCCAAGTTTACATAGATATTCCCAGTTTTTCAAAACGTTAAAATATATAACGACGGAGTGGCATCTCTCAGGAATCATCTCACAATTTGTGTAGCTTCCCTCACAGGTAATAGAGAAGTCAAATAGTGAAAAGAACATCAGTGCTCGCTAGGGTCCGTCGATATGGAAATTTTCCAATTTAGATATATCAACGGGCTCATATCGAGATATACCGACATATCGATATTTTCGGGGGGTTTTGTACTGCGCATGTGTGCACGTTGCGAGGTGCGCGCGCATTCGGGGCCTATCTCCTCAGGAGGTAAATATCTCTCTCTCTGTGTGTGTCTCTCACACTCACTCTCTCCATCTCTGTGTTTTTCTGTCTGTGTCTCTGTGTCTCTCTCCTCTCTCACATCCCCCCCCCCATCTATCTCTCTATCTCTCTCTATCTATCTATCTATCTGAATATTATCACATCCCCCCCATCTCCCCGTGCTCTCCCACCCGCCCCCGTCCGGTCTCTCTCTCTACCTCCATCCACCCCCCACCCCCCCCCCCTCACCCCACCCCATCCCGGTCTCCCTCTCTTCCCTCCCTCCCCCCCACCCCCAGTCTCTCTCTCTACCTCCCCCACCCCAGGTCCCTCTCTCTCCCTCTCCCACCCACCCCCCCAGGTCTCTCTCTCTCCCTCCCCCTCCCTCTCCCCACCCCGGTCTCTCTCTCTCCCTCCCCCACCCCCGGTCTCTCTTTCCCTCCCCCTCTCCCTCCCCCTCCCCCGGTCTCTCTCTCTGAAAATACGTGGGAGCGCATAGCAGAGTTGTGGATAATAACATTTTAAATAAACCTTGAAACAAGACATCAATAACTCATTGAGACATCTGTGAGGAATTGGAATGTTAAAAGCATGAGTTATAAGTGCAGCCCAGAAGCACATTTAAAAGTACCCCTTTACTTAATACAGTACACGAATGTGCTGGGCTTTAAGCCACTCCGAAGTCAGGTTGATCAAAATAATTAATCGTCTGTAAATTATCTGCAAATTATAATAATAATGATCCTTGTATTTGATGTAGCGCTTTTTCACGTCTTCTGGATGTCTCAAAGCGTATCACAGAATATACTGTAAAGTGAATTGACTGTATATTTGTGGGCGAAGCGCGGCAGCCAATTGCGAACAGCAGTGACCCACAAACAGTCGTGGACTGAAGTAACAAAATTATTATTGTTTTTTGAGGGATTATTAGGCATGTGGAGTAAGGAAACTTGCCCAAGGTATGAACCTGACCTGCCTGGATTCGAACACAGGTCTCGTGTTTGTAAGGCGAGTGCTCTAACCACTGAGCTACAGGACACCTTACAAATGTAGCGAACTACCAGCTGGAATGTCATTCTAGGTATTCAAGGTTTCCTCACTGCAGTTGGCAAAGCATTGCCACAATTGAACATTACGGCAGTCATCACTCCACAACCAGGGCTAATTAATCTTGTCTTGTCTTTACTGCCGGGAGCGAAGCCACTTTGCTCCCAGCACCAAGGCAAGTGAACCAGGAAGCTACAGTTATATACTTCTTGCCAAATTAGGTCAACCAACATCAGTGTTCTATAGACGCAGAGACCTTGGGGCAAGTGTGAAGTTAAAATCTCATGTTGATAATAATAATCCTTGTGTGTCTGTACTTGATATAGCACCACATCACATTGTCTCAAAGAACTTCACAGAATATACTGTAAAATGAAGCTACTATGTATCTTGCGGGCAAAACTTGGTAGCCAACTACACTGAGCAATGTCCCACAAACAGTCGTGGATTAAGTGACCAATACGTTCATTGATATTTTGAAGGGAATATTAGCCCTGGAAAGTGATACACCAATTGACTAACAACCGGGTTCCTACTTACTGCCAGGTAAACAGAATAAGGACTCAACAGTAAGGAAACTTGCTTAAGGTTTTGCAAGCAAGGGAACCACAGAATCGTTCCGGGTTCCTCTCGCTTGCAAGGTACGAGCACTAACCAATACACTGTAGGACTCGGGGATTGCTTCTTAAAATTACAAAAGACTTTAGCAAGTCATTAGAAAAAGCTACCCTGCGTGACCAATGCTATATAAACATTGGTGCTATTATTTTTGTTGTCTTCAAGAGTGGTGACTTTGGTGCATCAGAAATTCCCCCAAAATGCTGGTAAAAGTCTTAGCCTTCCACTGATCTAAAGCTCTAAACATCCTGTGAATGGAAGCCTCCTTGGGGACTAAGTCAAGAGCCCAGAAAGTAAGCAATGTTCTCCAAGCCACAACAGCAGCAACTCCAACAACCTGCACTTATATAGCACCCTTCAGGCAGGACAGCATATTGTAGCTCTTCACATTGGCAGAGCCTGATGCTGAGCCGGCGGTGGGAGTGGGGGAGGAGATGAACATAAGCAAGGTTAAAAAGGAAGGCATTCGATCGGGATCTAAAAGCAGTGAAGGAGTGGGGAAGGCAACAAAACCACAACTTGCACTTATATAGCGCCCTCCACGCAGGGTAGCATCTCAAAGCATCTCTAACAGCGGCAGATCCTGACTCCGAGCCAGGTGGGGGAGGGGGGAGGTGACCGGGTGTAAAAGAAGGCTTTAGGCGGGACTTGAAAACGGGGAGAGTGGGCAAGTCGGAAGGATTGAGTGTGAGTTTTCCAGAGGGATTGGAGGAGAGAGTTCCAAAGCTTTAGGGTGTAGTGGCTGGAAGTATGGGCCACCGATGGTGGATTGGAGGGAATGAGTGCGCTATATAAAAGCAAATTGTTATTGTTGTCACACCACGATAGGAGACATGTCTAGGAATGACGTGGCATCCAATTGAAGCAGATGAGAAGTAGATATCTCTGGTTGAGCAGCACTGATTCTGTAGGATCAAACCAGGCTTTACGATGGACTCAGATCAACCCGCATTGCGGTAAGTCACTGCACTTTATTTTCCGATGTAGACGTAAATAAATCATGCAGGTTAACAATGATTGCCACCTAGCCTGTTCTGCCACTTGATTTGATTCTGGCATATCTATTAATTCCCTTTCTCCGTGCCGTTAATATTTATGAAACTGCTGTGCACAATTACCAGCTGTGTTTCACCCACAAATATATAGTCAAATCACTTTACAGTATATTCTGTGACGTGCTTTGAGATGTCTAGAAGACGTGAGAAGCGCAATGTAATAATAATAATTCTTCCATTTGATATAGCACTTTTCACATCTTCTAGACGTCTCAAAGCGCTTCACGCTCTCTAAGTGCTTAGAGTTAGGTTAGAAGATCAGCCATGATCTTATTGAATGGCGGGGCAGGCTCGAAGGGCCGAATGGCCTACTCCTGCTCCTAATTCTTATGGTCTTAACAGAATATACTGTAAAGTGAATTGACTGTATACTTGTGGGCAAAATAAGGATTATTATTATGAACATTACTTAAAAATAACCTATCTTCCTAGGTATCTTGTTTGATCCTGAACTGTCCTTTCTCCCCCATATCCATGTCATGTCATGACCAGCACCAACTTCCACCAATGCCACAACATCGCCTGCCTAATCCAAAACTCTGCCGTTCATGTTCTCTCCCACACCAGGCTCTGCTACCCCATCACTCCCATCCTCATCCGGCTCCACTGGATCCCCATTCCTCAGAGAATCAAATTCAAGATCCTCATCCTCATTTTCAAGGCCCTCCATGGCCTTGCCCCCTCCTACCTCTCAGACCTGCTTTTACCTTTCAACCTGTTTGCTATCTCCGTTCAGCAGGCTCCGGCCTGCTCCATGTCTCCCGACCGACTCCTCCTACCAACGGCGGCCGGGCTTTCAGTTTCTCTGCCCCCACTCTTTGGAACTCCATCCCACATTCCCTTTGCCTTGCTTCCTCCCTTGCCTCCTTCAAGACAGGTCTCATGATCCTCCTGTTCGACTGTGCCTTCATCCGCCCTCCTACCTTTCTGCCCTTTCTCTCATTGCATCCCCCATCTCCCATGCTCGAGTCCTGACTGTTCAGCGGCTTGTGACGTCCTCCCGACGTGAAAGGTGCTCTACAAATGTAATTTTGCTGTTGTTGTTTCCAGGTCAGCATCATACCACATCACTGCTGTGTACAATTGGCTGCCGTGTTTCGCCCACAAATATACAGTCAATTCACTTTACAGTATATTCTGTGAAGCGCTTTGAGACATCGACAAGATGTGAAAAGCGCTACATCAAAATGCAAAGATTATTATTATTATAGCATCTGAGATTGTGACTCGTGTGAAGGATGCATTAGAAATGCAAGTTGCTGTTGTACATTCCAAGAGACAAAGATAATACTGTTCCTCCTGAGAACACTACTATGACCATTTTTTTTAAACAAGTGCTGCACAGGATATATCCGCTTAGATGTATGCAAGCAATAAAGCAGCTGCACGTCAATATCATGCCAATCTTCATTTTAACTTCTCTGGAAGGCTAACGAGATAATGGAATCCCTCTCGAGAGGCATTTGCTTAGGAAGCTGCCGAATGTCACCTCGACCTCGTACAAAAAGAGGCCACAATTGTGAGCAATCTTCCTTAAAAGGCCATTATTGCAATTGCAAAGGTTGAGAGACGAATGGGGAGGATGATCCTGGCGATTAGGCAGGTAATGAATGAAAAGGATGATAGAACTAGAAGTAGATACCTTTTGAAAGTAGTAAAGATGAACAGGAGGCACAATTTCGGACTACAATATGTTGCGAAACAAAATGCAGATCTAAGTACAGTAGCGTATTCAAAATGTATTGGCAACAAATAGTTACTTAGAAAGCCATGGGATGTAAAAACAACAACAAATCACAGTAAAAACCCGTTTATCAGTGACCAGATCAACTGTAACTTCCGTATAACCGGCACCTCAAAAAAAAGGTCCCCATTCGAATAACCGGATATATCCGGCACAATCGCTGTGGCGCCTTTAATGAGTCGATTGTCACAGGAGAAGACAGTATGATTCGTTCTGAATGCTGCTGGTCGTGGGGTTGGGTTTGCAGCCATTGACAATATCACTTTAAGAAAAAAACTCCCCCTTTGGCCATTGTAGAAGTTTGCTTTGTGATTGTGTGCTGTGTTTATAGATTGTAATCGATATTTATTGCTTTACTGATAAGTATTCATACAGTATTCATACAATATACAATAAGTATTCATACAATATTAGTCTATTATTAATGTGGTATGTTTAAAAAAGTAATTTTTTTTTGTGTTGGGTTTTCGGCAGCTGGCCAGGTCACGAGGGTGCTGGATAAGTGGGCTTTTACTGTACATTTGTATAAGCGCCTCTCATGTCGGAAAGATATACCAAAGCGCTAGACAATCAGGGATTTGGACCCAAGCAGAGAATTGGGATCAGGAAGGACGGACAACAGGAAGGGCGTAGAGGTATGAGGGTGACCAAAGCCGCGATTGAAGGGGAGGGTCTTGAGACCTGCCATGAAGGAAGCAAGGGAGAGAGCAAGGCGAAAAAAAGCCTGTGGGATGCTGTTCCAAAGGGTGAAACATTGTGAAACAAAAACCTGGCAACATTCAGCCAGAATAAAGACTGAAGCAGAGCACATTTTAATACAGTAATAATAATCCTTGTATTTGATATAGTGCTTTATTGCGTCTACGAGATGTCTCTCAAAGCGCTTCACAGCATATACTGCAAAGTGAATTAACTATATATTTTGTGGGTGAAATGCGGCAGCCAATTGCGCACAGCAGTGTTCCACAAACAGTTGTGATTTACGTGACCTTCTTTTTTGAAGGAATTATTCCCCCCAGAAAAGTGATCCGCCAATCGACTAACAATCGACCAATAAATTACTCCCGAAGGTAGGTTTTGGAAAGAAGTTTGAAGAGCTGTGGAAAAATGTTTAGTTTCTTCCATTTGGTGAAAAAACTCAATTATGAAAGCGCATTTGTGCAGAAATGAATGTGTTAATGTGGTGAAAAATGTGATGTTTCAATGTGACAGAATCGGTTATGTAACAAAACTCTGCATTTTCCCATCCAATCCAAGAGAATGGTTGTGGAACTGCAGCTGTTATAATAAAAAGATCAGTATTAACATTGCTATAGTAACCAAAAACTGCCAGTAAAGACTTTACAGAGCTCAATATTAGTCAATCGCTGCAGCAATACTCCTCCATACAAACATCACATCAACACAAGAAACATAATGAAAAGTTTCTAGCACAATATCTAGGAAAAGTATAATCTATGTTCTAAAAAAAAGCCACAGTAGAGAGCTAATGCACCTGACTGAATGTAGTTTCTCATTCCTAATTTTTCTGAATTTTTCTGATAAATGCAAAACTACTTCAAACTTTAGTTTGCAGCAAAAGTGACTACGTTCCTCCTACTATAAATGAATCAAATTGAGAGTTTTGCTTGGCTGAAAACCTCAGCTATTGAATCAACCTTGTCCACATCGACGTTTTAAACCCATTACAAGTCTAATCTACATGCCTGGCTCCTGTAGGTCAATAATGCAAACCAGAATGAGTAACGAAACTCTGATCAACTTACTTGGATAGAAAGAGAGCAATTATGAACAGGAGTGCCACAAGGAAGAAAAATACCCCCAGAACAACCTGTAAAACAAGGAAAAAATATTCAGCAAAGTCAAACCAGCAATAGTACAACAATTTGCATTTATTTATATAGCATCCCTCACACAGAGTAGCACCCCAGTGCACTCAACAGTAGTGCAGCATGACCCTCAAGCTGGGGGGAACGGAGAGATGATCGTACGCACGCTCTTAGGGAAGTCCTTTGGCAAGACCTAAAGATGGGGAAGGAGGGCGCAAGATGGAGGGATAGAGGAAACGTGTTCCAGAGTTTTGGTCCATAGTGGCTTAAAGCACAGCCACCGATGGTGGAACGGAAGGTACGAGGGACAAGCAGAAGGCTGGGGTCAATTGAGTGGAGGCAGTGGGTAGTGGGTAGGGTCTGTCGATATGGAAATTTTCCGATTTAGATATATCAATGGCCTCATGTCGAGATATACTGAAATACCGATATTTTCATTTTTTTTGCACTGTGCATGCGCGCGCACCCGGAGTGCGCGCGCATTCCGGCTGCGCGCGCATTCAGGGCCTATCTCCTCAGGAGGTAAATATCTCCTGTGTGTCTCTCACACTCACTCTCTCCATCTCTGTGTTTTTCTGTCTGTGTCTCTCTCCTCTCTCACATTCCCCCCCATCTCTATCTATCTGTATATTATCACATCCACCCCGTCTCTCCCCCCACCCCCCACCGCCGCCGCTGTCCCTCTCTCGCACCCCCCACCCCCCGAGCCGTTTCTTTCCCCCTCCCCCCACTGCCGTCTCTCTTCTCCTCCTCCACCCCCCCAGCCGTCTCTCTCCCCCAATATACTTGCATACCTGTATATTGTATTCTAGGAGTATGAATACAATATGGCGGCTTTGCACCTCTGTCTGTGCATTGAGTATAGAGATGAGCATTCTGGGTCTTGTAGTTAGTGTGCGCGCATTCCGATTTTTTTCCCTCGATATCGATTTTTCGATATATCGATATTTTTGAAATACCTATATCGGCGTATCGATATGAAAATTATATCAGGTTTTAGTGATATATCGATATATCATCGGACCCTAGTAGTGGGTTGGGGAGTAAGCAAGTCGGTGAGGTAGGGAGGTGCTAGAGTATAAAGGGGTTTGAAGACGAGTGTGAGGATCTTGAAATCGATCCGTTCAGTGATATGGAACCAGTGGAGGCTCGACTGGAGTGATGGGGGCATGAAGTTTAGCTTGTGTGCTGCCTGTTTGCAAAACAAAGCTATAGCCTCAGATATCTAAGGCAATTACTGGATCTACTGTACCCACTTTGTCTCACTTTCATTCAAAAAGAAAGGATTTATACATTTAGCCTCGTTACATCAAAACACTTCAGGATTATTGCTAGGAGCGGTGACCAATAGTGCAGGCAAATGTTTTCAACCAACAGAGTCCACAAACTGGCTGTGTTTTGTTTTGAATAGTGCTGTTATAGGATCTTTTAAAACAAAACCTCAACAAGGCAGATGAACGCAATCTCTTTCTTAATATCTCATCTGAAATTCCTAAACCCTGTCAGTCATGCTGAACAGGCTGCACCACCTCACAGTACCTTCCATTAAAGTTTGCCAATACAGGGAACAATCCATCTTCAGTTCGATCGTTAGAAGCCAATTATGTTTATTCAAGATTCACAACTATTATCCATATGGTTTCGGAAAACATGGCATATATTCAATCACCATTCAGAATGTTAAACAAGGTATACTGAAATGTTTCTCACGCAAAATGCATAAAATATACATATAAAACAAACAAATGGCTTCCAAACATTTGCATTTATACAATGATGATACCCAGTGGTAATTATACCTATATCTAAGTCCTACCATATCCAAGCAATACTTTCAGACATGAAACGTCTGGCGTTATGCTTTTGTTACGTAATAAATTGACTATGTATTTTGTGGGGAAACACAGCGGCCAATTGCGCACAGCAGTGTCCCACAAACAGTCGTGGATTGGGTGACCCATCATTTTATTTTTTGGGGGGTGAGGGAGGGATTATTATTACTGGAAAGTAATTCATCAAACAACTGAAACTGGGTTCCTACTTGGCGCTCAGTAAACAGATTCATGTGGAGTAAGGAATGCTGTCTAAGGTTTTACCACCAGGGAATCCAACACAGATTCACTGGTTTGCATGGCGAGCACCTTAACCACTACACTTGGGCTAGGAGTCCTGCAGCTCACTGTTTGTGAGACACTGCTGTGCGCAATTGGCTGTGATTTATAACCACACATATATATATAATATATATATATAAACAGGTAAACCTCTATTTAGGGCGGGGTTGCATGCCTGAAAAACTGTATCTAAATCGAAACGTCCTAAATCAAAACACGATTTCCCATGCGGTCCCATTATATAACCGGAGATGCATTATTTTCAGTAAATTTTCAGACCTTAAACCCACTAAATAACACACAAAACTACACAACAACACACATAGGCAAGAAAGGGTACTTGGGGTAACTGTACAGTATTGTACTTTAATACTGGCAAACTTTAATACTGGCAGTGTGACAGTGGTAGTGGCACTTGCAGCTTCCCCACTCATCTTGATGTTGTGGAGCCCATAGCGTCTTTTAAACCTTTGAAACCACCTCTGCTAGCACTGAAAGATGGTGCCGTTGAACCTTCTCCTTCCTGATCGTTTAACTCACTAAACAATGATTTTGCCTTCTCTTGGATAACCAGGGTGTTGAGTGGTATATTACGCTGGTTCTGATTCTCAATCCAGACACTCAGCATTCTTTCCATGTTTTCCATCACATCACTCCTATGTTTTGCTAATCTGCTTGTAGCTGTAGCACACCTTGAACTTGGCAGTATATTCTCCTTATTCTGTTTTATAGTAGCCGCCATCAATCTAGTTAGCCCCAAAGCCCTCCCGACATCCGTACCCGTTTCACCAGAATCAATGCGCTATATCACCTCCAATTTAGTATTTAAAGTGATGACTTTGTGGGGTTTCTGGCCACTAGCGGTATTACCGTTGCTTATTTCACTTACTGCTGTCTCTTCCCGACTTGCTAGAATATCGGTAGAGGCTGGAAATCGCTCGAAGTTGCTCAGGAATGTTCAGAAATTACTGTAATACTGACATGGCATGGTGTTGCTTCAAAATCAGCTAGCTTTTAAACAATGACGTGGCGACATGCTATTGGCCAGTTCAAACGCTTGGATACATTATATCAGGTGCGAGCGTTATTTACCCACGAATACACTATAGACTGTGTGTATGGGCAAAAAGGATACACGAAATGCGACCGCGAAATTTAAAATATGTACTGCGCATGCGAAAAAAATGTTTTGTTCGTTAAAACAAATCCAAGTGTCCTATATCGATCATAAGTTGTTAATAAACTATGTTCCTTTAATCGAAACATCCTAAATAGAAGCATCCTAAATAGAGGCTTACCTATATATACAGTAAATTAACTTTACAGTATATTCTGTGAAATATCAAATACCACGATTATTATTATTATATTGTGGAACTCCAATATTCAAGAGAGGAAGAGATAGAGGCAAAGGGCATGCCTGTGTGAGCGATGGGATCAAAGGCCTAAGGAATGTGGAAAAACTTCCAATATATCCTCAGTCAGGACATCACGAAGAGTGTCTGTAGATTATTTAGCAGGTAAGTAACAGAACATAGCCCATTCACTCATAAAGCTTTAAGCACTAGAATTTAACCACTCCGTGAAAAGCGCTATACTGGGGAAAATGACTGTTGTAGGCGCAGGTCGTCGAATTTCCAACATGGTCTGCTGGACAGAATAAGGAGCCTCAGAAAAACATACTTTTGCTCCTCTCATTAATACAGGAATCATAGCCATATCAATAGCCATATCCCTTGTGAGATTCATTAATCTCCCGATGAGAGATCCACCTTGGGATCGTCCCTGTCTCCGTCTGTCTTCGCTCCATACTCTGCAGACTTTAACAACTGCCATTGGAAAAGCAGTAAAATTGCATTGTAAACATTGCAAATAGGATTATTAAATGAGGCTTCTTGCAGCTGTAATAATATAATAATAATAATCCCTGCATTTATTTAAGTGTTTTTCATGTCTTATAGGCGTCTCAAAGCGCTTCACAGAATATACTGTAAAGTGAATTGACTGTATATTTTGTGGGTGAAACGTGACAACCAATTGCACACAGCAGCTTCCCAAAACCAGTCGTGGATTGACGTGACCAATTTCTTATTGTTTTGTTTCGAGGGATTACTATCAGACATGTGGAGTAACGAAACTTGCCCATGGTTTTGCAATCCATAGGCAAGCATATATTTGGAAGTCTTGAAAGAAGCATGGAACTGTGTTTGGTGTGGATACTCTTTAGCGTGGCGACAGATGTGTTTCTGCATGTGATTCAGTCCAAATAGTCTTCAAAGCAAAATCGATGCATTCAAGAATTAATCCACTGCATGAACGCAGTTGTCACCCCACATCCACCCCCACTTCATTACACAAACACCAATATGTGTTCACAACGGGATTGCCTTGAATCATACACAGCACATTGACAGTCTAAAATATACCTTGAAGGGTCTGAGGGCACAGCAAACTTTTATCCAGTAACTGCTTGCGGCACTTTCCAGGTGTCTGTCTCTCCTTCTAAGCGTCCTCAGCTTCTCCTCCAGCTGGTGTAGAGCTCGCTGGTCACGTGTGGACAGTGGACGGCCATCCCTGCACTGTTGGAAAATGGAAGTAAATTGTAATGTTAGTTATAACAATAATCCTTGCATTTGACACAGCGCTTTGTCCCATCGTTGAGACGTCTGAAAGCTTCACAGAATATACTGTAAAGTGAACTGACTATATTTGTGGGTGAAACGCAGCAGCCAATTGCGCACAGCAGTGTCCCACAAACAATGTTGGATTGAAATGACCAATTTTTATTATTGTTTTTATTTTTGGAAGGATTATTATTAAGCGTGTGGAGTTGGAGTAAGGAAAGTTGCCCAAGGTTTCGCCCTGATCTGCCCAGATCGAACACAGGTCTCGCACTTGTAAGGCGAATGCTCTAACCACTGAGCTACAGGAGCTACAATGTATTGTAAAGTGGATTGACTGTGTATTTTGGGGGTGAGAGGAGGCTGGCAGTTGCGCATGGCAACAACAACTTCAACAACTTGGATTTATATAGCACCCTCCATGCTAGACGGCCTCTCAAAGTATCTCACAGCAGTGTCCCACAAACAGTCGTGGATTGATTGACCAATTTTATTTGTGGGATTGTTGGCTAGAACACCAGGAGAAACTCACTATGCTGGACCGGGAGGAGAAAATCTTGGTTTAGCGTCTCACCCAAAGGATGGTATCTCTGACTAAGAGATACACCCACCCAGTACTCAACTGGAGTGTTAGCATAGTCTACATGAGTTCCGAATCACTCTGAAATATAGCTATGGTTACAAGGCCAACTGGCAACAAATTTCCAAGAACAATATTTGAAAACATAAATGAGGTGAATTGCTTTAGTAAATTTGGATGGAATAATATCAGTTCCGTAGCTCAGTGGTTAGAGTACTCGCCTTACAAGTGTGAGACCTGTGTTTCGAATCCAGGCAGGTCAGGGCGAAACCTTACGCAAGTTTCCTTACTCCACACGCCTAATAATAATCTATCAAAAAAAAACTATAATAATTTGATCACTCAATCCATGACTGTTTGTGGGACATTCCTGTGCGCAATTGGCTGCCCGAGCTTCACCCACAAATAGTCAATTCACTTTACAGTATATTCTGTGAAGCATTTTGAGTCGTCTGGAAGACTTGAAAAGCGCTACATTAAATTCGAGCATTATTATTATTATTATTATATTAGCCATAGCTCTGAGACTGATTGGGTTGTTCTCCTGACATGAGGGGCTGTACAGATGTAATTTTATTGTTCTTGTTGTTGATTGCCATTGTTTAAAAACGTAATCTGCCAGAACAAGCAGCTACTTTATTTAATATGTCATCCAACAAACACCATCCCTGCAATGCAGTGCTCCACTGGAGTGTCAGCCTAGATTTCGAGCTCAAACATTAAAAAAAAACCTCTGATATAAAACGCTAGAGCGGTACCTATTTAAAAGAACCACAGAGCCGACAAAGAGAAACGTTATTACCCAGTGAATTGTTACTGTCTGGAATGCATTGCCTGAAAGTGTGGTGAAAGCAGATTCGATAGCAGATTTCAAAAGGGAATCGGAAAGGTACTTGAAAAGGAATAAATTGCAGTGCTACGGGATAAGAGCATGGGAGGGGCACAACAAGCACAAACAACAAACAAAACTGCGCTTATATATAGCGCCTTTCACGTAGGGAGGACGTCCCAAAGCACTGAACAGTCTGGTCGGGTCCCAAGCGGGGTGGGGGGGCGGTGGGGGAAGAGGGTCGAAGTAGGGGGAAAGGGAAGGAGAGCGGGAGAGGGGGAGGAGTTAGTGGGGCAGCCGAAGGCACGGTCGAAGAGGAAGATCTTGAGACCTTGAGATGCAGAGTAGGCCTGAGTCTGCTGAACGGAGGGTGCGGGCAAGCTGATAGGGAGACAGTAGGTCAGAGAGATAGGCGAGGACAAGGCCGTGAATGGCCTTGAAAGTGAGGACAAGGATCTTGAATTCAATCCTTTGGGTGACGCTGAGCCAGTGGAGATGGGCGAGGGTGGGAGTGATGTGGTCGCGAAGCCTGGCACGGGAGAATACACGAGCTGCAGAGTTCTGAATGATCTGTAGCATGTGAAGGGAGGAGCTGGGTAGGCCAACGAGGAGAGAGTTTCCGTAGTCGAGCCTGGAAGTGATAAAGGCGTGGATAAGGGTTTCGACGGCGTGGGGGGTAAGGTAGTGGCAGAGTCTGGCAAGAGGTGATGGAAGGTTGTGCCGGTCATGGAGTGGATGTGGGGGAGGAAGGATAGTTCAGGGTCGAACAAGACGCCCAGATTCCTGATTGGCTTCGAGAGGTGGAGAGAGCAGCCTTGAACGCTGATGTTGTCAGCACCTGAGGTGCGGAGGCGCTGACGTGAGCCAATCAGGAGGGCTTCCGTCTTGTTGACGTTGAGTTGTAGGAAATATGCGCTCGTCCAGGACTCAATGTCGGACAGACATGCAGTCAGAACGCCAGCAGTCCTGGAGTCGAGGGTTGACACGGAGAGGTAGAGTTGGGTGTCATCCGCATACGTGTGGAAATTTAGCCCATGTCTATGGATTATGCCACCTAGGGAAAGAGTGCAGAGGGTGAAGAGCAGGGGGCCAAGGACAGAGTCCTGGGGAACGCCGCATGTGACTGTGCAGGGGCTGGAGGAGAATCCGTTGGAAGAGACAAAGTGAAGGCGGTGGGAGAGATAGGATTGGAACCATTCAAGGACGGATCCTTGCAGGTTGAGGAGGGAGGAGAGGTGGTAGAGGAGGAGGATACTGTGGTCCATGGTATCAAAGGCAGCGGATAGGTCAAGGAGGACGAGGAGGTAGAGGGAGCCCTGGTCACAGATGGTCAGGATGTCATTTGTGACCTTGACCAGGGCAGTTTCCGTGCTGTGGGAGGCACGGAAACCCGATTAGAGGGTTTCAAGGAGTGAGTGTTGTGTGAGGAAAGAGCGGAGCTGGGAGGCAACCACTCTTTCAAGGACCTTGGAAAGGAAGGGGAGGTGGAGATGGGCCAGTAGCTAGATAGCTGCAACATAGTGTCCGTCGATATTGAATTTTTCCGGTATCGATATATCGGTAGGCTCATATCGATATATACCGATTTATCGATATCACCAGGTTTTTTTTTACTCACATTCCACACCTTTACATCTGAATGGCTTGGGAGGGTCGTGCGCAAGTCTGATTGTGTTTGGTGGTGGGGGGAAGGGAAGAAGGGGGATGCGTGCACATTCAGATATTCGTACTCTACGCCCAGGAGGTTTGCAATGCAGGCGACAAGGTCTGTTGAAAGTCTGTTGAACTTTGTTGTTGCTGTTTTTTTTGTTGTTGATAGAGCCCTTTGGCGCTTTAAGAAAATTAAGCTCTTGTGTGCGTTGTGTCGTCAAGTACATTTGAACCTTTGGTTGTATATTTTCTGTGTGCTGTAACGTGGCATTAGTTGATGATATACCGATATTTTGTGGATATACCGATTTTTTTTCATACCGAATTTTTCGATATACCGACATATTCAAATTTCCAATATCGGTATATCGATATGAAAAATTATACCGATATAACCGATATATCAATATATTGCCGGACAGTACTGCGACGCATCAAGGGAAGGGTTTTTAGGATAGGGGTGATAGTGGCGGTTTTTAAGGCAGTGGGAACAGTCCCGGATGAGAGACAGGTTGATAGTGTCAGTGATTAGAGGGGCTAGAAGGTGGAGCTGGGTGGTAAGGAGAGAGGTGGGGATGGGATCTAGGGAGCAAGTGGTGAGCTTCATTGAGGAGATGGTCTCAATGACGGAGGATGGGGAGACGGGGTCAAAGCTGTGGAAGGAGGGATGGATAGGAGACGGGGTGTGGGTGGGGGGTGGAATTTGTGGGGGACAATGACCGCAGAGCGGATTCCCTCGATTTTGATCACAAGGAAATCCAGCATGTCCTCGCAACAGGAGTTGGTGGAGAGGATCTGCGAGGCGAGGCGGGGTGGATGGAGGAGATGGTTGGAGATGGAGAAGAGAAGCCTGGGGTTGTCCTTCGCCTCTAGGATTATCTTGGAGTAGAAGAACAGTTTGGCAGAGGATAGGGTTGAGTGGTAGGAGGATGTGAGGTGCAGCCAGATGTGCCGGTGGACCGTGAGGCCGGATTTGAGCCAGGTGCGTTCAGCGATCCGCATCTGGCCCTTGAGAGAATGGAGGTGGATAGTGAACCAGGGTGAGGTTCAGGAGTAGGAGGAAGTTCGGGAAGTGAGGGGGGCAAGAGCGTTGAATGTGGTGGAGAGGGTGTTGTTGAGCAGGGGGAGTGCGGAGGATGGGTTAGTGCAGGAGGCGAGCCAAAGGGGGAGGAGTTCGGAGGACTCCAAGGCAGCGGAGAGAGTTTGTGGGGGGATCTTCTTCCATGGGCGGTAGAAGATGGTGGTAGATTTGAGGGTAGAGGGGAGAGGGTTAAAGGAGTTAAAAAGAAATGAAGTGGTGGTCAGAGATGGCCTTGTCAGAGATGGTGACATCCGAGACGTTGATGCCCCGGGTGATCACCAGGTCAAGCGGGTGGCCATGAACGTGGGTGGCGTATTGGATGTGGAGGGAGAGGTTGAGAGAGGAGAGGAGGGAGGAGAATTCTGAGGAGGTGGAGCAGGAGGGGGTGAAGTGGAGGTTAAAGTCGCCAAGGATGATGAGGCGATCGGAGGAGGCACAGAGGGAGGCAAGGAGAGTGGAGAAGTCAGAGATGAAGGTTGGGGAGGGTTTTGGGGGACAGTAAACAAGGAAGATTTTGAGGGAGAGATGGGAGGAGTGCGAAAGGGTGAGGTGTTCAAAAGAGGGGAAGGAACCAGAGGAGTAGGGCAAGTGCTGCCCTAGAATTGAGGGCCACGCCACCGCCGTGCCGGTTGGGGGGAGGGATGTGGTGAGAGGTGAAGCCAGGTGGTGTGGCCTCTGTGTGGGGGAAGGTGTCTCCTGGGGTGATCCAGGTTTCAGTTAGGGCCATGATGTCAACGTTCTCATCGAGGATGAGATCGTTGATGCCAGGGTCTTGTTACGGAGGGAGCGGACATTTTGGAGGCCGACATGGAAGGAGGAGTTGGCAGAGGGATGTGAGGGGGGACAGGATTGGGCAACAGGGGTGAAGGGGATGGGGATGAGAGAGGAGAGGTTAGCCCCCCGGATCTGTGTCCGGCGTGGCTGGCGGTGGTGATGGGGAATGGGGCAGTCTGTGTAGGAGCTGCTGGACAGTCAACACCGAGTGCCACGGTGAGCCCGGCGGAGGATTCCCAGGCTGGAGCAGAGGGAGGCTGTGGGAGGGTCGAGTGGGGATAGAAGGCAGGAAGGGTGGAGAGAGAACAGGGCAGAGCAGGAGAGTTTGCAGAGCGGGGCTGGGGGCGGTGTAGGCAGGGGGGGAAGTGGGAGAGAAGGACAGGGTGGGAGTAGCAGATAGAGGGGGTTGGGAGGACAAACATTTAGGGTGGTGGGGGAGGCTCGGGTCGGGGCGGCAGCCAAAGTGCGCACGCAGGGAGCTGAGAGCAAGGGATCAGCGGGGCGGCATCATCCCAGGGGATATGTGGCCATCGCTAGGGGGTGACTAGCCAAGTCAGTCCTGCCATTGTCACCTATCCTGAGGGTGGTGGGAAAGGTGCTAATGATCTGTTGTTAGGGGTGCTAGTGATCTAAGTGTTAATGCACGGTTAGTGGTGATGAGTGTTAATGCTGATGCACTGTTAATGGTGGGAGAGGGGTCAGGGGGGTCGGAGAGGGTCGCTCAGGTCGCATTTATATACCACCCTTCACACCCAGTAGCATCCTGGAGCGCTTGACAGCGGTGTCTCATGGAGTTGGATATCGAGTTAGGGGGAAAGGGAGGGGGGCGGTGACCATAAACACAATAATAATAATATAATAAATAATAATAATCCTTACATTTGATATAGCACTTTTCATATCTTATTGACGTCTCAAAGCGCTTCACAGAATATACTGTAAAGTGAATTGACTGTATATTTGTGGGTGAAACGCGGCAGCCTATTGAGCACGGTAGTGTCCCACAAACAGTCATGGATTGAAATTGACCAATTTTTATTATTGTGGTTTCTTTGGGACGAACTATTATTAGACGTGTGGAGTAAGGAAACTTGACCAAGGTTTCGCCCTGATCTGCCTGGATTCGAGATCTCACTCTTGTAAGGCAAGTGCTACAGGAGCTCAGATCAAAAAATAAGGTGAGATTTGAAGGTGCGATGGGCGTGTGACCCTCCTTCTGTACTGTAAGATTTTGTGATTCTATGATACTAACTACGCCAATCAAATAAGCGATTCGAAAAATTGAACGCAAATTACTTTCAAGCTTTACACCATGGTAAAGGTCTTTTTGGGTGTAAAAACAACACGGTGGTAGAATTTGTTTTGAAGAGAAATGCTCAAAATTAAAGCTGTGAACCATTTGCACAAATAAGCGTATGCACATTATTAAAATCACACAGCAGCTTTGGGGTTTGAAAAATCGAGAGTGTAAAATCTTAAGAGATAGTCTTTTCTTGTTTAAAAAAAACTAATCTTTTATGCAACCGAATTTCTGCAGACAATTGAGAAAGTAAGGTTGAGTATCAGGGATGCAGGTGACCAGATTTCTTACGGCCTTGACTCTTTCATGAAGGAAAAACTGACAGACATTAAGATATCATAAAATTCTAAATACACAATGGGTGCATTTGCAGGGAGGCATTCTAACACTTCATGAAATGGCACATTCCCTACAGGCTAGGTTTCCCTTAAATATTAATAACTTGTGCAGAACAATATGCCACCAAATGAACTGAATTTGCAGATGATTGCAAACAATGCAATATACCGAAAGATATAAAGGAGTACAATATTCCTCCAATAATAAAAGTAAAAATAACAAATGAGCTCAATATGCACGGGCACAAACATGTCATTCAAATCTTTCCAGTATGAACGACTGGAAATAACAATACCTTCTTAGACATTTTGATAGGTCAAACATTAAACTAAAGTCAATTTTAAATTATGTTTGTAGCCAAACCTTTGATTTAATCTTCTCCATTTCCTGTTCCACTTCCTCAAGGTCTTCAGTATTCTGCAGGCGTTCGTAAACCACACTTTGTGTGCCTTTTATTAGGTTTAATGGCAATGCAGACATTCCATAAGCCTGGAGAAGAAGAAAATCTAGTTTTAAATAATGCTAGGAGTAGAAACATTGTGAATATCTTATTTTGACACTTCAAATCTGATAAAAAGGTGCTACTGTGTTTGAAGAATCCACATGCCCTTCATTCAATTTAACAGTCCTGTAAAGGTAGACCATTTAAACGTTGTATATTTGATGTAAGATCTGTACTGTGTGGGAGGTGTAGAGTTTGCATACACATCTTTCCTTCAGTACAGATAAACAAGTCAAAGTTTCAAAATTTGAAATAAAAATTAAAAAGTGTGAAAATTGCAAAGGTACATGTATGTACAGATACCCCACCCCAACCACGGTTTTTTCTACCACTAATTTCACTTATCCACGGTCGGCTCGCTGTGACAACCCTTGCTAACCACGGCAATGGTTATTGCTTAACCCTTGCTTATCCACGGGTTTTAACACTAACACTAGCGTTTGGCGCTCAGACGCCATCCGGCATGGAAAGCGCTATATAAATCGAAGTTGTTGTTGTTGTTGTAGGACCCAGTTGCATCAACCAGCCACAATGTCGCTTTGCGCTAGCATCTGTCGCTAGCATCCAGTTGCGATGTCGCGATCAACCAGCGAGATGTCGCTTCTCTCTTAGAATTAAGATAAATAACATAAATTTATTGTCGCTTCTCCACATCCCCTCCCTCCATGTCAACCACCATACCACTGTCTCCGTTGATTTCTCTCTCTCTCTCTCTCTCTGTGTCTTTGTGTAGATCAGTCAGTCAGTCAGACAGCCTCGCGAATTGCTGCAGATCCTGGCAGCCAATGCTCCCAAACTTACTCCCCTTTCCCCATGCCACCCACCACATCACCTTCTCCGTTGATTTCTCTCTCTCTCTCTCTCTCTGTCTGTGTGTAGATCAGTCAGTCATTCAGACAGCCTCGCGGATTGCTGCAGATCCTGGCAGTCAATGCTCCCAAACGTACTCCCCCTATCCTCATGTTTCCCATAGGGCCCTGTATTTTCCAACTGCGGTTATATCAACTGCGGAGGTTTTCAGGAACATATCCCCCGCGGTTGGGGAGAGGTACCTGTATACTTAAGGTAACAATATAAAGCAGCCCAAAACACCAAGGTTATCATTTACGCTTTGGGACAAAAATGCAACCATTATGTTTAATTATAGGTGCCCTTCGATAAACCTTGTTGTAGAGACAGCTTTCAAACACAGCAGACATGTTTACTGCCAGAGAATACTGAATTTCTGAACCGATATGTGATTTGGCTGCAGGAATGGGGGACTTAATGAAGTGAGCCCAAAGTTTGTATGGTAAATATTTTGGGTAAGGTTGAGCTATTTGGTGGAGTCCTGTATCTCAGTGGTTACAGCACATGCCTTACAAGCGTGAGACCTGTGTTCGAATTGAGGCAGGTCAGGGCAAAATCTTGGGCAAGTTTCCTTTCTCCACACGCCTAATAATAATCCCTCCAAAAATTTATACATATATAATATAGCATTTCACCCACAAATAAACATTCACTTCACGGTATATTCTGTGAAGCGCTTTGAGATGTCTAGAAGACTTGAAAAGCGCTATATCAAATGTAAGGATTATTTTATTATTATTAATCCATGCACAGCAGTATGTGGGATACTGCTGTGCACAATCGACCGTCGCATGTCACTCCAAAAATACAGTCAATACACTTTACAATAATAATAATCCTTGCATTTGATATAGCGCCCTATTAAGTCTTCGAGACATCTCAACAAAAGATTCATGAAGTGCTTTGAGACCTGTCCACAACCTGATAGTGCACTGCATTAAATGCAAGGATTATTATTATCCAGAAGTGTATCTGAGCCTGTGTGGCTGAAATGTCGAACACGATGCCAGCATGAAACCACTACATTCCTTCCTTCACCTGCCCATACTATTGAGAACCCAACATGCCACAATGTGCAGCATCCTCACAAGAAATTGGTCTCTTGCTAATTCAGAAAGGCTGCTGGCTCGGTCATCCTTACCCATCGCTTCCATCACCTCAAACACACAGCGTCACACCACAGTATTTTGAAGATGAGATGGAAGGATGAGCTTGTTATGTTGAGGTAACATGATTTAGAAAGAACAAGCAGTCAGATTATAATGCCCCAATTAGTCCTCAGTAGAATGGGATTTCCATCTGCAAAATAGCTTGAACGTGGTAAATGAACGAAGATACTGCACATCAAACAGCAATATTTGCCATATTGTACAATAAAAATATAGCATTATGAATTTTAAATTAAGTGGAGATGGACTGATCAACTGGTTTGTACAAATATTAGTGCTGCAGCAAAATGGGGCTGAATAGACTGCTTTACATTAAGTCACTTTGTAAAACGAGTCTAATAAGTTACGAAACCAGTTGCATGACACCTCCCTCTACTGGTAAGTCTTAGAAATGGTTTTGATAATGGATTTCAGCTCATCAGACGGTCTCAAAGTGCTTCAACCAGTAATTACCTTAAATGGAGAGATTGTTTTGTAGACAAATGTGTTACAAGTTACAATCTTGCTGCATATCCATTATAGTTAAGAACATAAGAATTAGGAGCAGCAGTAGGCTATTCGACCCCTCGAGCCTGCCCCGCTATTTGATAAGATCATGGCTGATCTTCTGACTTAACTCTAATTACCTGCCCTATCCCCATATCCCCATATCCATCTATTTAAAAAAGAATCTATCAGTTTCAGCCTTGAAAATGTTCAAGGACTGAGCATCAACAGTCTTCTGGGCTGGAATTCACTTTCCTCTGAGTGAAGAAATGTTTCCTCTGTTCTAAGAGGCTGACCCTTAATTTTACGATTATGACCCCTGATTATAGATTCTCCTACCAGGGGAAACAGTCCCTCACTGTCTACTTTATCAAACCCTTTAAGAATCTTATATGTTTCAATAAGATCTCCCCTAATTCTTCTGTACTCTAGAGAATACAGCCCTAGTTTATTCAACCTATCCTCATAGGTCAATCCCCTCATCGCAGGAACTAACCTAGTGAATCTACGCTGTACCACCTCTAAGGTAAGTACAGTAGAAGCCCGTTTATCCGGCACCCACGGGACCTGGCCAATGCCGGTTAAAGTGCCTGCCGGATATTCGGGTGGCCCACGGCCGAAAACCCACGACAAAAAAATTAAAGTTCTTTTAACACACACCATACACACCAGACTAGGTAATAGCAGATAGTGGCAGAGTATTGTGTTGGTGCTTGTTGTTGGGGCTCCTCTCTAGCGCTTCTCACCTTCACTGATTGGGGTTTGCAGTCCAGCGATTCTTTTTTGAATGGGGGATACTGGGTGGGTGAAAGAAGCGGTTGCGCGATTTTAAAGTCATACGACTTTACTAGCTGCAAGCCGAAGCCCTAGACTCTACTAGCGGCAAACCGAAATACTGCACCTGCTCGACAATATAGGTTATTGGCTAGCATTACCGGCTTGCCGCTAGTATGACTTTGCAGTCATACACACTCCGTTTTTTTCGCCCGCTTGGCGTGCTCCATTTTGGGAGGGGCCACTGGACTGTAAACCTCAACCGTAGCATCATGGCTTCAAGCGCAGGATCTACCAGCTGGGGTGTAATTTTGACGGTGAGTGCCAATGGAATATTCTGTTATTATGTTATTATTTATGCATTTACAAATGCTCCACTGCTATTGTTCTGGATAAGTTCCGGTTTATCGAATGGTGACTTTTTTTTTTTGGAGTGCCGGTTATACGGAAGTGCCGGTGCATCGAGTCACGGATAAACAGGCTTCTACTGTATGTCCTTTATTAAATAAGGAGACCAAAACTGCACACAATACTCTAGGTGCGTTCTCACCAAGTCTCTATACAGTTGCAGCAAGACTTCCCTACTCTTGTACTCTAAACCTTCTGCAATGAACGCTAACATGTCTTTTGCCTTCTTAGTTGCTTGCTGCACCTGCAAACTAACTGTTTGAGACTGGTGCACAAGGACACCCAAATCCCTTTGTACACTAACACTATTTAACCTCTCCCCGTCTAGAAAATAATTTGTTTATTTATTTTTGCTACCTAGGTGAATAATTTCACACTTCCCCACATTAAATTCCATCTGCCACCTACTCGCCCACTCCCCTAGCCTATCTATATCCCCATTGCAATCTTTTTGCATCATCCTCACAGCTGACTCTCCTACCTAGTTTAGTGTCATCCGCGAATTTAGACATGTTACATTCAATGTCCTCATCTAGATCATTGATGTAAATTGTAAATAGCTGAAGCCCAAGTACTGATCCTTGTGGCACTCCACTAGTTACATCCTACCAATTCGAGATTGACCCATTTATTCCTACTCTCTGTTTTCTACCCGTTAGCCACTCTTCTATCCATGCTGGTATGTTCCCATTAATCCCGTGGGTCTTGACTTTATGCAATAGCTTTTTGAGTGGCACTTTATCAAATGCCTTCTTAAAATCTAAATATACCACATCTACTGGTTCCCCCCTATCCAACCTGCTAGATACATCCTCAAAAAGCTCTAAAAGTTAAGCATGACTTCCCTTTTGTAAAGCCATGCTGACTCTGCCTAATCTTGTTATGGTCTTCCAGGTATCCCATAACGATGTCTTTAATTAATTAATTTAATTAAGGACTCAATAATTTTCCCTACCACTGATGTCAGACTAACTGGTCTATAGTTCCCCATGTTTTCTCTCCGACCCTTCTTAAATAGTGGAGTTATGTTTGCAATCTTCCAATCAATGGGAACTTTTCCAACATAGACAATTTTGGAAGATTATAGACAAGCCATCCACTATCTAAGTAGCCACCTCCTTTAAAACTCTAGGATGCAGGCCATCAGGTCCAGGGAATTTATCGGTTTTAAGACCTGACAATTTACCTAAAACCATTTCTTTACTAATATTAATCTCCCTAAGTTGCTCGCTAACATTGTCTTCTTGGTTCCTCTCTATTCTTAGTAGGTTTTTACTATCTTCTATGGTGTAGACAGTAGCAAAGTACTTGTTTAACGACTCTGCCATGTCTTTCATAGAATCACAGAATGTTACGGCACAGAAGGAGGCCATTGGCCCATCGAGTCTGTGCCGGCTCTTTGACCGAGCAAGTCACTTTCATTAACCCCAATCACCAGCTTTCTCCCCATAACCCTGCAAACCCGTCTTCCCCAGATACCTATCTATTTCTCTCTTAAAAGCTGCTATCGAATCGGACCTCACTACCCTTTCAGGCAGATCATTCCAAATTCTAACAACTCGCTGAGTAAAAAAATTTCTTCTAACCTCCCCTCTGCTTCTTTTGGTAGATATCTTAAGACTGTGACCACGGGTCACAGACACACCTACCAGTGGAAACGGCTTTTCCCTATCTAGCCTGTCAAAACCTTTCATGATCTTGAAGACCTCTATCAGGTCCCTCATGTAACCTTCTCTGCTCTAATGGGAAAAGTCCTAACTTCTCCAGCCTGTCCTCATAGCTAAGGTTCCCCATTCCTGGTATCATGCTCGTGAATCTCCTCTGCACCCTTTTCAGTGCCTTAATGTCCTTCCTGAAGTAAGGTGCCCAGAACTGGACGCAGTACTCCGGTTGAGGCCTAACCAGTGTTTTGCATGTCTTTGCACCCTATTATAATTCCCCGTCTCTGTCTGTAACTGACCCACATTCACCCTTGATAGCCTTTTCCTCTTTATATATTTGTAAAAACTCTTGCAGTCTGTCTTTATGTTCCTCGCTAGTTTGCCCTCATATTCTATTTTCTCCCTCTTGACCAATTTGTTGGTTCTCCTTTGTTGATCCCTAAAGCTCTCCCAATCCTCGGGTTTACTACTCACCTTAGCTGTTTTATAGGTTTCTTCTTTTAACTTTATACTTTCCCTAACTGCTCTAGTTAGCCATGGTTGGACCACCTTTCCCATGGCATTCTTATTCCTCAAAGGAATACATGCTTGTATAAGAATTTTGCACTATCTCCTTGAATGTGTGCTATTGCTGCTCTACTGTCAAATCTGTAAATCTAATTTCCCAGTTTATCTTGGCTAAATCCTTTCTCATACCAACAAAGTTGGCTCTATTTAAATTTAGGACCTTTGCTTGGGACTTAACTAGTTCCCTCTCTAACTTAATGCTAAATTCCATCATATTATGATCACTTTGCCCGAGAGGAGCCTTAAGTTCCAGTTTGCTGATCAGCCCTGTTTCATTACCCAAACAAGGTATAATATGGCCTGTTCCCTGGTTAGCTCCTCAGTATTCTGATCTAGAAAATTATCCCTAATATATTCTATAAGCTCTTCCTCTATCTTACGTTTCCCAATTTGGTTGTCCCAGTCTATATGCAGACTAAAATCACCGACAATTAGTGTATTTCCTTTGCTACATGCTCCACTAATCTCCTGATTTATACCTTGAGTGACACTTTGACTGCTGTTTGGGGGTCTATAAACTACTCTACAACTGAAGTTTTCTGCCCCTTATTGTCATGTACCCATCCATACTGACTCTATATCCTGCTTTTCTAATTAAAATCTTTCCTCTCTACTGTTTTTATCCCATCCTTATTAGCAAGGCCACACCCCCTCCTCATTTACCACATTGCCTATCCTTCCTATATACCACGTAGCCTGGAATGTTTAGCGCCCACTAGGGTCCGTCGATATGGAAAATTTCCGATATCGATATATCGGTGTGCTCATATTGATATATACCGATATATCGATATTTTCGGGGTTTTTATACTGCATATGCGCACGCATTCTGAGGCGTGCGCTCATTTGGGGTGGCGCACGCATTCGGGGGTCCACGCGCATTCGGGGTGCGCGCACACATTTGGGGGTGTGCACGTTCGGGGGCGTGCGCGCATTCGGGGCACTGAATTAAAAGACCTGCAATGCTCATCTCCCCACAAAGTGTCGCCACCGATTGTCCGAGGTCGCCATTTTGGTTGGTCCTCGACGCGCCAAGAGAATGTGTGACAGGGGAGAGAGAGGGACAGGGGAGAGAGAGACAGAGAGGGGGGAGAGAGGGACAGAGAGAGAGCGGGACAGGGGAGAGAGGGACAGAGAGAGTGTGACAGAGGAGAGAGGGAGGGAGGGAGGGGGAGGTGGGAGGATGTGGATCAGGCTCAGGAGGTAAATATCTCTCTCTCTCTGTGTGTCTCTCACACTCACTCTCTCCATCTCTCTCTCTGTGTCTCTCTGTCTGTGTCTCTCTCCTCTCTCACATCCCCCCACCCCCCCTCCCCATCTCTCTATCTCTCTATCTATTATATATACTGTATATTATCACATTCCCTCTCTCTCCCCACTTCCTCTCCCTCTCTCCCTCCTCTCCCCCTCTCTCCCCTGGTCTCTCTCCCGCTACCCTTCCACCCTCTCCCCTCCCTCTCCCCCTCTCCCCACACCCCTTGTATACCTGTATATTGTATTTGAGGACTACACAATATGGCGGCTTGACGGCGACACCTCAGTCTGTGCATTGTGTATAGAGATGAGCATTCTAGGTCTTTTAGTTCAGTGATCGGGAGTGCGCACGCATTCCGGTGTGCGCGCGCATTCCGTGCTGTAGGCCCAGGAGGTTGCAATGCCGGCGACAAGGTAAGCTGGAAAGGTTCGCATTATACTGATAATACCGATATATCGCCAAAAACGAAATACCGATATTTACAATATAACAATTTTTTTTTATATCGCATTTTTCAATATATCGATATATTGTAAATTCCGATATCGGCATATCGATATGAAATTTATATCGATATAACCGATATATTGATATATCGCCGGACCCTAGCACCCACCCTTGATCATCCTGTAACTATGTCTCGGTGATGGCTACCAGATCATACCAGTTTGTCTCTATTTGTGCATTTAATTCATCTATCTTGTTTCGAATGCTACGTGCATTCAGATATAGCACCCTTAATTCTGACTTCCGGCTATTAGTCCTATTCACCAGTACCCTATCACTGGGCTCCTTTTCCCCACTTGACACATTCTGTTCTAGTCCCTTGTTAATCCACTCTCCCACTTTTGTCGATCCTAATTTTAACTGTGATGGACTATACCTGACTATGTTTTTACCTCCCCCCTACCCTTAGTAGTTTAAAGCCCTTTCTACCTCCCTATTTATTTGTATAGCAGGACATTTGTCTCAGCCCTGTTTATTTGGAGACCACTCCTGTGGAATAGCTCCTGTCTCCCCCAATACTGGTGCCAGTGGCCCAGTTCAAATTGTAAAGCATTTTTCCTTAAATCTGAAGAGTAAATGGAACTTTCCCCTGTCCTCCAGGTTACACATATACTGTACATATAGTGTATGAGGTCCTACAAGGCTAGTGTGAGTTTTCTTGTAAGCACAGGCATTGACATTGGTTTCCTTGCTCCACACGCCTCAGTTCACTGAGCAGTGATTAGGAACCCAGTTGTTACTCGTTTGGTGGATCGATTTTCAGGGGTAATAATAATCCCTCAAAAAAAATTGGGTCAGTCAATCAACGACTGTTTGTGGGACACTGATATGCGCAATTGGTTGCTGCATTTCGCCTACAAAATAAGTCAATCGACTTTACAGTATATCCTGTGAAGAACTTTGAAACATCTCAACGACATGATAAGATGCTACATTAAATGCAAGGATTATTATTGTTGATGATGATGGGCATATAGTCATTTTGATACCTTGCTCCCCACTTTCAAAACCCATCATAAGACTCATCTCTTCGACCATACGTTTGGTCATTTCCCCCGCAGCCCCACCCAACCCCACGCACTTCAGCTATCCCCTTCTGATTTGTGTATCCAGCCAGCTGTGTAAAGCACTTTGAGACGTCCTCCCGATGTGAAAGGTGCAATATAAACGCAAATTGTATTGCAAATCACACATTTGTGGAGTCCTCTAGCTCAGTGGTTAGAGCACTCGCCTTACAAATGTGAGCCCTGTGTTCAAATCCAGGCAGGTTAGAGCGAAACCTTGGGCAAGTTTCCTTACGCTATACACCTAATAATAATCCCTCAAAAAGAACAATTATAAAATTAGTTATTTCAATCCACGACTGTTTGTGGGACAATGCTGTGCGCAATTGGCTGCCGCGTTTCGTCCACAAATACACAGTCAATTCACTTTACAGTATATTCTGTGAAGCACTTTGAGATGTCTAGAAGACCTGAAAAGTGCTATATCAAATTTGAGGATTATTACTATTTCCAAAGTCACTAAACGCAACAGCGCCCACATCGTTAGCCCTTCGTGCAATCATACTTTCAGTGTGGGTTTGGTGGAATTTAGTGCGAGAGCCAAAGCAGCACTGATAACACTGCCCTGCCTGAGATCAACAACCTCAGCAAAGCTAACTCAGCCCAGACCTAAAATCAATCAAATCCCTCCCTGCCTGCCTGCCTGCAACATTCGCTCAGCTATTCAGTGGGTAAACGTGCCAAGTCAGATAGTGGTTTAAAGCTGAGTCACTGATCTCGCTATAGCAGTTTCCCAAATTTGCAGCTACATTTAACACTTCTTGGAGAGAGTGCTCATAAAATACACAGTCGCTCCTTAGTTACAGTAATTCCTTTAATCTGCTTTAGGATTGGCGCGGGCCAATCAGGGGGGCCTCAATCTTGTAATTAACTGTAATTAATCCTCTATGTGGGTTTATTTATCTCTCATAATATTCAACTACAGTTCTCTTGCCTAGGATTGGCGAGAGAACCCTAAATAAACCACCAGCAACTCAATCTCTGGGTTCCTGTCTATATTTTATGAATCAACAGAAAGGATCACATTACAATTGATATATTTTCCCAATAAATTCCCCCACCCACACCACACGCACACACACACACCCTCCTCCCCAGTAAACCTTGGGCAAGTTTCCTTACTTCATCTTTACATGCCTGATAATAATCCCCTCATGACAACAAAACAATAATAATTTGGTCAATACAATCCATGAATGTTTGTGGAACACTACTGTATGCAATTGGCTGCCATGTTCTGCCCTACAAATATACAGACAATTCACTTTACAGTACATTCTGGGAAGCACTTTGAGACGTCTAGAAGGCGTGAAAAGCTCGATTTTAAATGCAAGGATTATTATTTCTGTCCAGGCACAGAAAAAATGACCACGCGACAAAGGTAAAAGCATCAGTAAACCACAGGTGCCTCAGTAAGCCACAGAACTGGAGAAGTCATCACTTCTCACAGTGTAAAAAAAGCTCTTCAGCCCATTCAATTCGATCCTTCTAGAAGACAGCAATAACCAACAAATGACATTTATAAAGTTCCTTTCAGGTCTGGAAGACGTCCAGTACCCAAAAGGTCTCCAATCACTGCAGCAAGAGTCCAGTGTTTGGGGCCTTAACAACCCTTCCTGGTAACTTGCTCCACTCGATAATTACTCCCTGGGTGAAGAAAGATGCATGTCCTCAATCTGCCTTATGCAACTCTAAAGTTGGTAATATTGAATGGAATTTAAAACCGAACACAATCTTAGCAGTTCTGATCAGAAACATTTAATAAAAATAGTAATCCTTGCATTTAATATAGCAATTATTATGACGCCAAGCCAGGGAAGAGTGAGAAGGAGGTGACAGTAGGCTCAGTCAAAGAAGAAGGTCTTCAGGTTCGACCAGAAAGAGGGGACAAGGTGGAGTGATAGAGGGAGAGTGTTCCAGAGTTTCAGGGCGCAGTGGCTGAAAGCACAGCCACCGATGGTGGAACAGATGGCCTGATGGACAAGCTGGAGGCCGGAGCCAGTTGAGCAGAGGCAGCAGATAGTGGGTTGGGGAGTAAGCAGGCAGATGAGAGAAATAAGGAGGTGCATGAAGAGCATGAAGCGATTTGAAGATGAGTGTGAAGATCTGCAAGCAGATATCAGTACAACACGGCAGCAATGTATAAATTGTGACTGGGAAATCACAGGCTGAAATTGTTTCACTGCAGAAATATTCATCATAAGCTCTGGTTTCTTTGTATTTCTGCAACTCCACCTGGTGGGGGGTCTTTGAAAAGTGGCAGCATGGCTACGCCAGCGAGCACCGCTAAGATTTTAAACACAGTTCTTACAGCAAGTGTAGTTTCTCAGAACGAGCTGTACCACTGAACGCAGCAAGGTGCTTTATAATTATTGTGCACGTACGCTCGCACACAATTTCAGATATTTAATCATTCATGCCATGTCTTTCACACGAGAAAAATATTCTCATGTAACGTTTTAACCTCTTTGTTGTAACTAACATATCAGATCTATCCACATCACCGTGTCAACCTTTCCATTTGCCTTATTAAAATCTTAATTACATATAGCAAGTTATTTGCATTTTTTTAAAAAAGATTTATTTGAATCCAAATACAATAGGTGAAAAAAACACAAGCCGTTAAATCATTTGTGATTTAATGGGCCTCGCTTCCAATCCACACTACAATTTAAAATTATTTCACTGTTCTCTAATTAATGTGGTGTCATTTTTAAAAATTGCATCCATAAGTGCACTGCAGGCCATTTGAAACAGTGATGAAACAAGGGGAAGAAACCATTAATATCAAGTGTGAATCATGCTATAATTTACATATCTTCGATGTCATTAAATCAATGGGTTTGTTTTCCAATGAAGTTCCCATATGGCGAGGCTGGAGATTTGAATTCGCATGAGCACAAACAGCAATAATGAGTGTATTTTGCTATTTATTGGTCAAATTTCACAATCATGGGAGGCTTCATGGGTTATGTGCAAACTTGATCAAAACATCAAAGTAAGTTAGGATTAGTATTTAAATATTTCTAAGATTCTCTTGATGGCCAGAATTCCTTCAAAAGCATCATCAAGCTCAAAACACAAAATACTGCAGATGCTGGGAATCTGAAACAAAAACAAAGGTTGCTGGGGAAACTCAGCAGGTCAAGCAACATCCATGAAGAAAGGAAAAAGAGTCAACGTTTCGGGTCTATAACCCTTTGTCAGGACTGGGGCTTGTTTGGAGGGAGAGGTTTCTTAAAGACGTTAAAGGGGGAGAGGCAGGACATGGAAGACAAAAGAGACAAAAAAGATAAAACATAAAAAGGAAAAAAGAGTGTGTTAAATGATGGGTTGAATATGTGTTAAAGGTTTCAGGGGGAGAAACAGGGGGGGGGGAGGAGAGGGGGAGAGAGACGGCTGGGGGGGGAGGGAGAGAGAGACGGCGGGGGGGGGGGGGGGGAGAGGGGGAGAGAGACGGCTGGGGGGAGGGGGAGAGAGACGGCTGGGGGGGGAGGGAGAGAGAGACGGCGGGGGGGGGCGGGAGGAGAGGGGGAGAGAGACGGCTGGGGGGGGAGAGGGAGAGAGAGACGGCGGGGGGAGGGAGGAGAGGGGGAGAGAGATGGCTGGGGGGAGGGGGAGAGAGACGGCTGGGGGGGGGGAGGGAGAGAGAGACGGCGGGGGGGGCGGGGGGGGGGGGGGGGGGAGAGAGACGACGGGGGTGGGGGGTGCGAGAGAGGGACGGCGGGGGGGGGGGGGAGACGGGGTGGATGTGATAATATACAGATAGATAGGGGGGGATGTGAGAGAGGAAAGAGGGAGAGAGACATAGAGACATAGACAGAAAAACACAGAGATGGAGAGAGTGAGAGACACAGAGAGAGAAAGATATTTACCTCCTGAGAAGATAGGCCCCGAATGCGCGCGCACTCCGATGCGCGCGCGCATGCGCAGTGCGAAAAAAACTAAAAATATAGATATTTCGGTATATCTCGATATGAGCCAACCAATATATCCATATCCGGAAAATTCCCATATCGCCGTTCCCTACTGTACAGTATATTCTGTGAAGCACTTTGAAACGTTTCAGTGACATGATAAGGCGCTATACCAAAGGCAAGGATTACTATCCTTGACCAGCCCTAGACATTTGAGGAAGGGTGTGAACCTGATACGTTGACTCACTTTCCGTTTTCCATAGATGCTGCCTGACCTGCCAAGTTTTCCCAGCTCTCTGTTTTTGTTTCGCATTTCCAGTATCTGTAGTATTTTGTGTCTTGTGCAAGGATTACTATTACTATTAGATATGGGAGGGAATTCCATCCACTTGCTCTGTTTCCCCAGGGCACTTGGCAGTCTTTTTTTAAAAAAAATTGATGCTGAAAAACATACAGTACAGGTATCCATCCCCAACCGCGGAGGATACATTCCTGTAAACTACCGTGGTTGGAAAATGCAGGGCCCTATGGGAAACATGGAGATAGGGGGAGTACATTTGCTTTTTCGCAGCAGGAAAATGCAGGGCCCTATAGGAAACATGGGGATAGAGGAAGTAAGTTCGCGTTTCATAGAACTAAACACAAAAAAACCACATACGGTTATAACATACATGGGGATAGGGGGAGTAAGTTTGGGCGCATTGGCTGCCAGAATCTGCAGCAATCCGCGAGGCTGTCTGACTGACTGAATGATCTACACAGAGAGAGAGAGAGAGACACGGAGGGTGAGGGGTGGGGGAGGGGGGTGGGGTCACGGAGGGCTGGGGGTGCTGTCTGATTGATCAACAGAGAGAGAGAGAGAGAGAGAGAGAAATCTAAGGAGGTGTGGTAGGTGACACGGAGGGCTGGGGGGGCTGTCTGACTGACTGATACAGAAACAGAGAGGGTGGTGGAGGAGGAGGGGGGTGGGGGGAAGAGAAGATGAAATAGAGAGAAGGTGAAAGAGAGGAGCATTGTCGCTGGTTGATTGCAACATCATAACTGGGTCCTAGTGCTAAACGCTAGCGCGAAATGACATCGAGGCTGGTTTACGCAACTGGGTCCTAGCGCTAAACTCTAGTGTTAGTGTTAAAATCCGTGGATAAGCAACGGTTATAAGCCGTGGTTAGCAAGGATTGTCGCATTTAGCAAACTGTGGATGCGTGAGTTTCGCGGTTGACGAGGCATTTGTACTGTACATTTGATCCTCTCGTTTTGCATTGCAAATGTGCTCAGTAGCCCTGAGCAAAACATAAATGAATAAATGAATAAATAAATAAATAACCAACTCATCTGAGTGCTGATAACAATGAACATCTCAAATGAGGGAATCCTAGGGAGTAGTTTTAAATTTGGAAGGAGGCCTTTGCGATTTTATAGTATAAAAAAAAAGCTCATTGTATAAAGTTGTCATTTCTACAATATGAAGGCCAATTGACCCATCCATTACACCTGTGCTGGTTCTTTAAGAGCTATCCTTCAAAAGCTTACCCTCCTTGTTCTTACCTAACTCTCACCATGATGTAACTTAATTCTCCTACTCACTCTCCATGCCCCTGAATACAAAACAACTCTTCTTCAAGCAATCCACCCAACATCCTTTTAAAACTTTTGAAAGCTTTTCCTACAGTTAGCGGCTGAGAACTGGAGTCCTGCAGCTCAGTGGTTAGAGGACTTGCCTTACTTATGAGATCTGTGTTCGAAACCAGGCAGATCTGGGCGAAACCTTGAGAAAGTTTTCTTACTCTACACGCCTAATAATAATCTCTCGCCAAAAAATAATAAAATTGGGTCATTTCAATCCATGACTGTGGGACACTGCTGTGCGCAATTGGCTGCGTTTCTCCCACAAGTATACGGTTGATTCACTTCACATATATTCTGTGAAGCACTTTGAGACGTCTAGAAGACACGAAAAGTGTTATATCAAAACGCAAGTACTGTATTATTATTATTATTATTATAGCCTCTCCTTCAATTACTGATGGAATTGAGAGCCCAGAAATGGAACAATGCGTCAGGCGTGGGAAGGATGAAGAGAGGTGAGAGAGAGGGAAAAAAATCGCACAACCTAAAATGAACAAACCAGTCATTGGAGTGATGAATGGAGCCAGCAAATAATGAGGTTAGTATTACCAGTGCATATCACAACTGGATTTATGGCCATTGAATGCAAGTCTAGGCATCTTCACTTACTGTGCTAGTAAATGGACACATTTTTGCTTATGGACACTTTCTTCTGCCAACAGGCCACCGAGTTTAACAGGAATTGGCTTCCTTCCTGAGCCAAGGCACCCAAATCCAGCACTCAATCACAACTTAAAAGCTAAGGTCGATATCTCTGACTTAAGACAGATGCTCCTGTAGACATCAAAAAAATCCTGCAGTTTATATAGAGGAAAGGTGCATTTTGTAGAACAGAAAAAAAGCTTTCATAGAGAACACAAAAGCCAGTTTCCTGCTTATGGAAATATGAATTTGGAGCCCAAAGCTTCATCAACTACAACAACCACAACTTGGATTTATGTAGCGCCCTCCACACCGGACAGCATCTCAGAGCGCTTTCCAATAACTTTTTATTAATCTGTATATAGATTTTGAATGAAACCTACTCATAATCCTTTGATAATGACTAGTTTAGCACGGATTAACAGTAGCTTTGCTGGACCAGTTGAGATCAGCTTCTGATTACATTCCATATTTTCCTGGGAAGATATTCACTGCTCTGAGATAATGAGCAATGGGGACCTTGAGCAGAGATGTAAGAACAATAAACCACAGAAAGAAAAGGATGAAGCCTCAGACACCTGCCTATCTCAAGGCTGAAAAACAAGAAAGCTTGGAAGGCTGCCCAAAAGTTATCCATATCACTCTCTCCGCGAAGCAGCTTGAGGGATTCACTTCATTTTCTTCCAGAGTGCAAACTGCATACAAAGAATCCATAATGTAAAACAGTGGTATCCAAACTGTGGAGCGTGCCTCCCTTGGGGGGCGCGAACCGTTGCCTGGGGGGTGCAGAGCTTTAGAGTCTCAAGCCCACGAGTGCATGTGGAGCTGAGGACCCAAGTGGAGCTGAGGCAGAACCCAGGACCCGAGTGTGCAAAGCAGAGTGTGAAGTGAGAGGTGGGGGCTCAACGAAAACGTTGCTGAGTTAGGGGGGTGCCGCTATTTAAAGTTTGGAAACCGCTGATGTAAAAGATTAAGTAGGTGGACATTACTCCTCCATCTCTTCATTTGGTTTGGCCGACCTTAATTGTGTGAACTGTACGTGGAAACGTAAGCATTATTCTGTTGTATTCTTTTAACTACCTATAACCATCACTAATTTGATTTAATGAAACTTGATTAATTGTACAAGATTTGTGTCAGCCATTATTTCACTGCATGGTCAAATTAGACATATCTTACACAATATCTCATAAAAGTAACTTCCAGCTCACTCCATGCATGTTATTATCTGTCATATAAATGACGACGCTCACAAACACCACTCCTCTGATATCCAATGCAGTTAAACACTTGTAATGAATACAATTAGTAATTAGTATTAGTATTAAGAGTTCTGTAGCTCAGTGATTAGAGCACTTGCCTTGCAAGCGAGAGACCTGGGTTTGATTCCCGGCAGGGCAAAACCGTGGGCAAGTGTCCTTACTCCACACCTGATAATAATCCCTCAAGAAACAAAAACAATAAGAATTTGGTCACTTCAATCACAACTGTTTGTGGGACACTGCTGTGTGCAATCAGCTGCCGGTTTCGCCCACAAATATACAGTCAATTCACTTTACAGTGTATTCTGTGAAGTGGTTTGAGACATCTAGAAGGCGTGGAAAGCATTATATCAAATGCAAGGACTATTATTAGGTATCTCTAAACACTATTATCCTCAATCTTCCGCATGTTTCAGTTGTTGGTTAGTTCTTTTGACTATTTTGCTAGAATAGTATGTGGAGGAAAGGCCATTCTGTACACTGCGGTGACAATCCAATAAGTTCTAAACCTCTTATGGTGCCTAGTGAGGCAATGACATGCTGCTCCGCTAAGTAAAATTGGAAATTACTCATGTCAAAGCATTACTTTAAACAGCCATTAAAGCTTCCAAACAACACCAAGCAATTTGAAAGCAAATGGATAACACCCAACTTTTAAACCATATTGGAACTCGAGCCTCTCGCACAAAGCAATTCAGGGATGTCGATTGCATAGACTCTTCAGAATGATTTTATGCAGATTGTGGGTAAAGTATAGTTAATATGTGAAACAACTCTACCCAGATGATCTTTTTGCAAGGAATAAGGTTGAACATTTCCTGAAACAACTGCTCTTAAAAGAGCCAGCAAAGACATGATGGGCTAAATGTCCTTCATCTATCCTGTTAATTTATTTGTGTCTACACTAAACTTCAATGTTATAAATTCCCAGGTACTGTTGTAACAGATCTCTGTTTCATATTTTGCAATACTGTTGATACAAATCAGAAGAAACAAAAAAAGTCAAAGGAGACTTTTGCAGCAGAGGAACAATTTACCGAGGATAGAAATAATACTAATAATAATCCTTGCATTTGATATAGAGCTTTTCACATCCTCCAGATGTCTCAAAGCGCTTTACAGAATATACTGTAAAGTGAATTGACTATATGTTTGTGGGTGAACTGCTATATTATATATATAAATATATGGTGCACCAATTAGCACTTTGCCTGAGTAAAGCTTTTTAGCTCCCTGAGGCTTTGGAACTCCCTTCCTCAATCGCTTCGCCTCTCCCCCTCTCTTCCCAGTTTCAAAGACCTTTCTCGTCGACCACGCCTTTGGTCACTTTTCTACCCTTGCCTCGCTCCGGGGATCAGTTATTGTGAAGCGCTCTGAGACGCCTTACGGCGTGGCGGGCGCTATATAAATCAAAGTTGTTATTGTTATATCAAATGCAAGGATTATTATTATTATACTACAGTAAAAGCCTGTTTATCCGGCACTCTCAGGACCTGGCCAATGCTGGTTAAATGACATGCCGGATATCTGGTCAAATATCGACCCCAAAAGCCCAACACTAAAAAAACTTTTTTTAAAACATACCATATTAATAATACATGAAATAATAACAGAATATTGTATGGATATTTACCAATAAAGCAATAAATATTGATTATAGTCTATAAACACAGCACCCAATCATAAAGCAAACTTTTTCCCCTTAAAGCAGCACTGTCGGTTTTTCCTCTTTTTTTCCTAACTTTCTCTCTCTCCTTCCCCTTCTCTCTTTCACACACACACTCAGTCAATCTGGCATCTTAATGGCTCCAAACCCAACCCCCCTCCACTCCTCTCATTTTCCATCCAAATGAATCAACTCACCCCCTCTCTTTCTCTCTCCTCTCCTCCACCTCTCTCTCCGCCTCCCACTCCTCTCTCTTTCTCCCCCCACTCTTTTCCTTTCTTTCCACCCCACCCTCTCTCTCTCCCTGTCTCTCTCTCCTTCTCACATCCTACCCCCCCCCCACCAAAACAGTGTGTAAACTCACAATACAGTCAGGCTACATAGGCAATACGTAGTATCCATCAGAGAGGGAAAACGAAGGAAGGAAGGAAGGAAGGAAGGAAGGAAGGAAGGAAGGAAGGAAGGAAGGAAGGAAGGAAGGAAGGAAGGAAGGAAGGAAGGAAGGAAGACGTAGTTGTGTTCTTGAAAAGTGCAACTTTAAGTGAAACGACGTTAAGCAAACCCATTTTTCCCATAAGAATTAATGTATAAACTGGAGTTAGGTTCTTTTGGACATTTTGCACCAAACTTTTCTTTAAAACAAAGTCAAAATACATGTACATTTACATTTATAAATGTAAAGTATAAAATATATTTTTAAAAATTAAATAACCTAACACTCACGGCATCAAAACAGGTTAAAACATCTAATTCTATTTCAGGAGTAATAGTTTTCCTGTTTTGTTTCCTACCAGACTCACCACTGTCACTTCCTGGGCGTTTTTGTCGATTAAAAAAAATTACAGATCTCACACCCGCACACAAACTTAAAATGGCGACGTTAAGATTGAGGGTGGATGCTGCATAAAAATACCGGAGAGTAGCCTATGCTACTCAAACTACAGTAGTCTGTTTCCACCCACTGGCGAATGACGTAATAGCAAACATTGCGACGTTAAATGGATATATGTTCCCTATGTATCAGCAACGTGATAATGAAACAACGTTGACCGAAGCAACGTTATGCAGGGTCTACCTGTATAAGCAACATTACAAACCAGTTGGGCTGAATGGCCTATTTTTAGGGAGCGTTCTATGTAATTGTATGTTATCGAGATTGAACGAGAGAGACTGGTGCAGTGTATTGAAGCCTAAATACTTAAGTGCCTTGCACCAGTGCAAAACAAAAGATTTAATATCACACTATCTCACTCCCAATCACCCTTTTAAAAGAAATGGAGACAGGCATCCTTCAATTAATTTCAAATTCTGATTTAAAAAGCAATTGCTGATATCATTAGGATATTAGCTTAGAAACCAATATCCTGGTGAAGGGCTGAATTAGCAAACGGTTCAGGTTGAATCATCCTGAGGTTTTATGACCATCTTGACTAATGATATTTCAGCTGCCCAGTTCGTCTCAGCTAGCAATTCATTTAAACTGCCTCGATTTTTCCACTCAGCAAGTGAATAGACATTCATTCCATTTACATAGCTCCCTTCATTTACTACAATGGCAGACTGCTGCAGGCAGGAGTGGAAATAGAATCTCTTTAACATTGGATTGAGAAAGTAAACAACCCAGAATAATATCGGATGGATGAAATCAACTGAGCATTTCGGACTTTACATCAAATTTCAAACCTATGCAAGTATTTTTCTCTTTTCTCTTCCCCCTCCCCCGAGAAAGCTTATTGACTTGGATAATGCAATGAACCAAACAGCACCCAACGCTTCACTGAATATACAGGATATCTGTACAGTTTTGAATACACATCATATTGGGGTAGTATGTTTTAATGTCTGCTGAAAGCAGGGAATAAGATATTATATTGCAACACTTTAGCTTAAATTACATTAAAGCCCACTAACAGCTGTTCATCTATAATAGTCAGCACTTGTGAATTGAATTTAAATGCTGTAGGTTTAAGGCAAAAAGTGAAGCTTGCCTTGCATAAACTAATGGACATTAACATGAAGGCCAATCACACACATTGCTTCATATTCCTCAGGTGTGTTAGCGTTTCACATTTTCCTTTCATTCGAGGTGATGATTACATCTACACTTTCCGAATGTTTAACTTGATAATAACAATAATTGTTGCATTTGATGTTACACCTTTCAAATCAGGAGGATGTTCATTTTTAGACCTTTCTCAACCTCCTGTGCTCCAGTGAAAATCGGCTTCAGCGAGTTCATCCAGTTTTTGTTCATGAGTCAACCCACTCACCCCTGTTATCCTGGTAAATATTCCTTAGGTAAGCTTGGAAGAACTAGGTAGCTTTGGATCTAAGGTTCCCAAAGCTTTCCACTCTGTTGTAGACTAATCCATACAGAATTAATTGCTATCAACATCTCCATTATTGTAGCATGCGACAATCAGGATGGTCGAAGGTGAACTAGAATGACCTTGGTCTTTTTTTGTCTAGCAATTACTATGGTCCTATTTCATCTGCAGATTCTCTCTCTCTCTCTCTCTCTATATATATATATATATATATATATATATATATATATATATATATCCAAGTTGTTGTTATTGTAGTCCAGCGCCTCGGGACATTTTTATGACGAGAAAGGTGCTCTATAAATGTAATTTTGTTGTCGTTGTTTGTTCCATCTGGGTCCTGAACAAAACTTTCCCATCCCTGAAAAGTACTTGAATATTTTTAAAACAAAAAGATTAATATTTCTATTTGGTACAGCCCCTTTGACATCAGGAAGGCCTGTAAAGTATACAATGTAAAGTGCAGTGACTGTGTGTCTTGTGGGGATTGGGTGTACTTAAAGTGATTTGGTGCTATCTCTGTGGGCAAATTACTTATTACCTTGCTTGCTGTTTGGAATAAGTCCAATGTCTTGTTTAACCTTGAATTATTGGGATTGGACGAGATGGAGAAAAAGCATTTTAGTTAACCAGAATCTGCCCTGAGAGAGTGGATGGTGCCTTTAGGAAACGAGAGGCTGAACCTCCAAAGTGAATCTTTTTAGGAGAAGGAAAATTGGCAGACAGCCAGGGTTACTTCTCAAACTAAAGGTAGAATAATTTTGGTTTAAACCACCTTTCTGTCTGATGATATTCTGCTCCAATGCAAAGAAACAAAAGGTAACCTGCCTCCTAGATCAGCAAAAGGAACTGACACAGGCCAGAACGAGCCTTGTTATCAGTGCAGTAATCCCAGGCGTAAACTAGTACGCAAGATGGTCTCTGTCCAACTTAATTTTCTTGGGAAAGAAAATTACTCTGCAGTGGCATGAGAATGATGCAGATATAATACTCCCAACCTAGCAGCTGGGTAGAATCTGAATATGCTTTCAGCGGATAATAATACCTTCAAAAAAATTAATAATCTATTCACTCAATGACTTTGCTCAAACAGCTTGTGGGACACTGTTGAGCACAATTCCTGTTTGCCCCCAAAATATACAATCAATTCATAGAACACACGGTAAACAAAATACAGATTACCTTGCTTGCTGTTTGGAATAAGTGTGATGTCTTGTTTAAGGTTTAACAAGACATTACACTTATTCCAAAGATTCAAATACTAATATTATGATGATGCAGATATAATTCTCTGAACTTAGTACAGGTAAACCTCTATTTACGACGGGGATACGTTCCTGAAAAACTGTATGTATATCGAAACGTCCTAAATCGAAACCTGATTTCCCATGCAGTCCCATTATATAACCAGAGATGCATTCTTTTCACAAAATTTGCGGACCCTAAACCCACTAAATAACACGCAAAACTACACAACATAACACACAAATTAACACACATAGGCAAGAAGCGGTACTTGGGGTAACTGTACAGTATTGTACTTTAATACTGGCAAACTTTAATACTGGAAGTGTGACAGTGGTAGTGGCACTTGCAGCTTCCCCACTCATCTTGATGTTGTGGAGCCCATAGCGTCTTTTAAACCTTTGAAACCACCTCTGCTAGCACTGAAAGATGGTGCCATTGAGCCTTCTCCTTCCTCATCATTTAACTCCCTAAACAATGATTTTGCCTTCTCTTGGATAACCAGGGTATTGAGTGGTATATTACGCTGGTTCTGATTCTCAATCCAGACACTCAGCATTCTTTCCATGTTTTCCATCACATCACTCCTATGTTTTGCTAATCTGCCTGCACCTGTAGCTGTAACACACCTTGAACTTGCCAGTGTATTGTCCTTATTCTGTTTTATAGTAGCCACCGTCGATCTAGCTAGCCCAAAAGCCCTCCCGACATCTGTACCTTTTTCACCAGAATCAATGCGCTTTATCACCTTCAATTTAGTATTTAAAGTGATGACTTTCTGGGGTTTTGGCCGCTAGCGGTATTACCGCTGCTCATATCACTTAGTGCTGCCTCTTCCCCGACTTGATAGAAGCGCGGTAGAGGCTGTAAATCGCTTGGCAATGTTCGGAAATTACTGTAATACTGACGTAGTGTCGCTTCAAAATCAGCTGGCTTTTAAGCAATGACGTGGCGACATGCTATTGGCCAGTTCAAATGCTTAGATTTACCTGCGAATGCACTATGGACTATGCCTTTCTGCCTCATCCCTCAACCCCCAGACGATCGATGTTCTGACAGCATGTCTGTCCGACATCGAGTCCTGGACGAGGGACAACTTTTTGCAATTGAACATGAGTAAGACCGAGGCCCTCCTGATTGGCTCAAGCCAGTGCCTCCGCACATCGGGCACTGCCAGCCTCAATATCCAAGGCTGCACTCTCCACCTCACAAAGCCAATCAGGAACCTCGGCATCACGTTCAATCAAAAACTTTCCTTCCTCCCTCACATCCGCGCCTTGACCGGCACCGCTTATTTCCACCTGCGCAACATTGCCAGGCTCCGCAACTATCTCATCCCCCGCGCTGCCGAAACACTCGTGCACGCATACATCACCTCACGGCTGGACTACGGAAACTCTCTCCTCGTCGGCCTCCCCAGTTCCTCCATTCACAGGCTGCAGGTCATCCAAAACTCTTCAGCCCGTGTACTATCCCGCACCCGCCTCCGCAATCACATAACCCCCACCCTCGCCTGTCTCCACTGGCTCCCCATCCTCCAGAGGATCGAGTTCAAGATCCTCGTCCTCACCTTCAAGGCCTTACACGGCCTTGCCCCGCCCTATTTAACCGATCTACTCTCCCCCTACACGCCCACCCGGACCCTCCGTTCAACAGGACTTGGCCTGCTCCAAGCCCCCCGCCCGAACCGCCCCACCATCGGAGGCCGGGCCTTCAGTTTCTCCGCTCCCTCCCTGTGGAATACCATCCCTCAATCCCTCCGTTTCGTTTCTTCCCTTTCCTCTTTCAAGGCCGGTTTGAAGACTTTCCTCTTCGATCGTGCCTTTTGTTCCACCCCGAACTTTTTTACCTCCCCTTCGTGTTTCACCCCTTCCCAACCACTCTCCTCTCAGCTCGGGTCACACGCCTCCTGTGCAGCGCCTTGGGACATCCTCCCGACGTGAAAGGCGCTCTATAAATGTAATTTGTTGTTGTTGTTGTTATGCGTATGGAGGAAAAGGATGCGCAATATTCTAAATATGTACTGCTCATGCGCAAAAAAATGTTGGTCCTTAAAACGAATCCAAGTGTCGCATATCGATCGAAAGGTGTTAAAAAATTATGGTCCTTCAATTGAAATGTCCTAAATAGAAGCGTCGTAAATCGAGGCTTATCAGTAACTGGGTAGAATCGGAATACACTTTCCTCTCTTGCTCCAGATTATGGAACTCTATGGAACTTCCACATAGTGGATTAAATTTTTTAGGCCTGAATAAAATGTGTTTTTTTTAAGTGTAATTCTAACACCCAAATGTCAAAATATCATGGTAGGCAGATGGCCAATCTGTGCACATCAGTGTCCCACAAACAGTCACGAGTGAGTGACCAATTTTTTAAAAGAAATTATTACACCCAGAAAAGCAATCTTCAAATTAACTAACAACCAAATTCCTACTTACTGCTAGCTAAACTTGGCATGTGGAGTAAGAAAACTTGCCCAACGTTTTGTCCTACCTGTGAATCGAACCCAGGTGCCTTCTCTTGCCTGGCGAGTGCTCTTAACAACACACTATAGATGTTTAGAGTGGAATTTAGCTAACTGTATGTAATCAAGCTCTCTTGCTTTGACCAGCCTCCAATATGAAGTTTCTGTAAGTAGTCTTAACTGTTACGTTTATTTTCTTCTTATCCACAGTTAAATTGTCAACTAGTTATCTGCAAGACTTCCAGAGATTTATAATAAAATCTGGTGAATGTGTTTGCCTGTCTCTTGGCTGCCATTAGTAAATTATATTGCCCCAAGACTGTCTAGTTTATTTTAGTGATGTACATTGCAATCCCGTGGTTTACATTGCATTAAAGCCCACTCTAACAAAGCTGTTCATCTATAATAGTCAGCACTTGTAAATTGCAATTAAATCTAAATCAGCATTTTCTGTATCATAATGCATGCAATTTTATTTGTTTTTAAATGCTGTAGATTTGAAACTGACTCATTGAAGCAAAAAGTGAAACTTTCTTTGTATAAACTAATGGATATTTACATGTTTCTGTTGGCTTATGTCTAAATATCAATAGGATGCTCAGCGTTTAAAAAGTGCTGTGCTAGAAATTGTATTGATGATTTTCCTGAATGCATTTTGTCTTGCATTGGATTCAACATTAGCTGTTAATTTAGAAATCTTCTTCCTTATGAGTGTAACATTTTACTGGAATAGCAATGGGCAAATAAATATTCCCTCAAATGTACCTTGTTTGGACTTTTAAGAAAAACAAATTTGTGATTAATACTGAAGCTTTCAAAATATTAAGGAATGTTGTTTTATACATTCCTTTTAGTGTTTTCAAGAAAATGAAACAAAGGGAAGAACTGAAATAGGGCATAATTCTCAGGCTACAAATTACAACACGACAAGAGAGGTTTGGTTGAAGAAGGCTATTCAGCCCATTTGATCTCAATTGGAAGGAAAATGTGAAACGTTAACAAACCTGAGGAATATGAAGCAATGTATTCCTAAGAAGAGATACCTATATTGTAGGTTTCTTATTACAAACCCTATACCAGAGCGAAACAATAAGTTTAATAACAACATATTACATTTATAGAGCACTTTTCAAGTCGATAAGACATCCCAAGGGACTGGACAGTTAAGAGTTTTCACCCGAGCTGGAGGTTGGAAGCAAGAGTTGAGGACATATGAAGGGGAGGGGGTGGGAGTGTGGTCAAAAACGCGGTCTTGTGAGTGGCCTTGAAGGAGGCAAGGGAGGGGGTGAGCGGAGGGATTTGGGGATGATGTTCCAGAGGGGGTGGGCAGAATAGTTGAAAGCCCATCCGCCAATGGTGGGGGGTGCAGAGTGGGGGCCAACGCCCTCTGAACGGAGGAAACAGACAGGTTGGTATGGGTGTTAAGAAGTCACAGAGGAAGTAGGGAGGAACATAATAATAATAATCCTTGCATTTGATAAAGCGCTTTTCACGTCTTCTAGATGTCTCAAAGCGCCACTTTACAGAATACAGTATACTGTAAAGTGAATTGACTATGTATATGTGGGCGAAATGCGATAGCCAGTTGCTCACAGCAGTATCCCACAGTCGTGGATTGAAAATGACCAATTTATTATTGATTTTTTTGAGGAATTATTATTAGGCATGTGGAGTAACGAAACTTGCCCAAGATTTCACCCTGGCCTGGAATTGAACCCAGGTCTCTCACTTGTCAAAAGAGTTCTCTAACCACCGAGTTACAGGATTCCACAAACATGACCATGGAGGGCTTTAAAAGAGAGGACGAGGATGGTTTAATAGTTCAGGCACACTGGAAATTAGATAACCTGTTTTCCCTTTTCGCATACCAACTGACCTGTTGTCAATTGAGCATTTCTAATTTCACATCAGACTTCAAACCTTTGCAAGTATTTTTCTCTTTTCCCCCAGAAAGCTTATTGATCGAGATTACACAAATTCAGTGAACCAAAGTGCACCCATCACATCACAAAATAAAATATATAGGATATCTATACAGATGTCGTGAATCTTTCAGGACACACTAAAACCGGTGAATAAAATTCAATCTGCTCTCCCTTGACTAAGCCGAAGCATGGTGCTGCTCACAACTCCCTAAGCTCCATTTTCAGAAACAAATAGAAAGCAATATTGATCGCAACTCCACTAATCTTTGCATGCAATGCATTATACCCCATCTAATGCATGTTTAAAGTACCCAGTAAACTGCAAGATCCATCTTGAAGAGTCTTAGCTACACTAGTCTGCAGTAAATTCGCATCTCCTGTTATACATTGCACAAGGGTACACTCCTTATCTCTCACCAACTTTTTCCCCAACCTGAAATACATTCAATTCAAGCTAATGAGGCAGCAAATACAGCAACAGCCATTTCTACTTACCGTGTAGGTGATAACAGCCAGCATTCCAATCAAGGTTAAGCTACTTATGGAGAAGGATAAGGCAGCCAGACCACCTGCAAATACACGAAAGGTAATTGTAGTTAGTTCTCATGCATCTCATCTGCATGGAGCAAGTTTAACGGACACGTTCAGGCTGAGATGCAAAACTGATGTTAAGGAATCGTGCTGGAAAAACAGACGAGTTTGTTATCAATTTATAAATATACTTACTGTGCAGAAAGTTTAATGCTTAGTTTATCCACAGTTATTTTACTGGAGATTTAATAAGACAGATATTTACCACTTTAAAATTGAGTTTTTAATAGCTTTGCATTATTGATATTGCTGGCTACTTTAGAAGCAGTTCAAGTAGATTGAATGCAGTTCTAAAGTAACCTGCTAACAAAACAGTAATAATAATAATAATCCTTGTATTTGATATAGCACTTTTCACATCTTATCGACAACAAAGCGCTTCACAGAATATACTGTAAAGTGAATTGACTGTATATTTGTGGGTGAAATGCGGCAGCAACCTAATATAGAGACTAGGGAGGTGTGGAAGGAATATAGGTAGAGCTCAAAAAGTATTGGTAAGCACACCTAAGTATGTACATTCATTCATTTCCAAGTTGTGAACTTTCCCCTCGAAAGGCAAGCTATGCCTTTAGGTGGTTGGACTCCAGCAGTTACACAGTTCACACAGTTACACTATATATAAATGCTAATTTGTCATTTTTTGGTTTCAATTGTGTTACTTATAAGCAAATCCACCTAGTATAATGAAAAAAAGTAAACCTTCCATTTGATATCACGTCGTTGAAATGTCTCAAAGCGCTTCACAGTGAAAAATGTAAAATGAAATAACTGTAAAGTGAATTGACTGTGTATTTTTTATGGACAAAACCCGGCAGCCAATTGCGCACAGCAGTGTCCCACAAACAGTTGTGGATTAAAGTGACAATCAGTTAATATTAAATGTACACGTTTCTCCGCAATTTCTTCAAAATCATTTATAATGAACGAATTGAGTTCAAAGACCAACTCCCAACTTCAAAAGGATTTGTGAAAAAGGTTGCTTTTTCTTTTGAAGCCTTCCATACAGCATTCTGCTACATTCTTAAAATGGCTAAAATCGTGCCCTGTAATGTACATTCAAAAGGGAAATGAGGTCAGTCATAAATGGCCTTTTCACAGCATGTTGCTTTTTAATTATTTTTTAAATTAAAATCTATTAGAAAACGCATGGAACCAATGGGGCTGATGTGGATCCTCAATGTAAAACACGACTTAACAGGGATGGCAATTTTCAATGCTCGGATGTGACTTTCTGAATTAATGAGACAATAGAACTCAAACAGAACTATTCCCACTATCACCACATTTTTACTGTCACTTTTGACATGTATTCAACAATTTCAAAGTTCTGATATCGGGAAAAACGAAGTTAAAAGTTACCGATAACACAAGCGGAATCATCACAATGTAGTTATTATCGCAGGATATTTCAAACATGTCATTTTAATGTTGTGATTTCGACAACCGCAGGAGTTGGCTTCTATTTAATCCCTCAAAGTTAGCAAATTCTCTCAGCACCTCAAATCAAAGTAAAATTTTATTTGATAACTTTATATTTTATAATGGGTTTTAAAAAATCTGCAAAACACAAATCCCCCTCAGAAGAATTCTACATTGGTCCACGACTGTTTGTAGGACACTGCTGTGTGCAATTGGCTGTCATGTTTCGCCCACAAAATATACAATTAATTCACTTAACAGTAGGGAACGGCGATATGGGAATTTCCCGATATGGATATATCGGTTTGCTCATATCGAGATATACCGAAATATCGACATTTTCAGTTTTTTTGTACTGCGCATGCGCGCGCGCATCGGGCTGTGCGCGCATTCCGGGTGCGCGCGCGTTCCGGGTGCGCGCGCATTCGGGGGCCTATCTTCTCAGGAGGTAAATATCTTTCTCTCTCTGTGTCTCTCACTCTCTCCATCTCTGTGTTTTTCTGTCTGTGTCTCTCTATGTCTCTCTCCCTCTCTCCTCTCTCACATCCCCCCCCATCTCTATCTATCTGTATATTATCACATCCACCCTGTCTCTCCCCCCCACCCCCCCCCCCCCCGCCGTCCCTCTCTCGCACCCCCCACCCCCGTCGTCTCTCTCCCCCACCACCCCCCAGCCGTCTATCTCCCCCTCCCCCCAGCCGTCTCTCTCCCTCTCACCGCCCCCCAGCCGTCTCTCTCTCCCCCTCACCACCCCCCCCTCCAGCAGTCTCTCTCCCCCTCACCCACCCCACCCACAGCCGTCTCTCTCCCCCCACCCCTTGCATACCTGTATATTGTATTCGAGGACTATGAATACAAGATGGCGGCTTTGCACCTCGGGCTGTGCATTGTGTATAGAGATGAGCATTCTGGGTCTTGTAGTTGATTGTGCTCGCATCCCGATTTTTACCTCGATATATAGTTTTTTCGATATATCGATATTTTTTAAATGTTTATATCAGCATATCGATATGAAAATCATATCGGGTTTTAGCGATATATCGATATATTGCCGTTCCCTACTTAACAGTATAGTCTGCAAAGCGCTTGGAGACATCTCAAAGATGTGATAAGCCACTATGTGAAATGCAAGGATTATTAATATTACCACATTAGAATTCAGCCATAAAGTGAGTCCTCATGACAGAGGTTAGTTAATAAGACAGGTGCTCTGTGGAACTGCTGGTTCCATGCACAGACTGAACAGAATTGTGAACAAACATTTGATGAGCGCAGCAGGCTGCCGCTGATGGCCTATGCATGCTTATGCACAGAAACGCCGTCTCAGCAAGCTGTGAGTGTGCACTTTGCACAAGAATCACGACTAACATCCCGCTCTGCTATCTAGCAAGTGATTCTAAGATCGATCATCATCATTATTGCGGTGACTTATGCACCTGTTTAGGGCCCTGCACTATACTGTCAGCTCCAGCACATACAGGATTATCGACATAGACTGATCAATTCCAGGAAGGAGAAAGAGCAAAAGACCCTTAATCCGCACCTTCTTCTAAATATGTGAAAATGACCTCTTTGCAGTATTTTCAGCTGGACAAAAATGTTGAACATTAATATGGGAACCATTCTTCATACTACTATGCCTCAAGGTTATTAAAGTAAGTTTAGACGTTATGATAATATCACAGAGTTCAGCAATCTTTAGATTATCATCGATAGGCAAGAATATTTGCAGATCTCTTCAGAGATCCACAAATAATGCTTGATAACTTTTAATAGACTTATGTCTATACCTCACCCATACATTCATCACATCAAGACTATGGAAACTCCCTCCCCGTCGGCCTTCCCAGCTCTTCCCTTCACAATCTGCAGATCAGCCAAGACTCTGCAGCTCATGTCCTCTCCTGCACCAGATACGCAAACCCATCACTCCCACCCTTGTCCGGCTCTATTGGCTTCCCATCCCCCAAATGAGTGAATTAAAGATCTTCATCCTCACTTTCAAAGCCCTCCACGTCTTTGCCCCATCCTGTCCCTCTGACCTGTTGACTCCTACCAACCTGCCTGTCCCCTCCATTCAGCGGGCTCCGTTCTGCTCTATGTCTCCCGCCCGACCCTCCCTAGCAACAACAACAACAATTTACATTTATAGAGCGCCTTTCACGTCGGGAGGACGTCCCAAGGCGCTGAACAGGAGGCGTGTGACCCGAGCTGGGAGGGGAGTGTTTGGGAAGGGGTGAAACACGAAGGGGAGGTAAAAGAGTTCGGGGTGGAACAAAAGGCACGATCGAAGAGGAAAGTCTTCAAACCGGCCTTGAAAGAGGAAAGGGAAGAGACGAAACGGAGGGATTGAGGGATGGCATTCTATAAGGTGGGATCGGAGAAACTGAAGGCCCGGCCTCCGATGGTGGGGCGGTTCGGGCGGGGGGCTTGGAGCAGGCCAAGTCCTGTTGAACGGAGGGTCCGGGTGGGCGTGTAGGGGGAGAGTAGATTGGTTAAGTAGGATGGGGCAAGGCCGTGTAAGGCCTTGTAGGTGAGGACGAGGATCTTAAACTCGATCCTCTGGAGGATGGGGAGCCAGTGGAGACGGGCGAGGGTGGGGGTTATGTGGTCGCGGAGGCGGGTGCGGGATAGGACACGGGCTGCAGAGTTTTGGATGGACTGCAGCCTATGAATGGAGGAACTGGGGAGGCCGACTAGGAGAGAATTTCCGTAGTCCAGCCGTGAGGTGATGTATGCATGCACAAGTGTTTCGGCAGCACGGGGGGTAAGATAATTACGGAGCCTGGCAATGTTGCGCAGATGGAAATAGGCGGTGCCGGTCAAGGCGCGGATGTGGGGGAGGAAGGAAAGTTTTTGATCGAACATGATGCCGAGGTTCCTGATTGGCTTTGTGAGGTGGAGAGTGCAACCTTGGATATTGAGGCTGGCAGTGCCCGATGTGCGGAGGCGCTGGCTTGAGCCGATCAGGAGGGCCTCGGTCTTATTGCAAAAAGTTGTCCCTCGTCCACGACTCGATGTCGGACAGACATGCTGTCAGAACATCGATCCTCTGGGGGTTGAGGGATGAGGCAGAAAGATACAACTGGGTGTCATCCGCATACATGTGGAAATTTACCCCATGTCTGCGGATGACGTCACCCAGAGGGAGCGTGTAAAGGGTGAAAAGGAGGGGACCGAGGACAGAGCCCTGAGGGACGCCGTGGGAAACTGTGCGGGGGTTTTTGAAGAAAAACCATTGGAAGAAACAAAATGTAAACGGTGGGTCAAATAAGAATGGAACCAGTCAAGGACTGTGCCTTGAAGGTTGAGGTGGGAGGAAAGACGTTGAAGGAGGATGGTGTGATCGACTGTGTCGAACGCAGCAGACAGGTCAAGGAGGACGAGGAGGCAGAGGGAACCCTGGTCACAGGCGGTTAGGATGTCATTTGTGACCTTAACCAGGGCAGTTTCTGTGCTGTGGATAGGGCGGAAACCTGATTGGAGGGGTTCAAGAAGTGAGTGATTTGAAAGGAAAGAGCGGAGCTGGGAGGCAACCACTCTTTCAAGGACCTTGGATAGAAACGGGAGGTTGGAGATGGGTCGATAACTTGATGGTTGCGACGCATCAAGGGAGGGTTTCTTCAGGATAGGGGTGATGGTGGCTGTTTTAAGGGAGGTAGGGACGGTGCCTGAGGATAGGGAAAGGTTAATGGTGTCAGAAATGAGCGGGGCTAACAAATGGTGGCCGGGCTTTTAGCCTTTTTGCCCCACACACTGGAATTCCATCCCAAGGTCCCTTCGCCTCCCTTGCCTCCTTCAAGGCCCTCCTTTTTTGATTGTGCCTTCTGCTGCTCTCCCGCCTCTCTCCCTCCCCTCCCCCATACCCTACCCCTCCCCCATGCTCGGTTCCTGAAGCCTGACTGTTCAGAGCCTTGGGACGTATCCCGACATGAAAGGCGCTCTATAAATGTCATTTTGTTGTTGTTATTGTTATCAGAACAGACTGCCTGTTCCAAATGGCTGTTTCGAAGCCCATCTCTCACCATGTAATAATTTGTAGAAGATACTTGAAAGCATTGATAGTTTTTCTCAAGTTGATTATTAGCGATGTGGATAAGCACCACTGCACTGTCACCAGTGGAGCATTGATGGGCCAATACATTTTTCCTTCTGTGTGGTAATTTCTCTAACCTGGGAAGACGAACTAACTTAAGATTCCTTTCTGTTAGTTGACATCTTCGGACACATTTATTGCAATTGACAAGTAAAAGAACCCGAGTCTTAACTTGGGTACAACTGGAGGGGCACATGGAAACATTTACATTGCAGTGGCTTTGAAGAATTTAGTAATTAATTTCATTTTTTTTCGCAGTGTACCTTCCTTACCACCCAAAGTTTCTTATGGTCCTATTGTTAAGTTAGTTTTATTAATAATAATCCTTGCATTTGATATAGCGTTTTTCATGTCTTCTAGACATCTCAAAGCACTTCACAGAATATACTGTCCAGTGAATTCACTGTGGAGTTTGGTGGGCGAAACGCGGCAGCCAATTGCACACAGCAGTGTTCCACACACAGTTGTGAATTGAAATGACCAATTTAATTGTTGTGTTTCTTTGGCAGGATTATTATTAGGCGTGTGGAGTAAGGAAACTTGCCCAAGGTTTCACCCTGACCTGCGTGGATTCGAAACACAGGTCTCACACTTGTAAGGCAAGTGTTCTAACCACTGAGCTACAAATGCAAGGATTATTATTACAACAACAACAAAATTACACTTGTATATATGTACCTATTCATTCTGCAAAACACCCCATTACAAACTGCTTTTTATAATGTAGATTTGTTACCCACAGGTGGTCAACCTGCTGCACATTAAAATAAATGGCCAATTTCGCATCATTAGGTCTCCTCCAACATCACTTACAACAACAACAACATATTTGTATAGCGCCTTTCACATCTGTAGGACGTCCCAAGTCGCTGGGAAGAGTGATTGACAATGACCTGGAAATGAGCCAATTTTCAGTAAGGGAAGCCACCACGCACAGATGTTTGTAGTCAAAGGATCAGTGACTTCACAATGTGGAAGCAATGATCAGGCAAGTGGGAATTCTGTGGACACCTCACCCACTCCAAACTCCTGAGTTAGAAAAACAGAAATTTTAATTTATACAGCACAACCTGAAGATGGGGAAGGAAGGGGCAAGGCGGAAGGATGGTGGAAGAGTGTTCCAGAGTTTTGGTCTGTGGTGGCTGATAACGCAAGCACTGATGGTGGAACAGAAGGCATGAGGGACAAGCAGGAGGTCAGGGCCTGTTGAGCAGAGGCAGCGGGTTGTGTATTGGGGAATAATCAGGTCGGAGAGGTAGGGAGGTACCAGGGAATTAAAGGATTTGAAGATTAGTGTGAGGATCTTGAAATTGATCTGTTTGGTGACAGCGAGCCAGTGAAGCCTGACTAGAACTGGTGTGATGAGATTACGGAGTTTGGTGTGTATGAGTATGTGGGTTGGATGAAGATTTGAATTAACTGGATTTTGTTGATAGTGGAGTTGGGGAGACCAGCAAGGAGGGCATTTGAGTATTGCTGAGTAGAATAACTAGGTTCTAATTCAGTAATGCAAGTTGGTAAATAATTTTTTCCTGCAAATCATTCAGTTTTTGTTGATGTTTATGAAGAGTTTATGTCAATACAGTATAAGCCCGTTTATCCGGCACCCGCAGGACCTGGCAAATGCCAGTTAAAGTGCCTGCCGGATATTCGGACGACCCGTGGCCAAAAACCCACTATAAAAAAAAAAGGTTATTTTTAACACACACCATACACACCAGACCAGGTAATAGCAGATAGTGGCAGAGTATTGTATTGATGCTTGTTGTTGGGGCTGCTCTCTTGCGCTTCTCACCTTGACTGGTTGGGGTTTGTAGTCCAGCGATTCTTTTTTGAATGGGGGATGCCAGGCAGGTGAAAGAAGCGGCTGCACGATTTTAAAGTCGCACGACTTTACTAGCTGCAAGCCGAAGCCCTAGCCTTTACTAGCGGCAAACTGAAATACTGCACCTGCGCGACAATGTGGGTTATCGGCTAGTGTTATCAGCTTGCCGCTAGTGTGACTCTGAAGTCCATTTTTTTCACCCGCTTGGCGTGCTCCATTTTGGGAGGGGTCGCTGGACTGTAAAACTCAACCGCAGCATCGTGGCTTCAAGCGCAGTATCTACCAACGGGGGTGGGTGGCGCAGGAGAGTAGTTTTGACGGTGAGTGCCAATGCAATATTCAGTTATGTTATGATTTATGCATTTACAAATGCTCCACTGCTATTGTTCTGGATAAATTCCAGTTTATCAAATAGGGACTTCTTTTTGGCATGCCGGTTATACGGAAGTGTCGGTGCATCGAGTCACGGATAAACGGGTTTCTACTGTATTTCTATTTAGTATTTGAATCAGTCAACTTTATTGTTTTATTAACTGTGCTCATTTATTCTCATTCATTGAATTTTTCACCCTGACCTGTATTTAGATCACTTCATTAGAAATGTGTCAGATAATTATTCTCTGTGAGAATGGTTTAATCCAGGTTTCATCAGGAACATAAGTCAAAGAAAAAATCACCCAACCCATCCAGCCTGTTTGATTTTGTCAGACCTTTTAATCCCAACGTCCTGACCCCTTAACATCTGCTGCCCATGTATCTGTCTGTCTCTTTTTCAAACATCCTGGCAATTCAATTCCCGGCAGGGTTTCGTTACTCCACACCCTAATAATAATCCCTCCAAAAACAGCAAAAACAGCAATAATAAATTGGTCATTTCAATCCACAGCTGTTTGTGGGACACTGCTGTGCACAATTGACTGCCTCATTTCACCCATGTATTGGGGAGGACGGGTTTGCGCAGTTATGGGGAGAGAGCTGCGGAGTGGGATTAAATTGCTCTTTTTAAAGAGCCGGCACAGACTCGATGGGCCGAACGTCATCCTTTTGTGCCGTAAGATTCTATGATTCTAGGATACATACAGTCAATTCACTTTACGGTATATTCTGTGAAGCACTTTGAGACGTCTAGAAGACGTGAAAAGCACTGTATCAAATGCAAGGATTATTATTATCATTATTATTAAAAGCATTCTACTTACGGCTGCTTCCGAGTTCCTCAAATAAGAATTTCACCTTCTCCCATTCTGTGGAATTCTGATTGGCAGGAATATTCAAAGGAACAAAAGCACTGCAATTTAAAAGGAAAACAATATGTATAGATATCGCAGTAAGTCTATTTTCCATTCTATATAAGGAAATGACTTATTTTTAAGTTAATACATTCTGCATTAATGTCTCAGCTTCAATACCCAGTTCCTTATAATAATAACAACAACTTACATTTGTATAGTGTACTCCACATTGGATGGCATCTCAGTTTAATACAGTGTGAAATTCACTGCTTTGCCAATGAGGCTGTATCAGAGCTTCCACACTTTTTAAAACTATATTTTACATAAATAATTTCTGCAAAATGATGTAGCCAATTGGACACAGCAATCTCCCACAAGCACTCAAGGACTGATTGAGTGACCAAATTTTCATTTGAAGATCTTATTACTCCTGAAAAATCGATCTACCTATCGACTAACAACTGGGTTCCTACTTACTGCTGGGTAAACAGAGATGTGTGGATGAAGGAAAGTTGCCTAAAGTTTCACTCTGCAGGGAATCAAACCCAGCTCCTCTCGCTTGCGATGCGAGGGATTTAACCAATATGCTGCAGGACTCCACAAAACTAGCTACATTCCACTTGCCAGCTATATTCCAGCTGATAGTAAGACACTAAGCAATAACCTCTGTTGCAACATGGACATTTCAAGGCCATTATAACTGTTGGTGAAGCTCTCTATTTACCCTCAGTCAACACAATACTTCCACTGGTAAAACGCTGCATCTGTGTGCATGACTTTCACACTCTATTTACTAAACAGGATTCTGTGGCTTTCCGTTTTAACAACAAATTCTCATTTGTGAGATATTCTGAAGGTAATTGGAACCTGTGTCTATTCACTATTATAGCCTTGGGGTTTCTAATTCAGTCTTCTCTCCAGCTTAACAGCTGGTCCAGCAAGCAAACCATTGTTCCTTATGATGTGGAAGTTATAACACATCTATGCACTGCCCTTGCAGAGCTACACACCCCTAAGGGCTATTAGTTGCTCCACTTGCACCAATCTGCTGGATTTTGAGCATTATGTCGTACTACCTCAAAGTCTTTTTTGTGATAATGGATACAGTGATAGAATACAAGTTTATGGACAAACTGACAGACAGATCTGTAAACAAGTAGTAAATACTGTATGTGGAATGGGCATGCAAGTTTCCCTTATTTCAAACAGCCATCAATTTACACATAATAAGAAACACAAATGTGATTTACAGTGAAAACACTTCTGCAAAAGCAACAGACAGCAAACACACTTAAATAATAATTCTTGCATTTATATAGCACCCTATCACGTCTTCAAAACGTCTTAAAGCACTTTGCAGCGTATATTTCTGTAAACGAGTTGTGAATATTGTGTATGGAATAGGCATGTAAGTTTCCCTTATTTTAAACAGCCATCACAGCCACTGTATATTTTGTGGGCAAAACTCCCTGCAGCAAATTGCGCACAGCAGTGTCCCCCAAACAGATGTGGACTGAGTGACCAAATATATATTTTTAAAAACCTTTATTTTTATTATTATCCCACAAACGCACTGTTGAGGACAAAGATGTGACATTGAACTCCACAGAGATGATAAACAGCTTGGGTCGGTCACTAAATTTTATGTTTTAATCGAGGGGCTTGAGAGAGACATATTGTAGGTTTTTCCCTCTATGTTTTGTTTCATTTATTTTGTGACCATTCCAAAGTGCCAATATTGAGTCCACAATGGATCAATTATCCTAAGTAAGAATGTCATTGTATGTACACATAGCATCTGTTCTTGGAGGGCTTTGTAACTCAATAATCAGTTTTCCAGTTTACACACTGATGCATCAAAGGCAATTTAATGAGCTGTATTAAGATGTGAACAGCAGAAAAAAAAAGTGATCACGTTTCAGTCAAAAAATGCCAATACCTTCCTTGCCAAAACTAAGTGTCCAGCATTTCTTGGGCTATGTAAACAATACCTGAACATGCTTTTTAAGAGTTTCAGCACGGGTCCTATTGATTTATTGAAACCTGCTTGAATCCAGCTGATCAATAACTTAAGTTATTGCAAGCAATTCTGGTGAATCATTTAGTCCACACCTGCCGCTCAGCAAACAGAATCCCAGATCTTCTCCTCCCACATACGTTTTCAATCATCTCAATTATTATTGCAAACTCTTGTTTGCCATGTCAATATATATGCACAAACAGCCATCACTTTTAATTGCTCCAAAGTGAACAATGCCCTTTGTGCAAGGGTATTCATCCCCCTTCCCGTGCATCTCTCCTTTGAACAAAATTTCTGAGCCTGAGATGGCAAAACTTGGCAAGCGTGACATGGTCAAGCATATTACTTTCTTCATGCAAACGGTTATGGAAATCTGGAACTCTCTCTCCCAAAAGGCAGTGGATGCTGGATCCATTCAAATTTTCAAGACCGAATTGGATAGATTTTGGTTAGGTTTTTAGATTCACCCCATATCTAGAGATATGGGGTGAAGGCGGATTATTGGGAGTTATAATAATAATCCTTGCATTCGATATAGTGCTTTTCAAATCTTCTAGACATCTCATAGCAGTCAATTAACTTTACAGTATATTCTGTGAAGTGCTTTGAGACGTGTAGAAGACGTCAAAAACGCTATACCAAATGCAAGAATTATTATTATTATTTTGGTTGTCTCACCCTGAAACTGTGAAGTGCATTAAGACGTTTGGCATTGTAGGTGCTATATCAAACGTGAGAATTATTTCTATGGTATTATAAAGAAGAGGTGGAAAATCAGACCTATCTAACAACTTTGCCCACAACAATTTTGCTGTCCATCACCAATAATTGGTGTTTTCCTGCAGGGCCTTCCACCCCCATCAATGAAGTTAAGTCAATAACTTTCCCTTATGTGGTGCACCCCACCCAGTGTAGTGACTCAGAGCACATAACAGTGGCGGAGCCTGATTCCGAGTAAACAGTCTATGGCCGAAGGGGAATGTTTTCTGGTAGGACTTGAAAAGGAAGCAAGAGAAGTAAAGGCACTGAGGGAGAGTATTCAGCATTTTGGGCCGTATTGCCTGAAAGTGCGACCTCCGATGATGGGGCGGAGGGTGCGAGGGACAAGCAGGAGGCCGGTGCCAGTCAAGAGGAGGGGCCAGGTGGTGGATTGGGGAGTTAACAGGTAGGGGGGTGCCAGGGAGTGAATGGATTTGAACACAAGTGTGAGGATCTTAATAATAATAATAATAATCATTGTACCGTATATCTCCGCGTATAAGGCGCACCCACATATAAGGCGCACCCCCCGTTTTTGACCTTTTCTTGGTGAAAAAAACCAGAAGCATTTTCAATGATATTGCCGGCAGAAGGGAGGAGAGACAGGTAGGTAGGGAGAGAGAGAGGCAGGCAGCCAGGGAGGGAGAGAGGGAGACAGGCAGGCAAGCAGACAGGAAGAGAGAGAGGGAGAGAGGGAGAGAGAGAGGGAGAGAGGCAGGCCGGCAGCCCGGGAGAGAGAGAGGGAGAGAGGCAGGCCGGCAGCCCGGGAGAGAGAGAGAGGGAGAGAGGCAGGCCGGCACGCAGGCAGGCAGGCAGGGAGGGAGGGAGAGAGAGCGGCAGGGAGTGAGGCAGACAGACTGGGTTCGGCAGAAGGTAAGCACAGCACTGAAGTCCGCTGCTGCTGCCGCTGCCCGGGCGGCCAAGGCCGAAGCCCCGTCACCCGCTCCTCCCAAGCCCCCGCCGGACACTGACCAAACCCCGGCTGACAGCGCGCCGGCCGCCCCCCCTGTTTATTGTATTTCCGAGGCTCAAAATTGCTTGTACCTGCGTATAGGGCGCACCCCCAACTTTCGAGATCTTCCGACCTGAAAAAAAGTGCGCCTTATACGCGGAGATATACACTATTTGATGTAGCACTTTTCACATCTTTTAGACGTTTCAAAGCACTTCACAGAATATACTGTATAGTGAATTAACTGTATATTTGTGGGCAGTCAGTTGCGCACAGCAGTGTCCCACAAACAGTAGTGGATTGAAATGACCAATTTATTATTTTTGTTTTCAGGGATTATTATTAGGCGTGTGAAGTAAGGAAACTTGCCCAAGGTTTTGCCCTGACCTGCCTGGATTTGGAGTCATTTGTATATTTAATTTGTATTCTTCAGTGAATTTTGATATAGGTCACGCCAACTTTAGGTTCTTTTTACTACATCTTTAGGGGTTGGTAATGTGGAGTCCTGTAGCTCAGTGGCTAGAGCAAATCTGAAACCTGGGTTCGATGCCAAGTAGGTCAAACATTGGACAAGTTCCTTACTCCATACGCCTGATAATAATACTTTAATAAAAAATTGGTCATTTCACTCCACAACTGTTTGTCGGATACTGCTGTGTGCAATTGGGTGCCACATTTCACCCACAAAATATACACTTTACAGTATATTTTGTGAAGCATTTTGGGACGTGTAGAAGACATGAAAATCGTTGTATCCAATGCAAGGATTATTTATTTATTGTAATTTATTATTTGGTAAGTATTCAACTCAAGTGCATTTTGACACAATTGAAAATGGCCTACACGGCAAAGCATTCCAACATAGATCTGCAAATCAAGCTAAAATATTCAGGGGTGTGTGTGATCAGACTTGTTTCGGGTGAGGGGGAAGAGAATTCTAGAGTCACTTATAATGCACCATTGGAACAGCACATTCGGTAAAATGATAATAACCCTTGCATTTGATATAGTGTAGTTTAGCCCATCATGCCTGTCCCGGCTCTTTGAAAGAGCTACCAGCTTGTTCCACTCCATAAGCCTGCAAATGTTTTTCTTTTCAAGTACCTATCCAATTCCATTTTGAAAGCCACTATCAAATCCGCTTCCACCACCTTTTCAGGCTGTGCATTCTGAGTGCATTCCACATTAGAAAAAATATGCTAGAATGCTCAGTCACACATACAATCAACATTGGCAGAAACATGAAAACATGGAAAATACCTTTATGGGAAAAGGAGGGGAAGAAAACAAGAGACAAAAAAGCCTTCTTAATTCAGGCTTTAACATGAATGATACTTGATCATTTTCAGAATAGCTTGTGTTGAAAATTCTGTACCCTTGGAATGTTCATTTAAAAAAAAGGACATCTGTGTGCTAACAGCATGAAGCCTTCTATAATCACAATCCTGGACTGGAAATGGCAGAGTGTAGTTAATACCCTTATGCTGAACACCTGCTGCATTGTGTCCAGAGACAAGAAACAGGGCACCACTGGACCATGCCAGCTCTTCACCTTAAAATAACAAATGGTGTGACAAAACATGATAGATAATTCTCGCCTACTTAAGTCCCATCCTTCCCAAAATAGTACTGATTTATTAGATTGCAGAGTCTGTGTGGCAGAAGGTTTTTTTTCCCCGTAATATGGTTTCAACTGAAAGTTCATTAAGCAATCATTCTACTTTCCTTCAAGATTCCATGTGCTGCATGAACGGGCAAACTAAAGGCTTTAATCTCTTTTTTAAAAAAAAAACTTAAATTCTCTTCCCCCTCTCCCGAAATGAGTCTGATCAACCCATTTTTAATAATAATAACCCTTGCACTTGATCTAGCAACCTTATCACGTCTGCGAGACATCTCAAAGAGTTTCACAGAATATACTGTGAAGTGAATTGAGTTTATAGTTTGTTGGGGAAATGAGGTCGGTAATTGCACAAACAACCTTCTCTCAAACAGCCCTCGATTCACTGACCAAATCGTTAGTTTTTTCTAAGCGATTATTGGCCCTGGAAAAGCATTCTGCCAATCGAGCAACAACCAGGTTCCTACTTACTGCTGGGTAAACAGAGACATGTGGAGTAAGCAAATGGCCCCTTCCAGGAATCAAACCCAGGTCCTCTCACTTTTGTGGCAAATGCTCTAACCACTGTGCTGCAGGAATCCACTTTGACACAGGAAAATGTGTGAAAGCACTTTACATGGATACAGAGCAAGGTGGAAAAGTGAGCAGAGATAACCGAAATGGTACTTTGTTTTCAAGAAGAGGGTGCAACAACAACAACATTACATTTATAGAGTGCCTTTCATGTCGGGAGGACATCCCAAGCTACAAGGCCAAAGAGTTTCAGACAGCTGCAGCACTAATGGTGAGGCAGATAGAGACTAGGCACATGCATATCCTAGTTTGAGGAGTAAAAGGAGTTGGTGGGTAAATGGAAGTAGATGAGATTGCTGAAGATAGACACAGGGGTAAAATCTTTCCTATGAATAAATCACCAGCAATATCCTACAAGCAATAAATAAAAATCTAATTAATATTTAGGGAGGAATTTGGTTGGTCGAGTGAAATTCCTCCAAAAACCCCCCCCCACAATAATAAAAATTGGTCATTTCAATCCACGATTGTTTGTAGGACACTGCTGTACACAATTGGCTGCCGCATTTCACCCACAAAATATACAGCCAATTCACTTTAATGTATATTTTGTGAAGCACCTTGCGATGTCTAGAAGCCGTGAAAAGCTCTATATCAAATGTGAGGATTATTATTTTTGTTATAAATATGCCTGGGTTGTGAAGAGAGAGACATTGTCCTGAATCACAAGGCAGCCAGAACCTAACTCAACCACTCAAAATTAAAAAGGATAGTATAGAAATTATATGAAATCACACAAGTGTCAATTAAATGTAACCTCTTCGACATTAGATTGCCAGCAACAATCTAGACCTAACTAAGTGACAACTGTAATATCAAATTGTCAAGATAATAATAATCCTTGCATTTGATATACAGGTACCCTGCCCCAACCGCATTTTTTTCTACCGCTAATTTCACTTATCCACGGTTGGCTCACTGCGACAACCCTTGCTAACCAAGGCAATGGTTATTGCTTAACTCTTGCTTATCCATGGGTTTTAACATTAACACTAGCGTTTGGCGCTAGGACCCAGTTGCATCAACCAGCCACGATGTCGCTCGCGCTAGCATTTAGCGCTAGGACCCAGTTGCAATGTCGCAATGAACCAGCGACAATGTCACTTCTCTCTTAGGATTAAGGTAAATAACATGAATTTATTGTCACTTCTCCACATCCACCCACCTCAGTGTCACCCACCACACCACCTTCTCCATTGATTTCTTTCTCTCTCTCTCTCTCTGTGTGTAGATCAGTCAGTCAGTCAGACAGCCTCACGGATTGCTGCAGATCCTGGCAGCCAATGCTCCCAAACGTACTCCCCCTATCCCCATGTTTCCCATAGGGCCTTGCATTTTCCAACCGCGACAAAGAAAACGTACTCCCCCTATCCCTGTGTATCCCATAGGGCCCTGTATTTTCCATCCGCGGTTTTACTAACCGTGGAGATTTTCAGGAACGTTGGGGAGGGCTACCTGTAGTGCCTTATCACATCTTTGAGATGTCTCAAAGCACTTCACAGAATATACTGTGGGCAAAATGCAACAGCCAATTGCATATAGGGGTGTCCCAAAAACAACAACAAAATTATATTTGCGTAGCCATTTTCATGTTGGGAGGACATCCCGAGGCACTGAACAACAGTCATGAATTGAAGTGACCAATTTATTTTTCTTTGCAGGAATTATTACCCTGGGAAAAGTGATCCGCCAATCGACTAACAAAGGCGTTCCCAATTACTGCTAGGCAAACAGAGGCATGTGGAGTAAGGAAACTTGCCTAATATTCCGCCCTGCCGGGAACTGAGCTTAGCTCTCTCGCTTGCGAGGCGGGTGCTCTAACCACTGAGCTACAGGACTCCATAAATGTCTTAAAGCATCTCACAGGAATTACTCTAAAGTGAACTGACTGTATTTTGTAGATGAATGCACAATCAATTTGCACACAGTCCCTCAAACAGCCATGAAATGAATGCCAAATTTTATCTGGCAAAAATGTTGGCTGGAACACTGCATAGAATTCTATGTTTAGTCGTAATCTGTACACGACAATGCTTGTGCTGCAGTTGTTTGGATAAGTCGCAGTCGAACACCCACATACATGAACTATTTTAGCTTTTCTGTTTACAGTTTAAATTAAACATGGTAGAAAATATACATTTTTTTCCCACACTCTACTCCCATTTGCCATCAGAACCATTGTACAACTCCCACTTATTCGCAACAGTGACCCATACTGATTATTCACAACAGTGCTTCTCATATTACAGACACAGTCAGCGTAGAATTTAAAAGTGCAGAAAGTGGTCAGTTGGCCAATTCGTGTCTGTGCTTGTTTTTTTTTTAAAAAAGTACAACCTTTTTAATCAATTCACCTGCCTCTGGATTTCCCCTAATTAATAACATACCTCTAACCTCTCCAGTTACTCATTCGCCCACAAAATTCAGTCAATCCACTTTACAGTATATTCTGTGAAGCGGTTTGAGGCGTCTCAATGACATGTTAGGTGTATGTCAAGTGCAGCAATCATTATTATTTGTCCACTCAATGATTCAAATCCATCAGTGGAAATAATTTCCTCTTGCTGACTGTCAAAAACACAAAATTTTAAAGATCCTCATCAGGTCACACCATTTTTTGTTCCACCGGAAAAGATCCCAGTTCCTGCAGTCTCTGTTCATAGATGTACCCATGCATAGCTCCTTTACATCTTGCTCCCAATAAACAGTCAATTCACTTCATAGTTCTATGAAGAGCTTTGAGATGTACAGAATCAATCAAAACTTACATTTATATAGCGCCTTTCATGTCGAGAGGACGTCCCAAGGCTCTGTACAGTTAGATAGGGACAAGAGCAGGGAGGGAGGGGTCGGGGCAGGATGAAGAAGAATAGGAAAATTGACTGTACATTTCTGGGTGAAACGCAGCAGCCAAATTGCGCACAGCAGTGTCCCACAAACAGTCATGGAAGTGGGATTAGGGGGAAAAGGGGGGAAAGATGGCAAGGAGAGGGGTCGAGGTAGGTGGAAGGAGAGCAGGAAAACCCACTGTATATTTGTGGGTGAAACACAGAAGATGTGAAAGTACTACATCAAATGCAAGGATTGTTATTATTATCTATATCGATGACAGCAATTCATATTTTCCCCCACAAAATACAAAAGTCAATTCACTTTGGCTATAGTGAATACGATATACAGGTATTCAATAAGAGAAAGGAGGTTCTTCCAGTATTCTGGGGTCAGCAATCCCCCAGATAAATTTGGTCATTCACTTAGTTTGTGGGACTTTACTGTGTGTAAACTGGTTAACATCCGCCTGCCAAATGTACTGTCACTACACTTTACAGTATATCCTGTGAAGTGCTTTAAGTTGTCCACTCAACATTTAAAGTGCTAAATCAAGTGCAAGGATTATTTATTATTAGATAGTATTTACAGTACTAGGTTTCCATACACGTTCTCCGATATAATAATCTCTCAGAAAAATAATAATTTGGTCACTCAATCCAGGACTGGTTGTGGGACACTGCTGTGCGCAATTGGCTGCCGCGCTTCACCCGCAAATATACAGTCAATTCACTTTTCAGTATATTCTGTGAAACGTTTGGAGACGTCTAGAAGACGTGAAAAGCAAGGATTATTATTACTATTATTATGTGGACCCGTTTTCCTTCAGAATACTGATTGGTTTGCTTCTCACGGACTAAGTAAGTGTGATACATTTCGAAGCTGGCACCAATATCATTTCTTGCACATGACTGATACAGAAGCTGTTTGTGCAGCACATCGAAAACGTGCAGGGAACCGACCAGCCAGAAATGCCATTTTTTTAATGCAGGACGGCAGCACAAATACGCTGTAAGTGATGGAAGCCGCAAAATGGAAGTCATTTTTCATCAAATCATGCATATGTAGCACGTAGGAAATGCTGCCATAGTGACCAGTTATTTGTAAGCTTAACGTCATTTCCCACTTTTAGAAGTCAAATTACTGTCCGCACCTTCTGCTGCAGCATTAGTTAGCGAGGCCACATAGTGGAGAGTCCACTTCTCCTCGGGGACTGGATCATTAAGTTCTTCAAATTGCTTAACACCTCGCATTAGCTCTTGCAACCTCCATGCAAATGGTCGTCTAAGCAATTGGGTAGACACTAACTCAGCAGAGCTCCCTTCAGCCCTCAAACATCTGTTGTCGAGTACCGGACTTGTCTGACATTGTCTGCAGTTCAGAGGGACTTTTCTCACAATGATTGACGACAGACACCAGCCCATGGAAGAAAGATTTGGGATTATTCTTGTGCTGTTGTGACCTGTTACGACCCTGCTTCATTTCCCTAATAACCACTTCGGCCTCTCACTATGCAGGTCATCAACTGCTTTTTCATCAGACTTAAGCTGCTCGAAAAAGGCTTTCTAGTCTTGCTGTAAACACCCTCTGCATTTGCCTAACAGCTCTCCATCCCTTCGCAGTTACCTTGACAAAATTTTGCTTTGCCAACGAACGGCTATCAGGCCGTACCTTGAGCTTGCTCACAACCTCAACTGCGCGAGCAAGATATTCATCACATCATCTGTCAATGATTTCATACTATCAGCCATCAACCAGACGCACTCCCAGATTTCTGGGACAATACATCAGGTATCCTGATAATGATCACACATAACAGAAAGGGTATTGGCCACTGCAAACTGGCAGTCACCATTCTTCACAGGTTCGGCACTCCGTTCAAAATGGTCAAACGCTGACCTCTGTATAATAGGTAAACAACCGTTGGACTGAAGTTTCCCAGCAATGCTGAACAATGCAATAGGATGTGCCAAGCTATTCATAATCACATCACTGATCACAAAAACAACTTGAGGGCAAATAACACATGTATCAAAAGGAAACTTTTTCTCAAGTTTTATTTTCTACTTCACATCCCATTTCATCCCAAATATAACATCCACCACAGCTTCCTTCCCCTCCCTTATGGATGAATTCAACTACCAATTTGACCTCCATCATAATTTAGTATTTCTCTGACCATCATTTGCTCTGCCTTAAAATTACATATCTACAAAGTTAGAAAGATATGTTGAAAGAAAATGTAGGCAATCATTCGCTACACATCTCCACTATAGACTATGTCAAGCCAAACAAGAAAGGAACAGAAGTGTACAGCAGTCAGATTACAGGTAACAGGGGAAATGTAACAAGTGTAGAAAGCACTGAAATGTAAAGGCAATATACAAATTAAGGTTGTTTTCCACTTTCTCCAACACACATCTGAGTAGGTCTCATTATAATAGGGCTTAGAGTTGCATAAGGCTTATATATAAGAGGCAGATTAGTAGTTTTTGTAAAAAAACTTGCTGCTCAAAAATGGGTTACAGAAACAAAGTGACAGAATCTAGCGAGCTTAGGTGACAGATCCATGACATTACTATAGTGGTTGACACGCAAATAAGATAGATAACTGTCAGAAAGGAAGTTAGGTTCAATTGTTTTTCACAATGGAGCAGATTGTGTGAAGTTAATTATCTGAAATGGACAGACTCCAGAACCTTGCAGAAAATTTCATCCAGCTGGATAAGTAAGTAGCTGTCTGTCTCTTCAAAGACACTGGGTTGGTATATACTGTATTGTACTTGGAATGTTCTCTGAACACCAATAAATGACATTTAAATTTTGAATTTCTTGAAACACAGGTGTGCCTTGTTGGGATCAATGAATAAACACACGTTAACACACATTACAACAACAACAATAAAATTGCAGTTATATAGCACCTTTCAGGTCGTGAGGACGTCCCAAAGCGCTGAACAGTCTGGTTGGGACCCGAGCGGGGGGAGGGGTGGTGGTGGGGGGGTGGGGGGTCGAAGTAGGGGGAGGGGGTAGGAGAGTGGGAGAGGGGGAAGAGTTGGTGGGCAGCCGAAGGCACAGTCGAAGAGGAAGGTCTTGAGACCGGCCTTGAAGGAGGAAAGGGAGGAAGCAAGGCAGAGGGGCTGCGGGATGGAGTTCCACAGTGTGGGAGCAGAGACTGAAAGCCCGGCCACCGATGGTTGGGCGGTTAGGGCGGTGGACGCGGAGCAGGCCTGAGTCTGCTCAACGGAGGGTGTGGGCAAGTTGATAGGGAGACAGTAGGTCAGAGAGATAGGCGGGGGCAAGGCCATGAATGGCCTTGAAAGTGAGGACAATGATCCTGAATTCGATCCTCTGGGTGACGGGGAGCCAGTGGAGACAGGCAAGGGTGGGAGTGATGTGATCGCAAAGCCTAGTACGGGAGAGAGAGTACATGAGCTGCAGAGTCCTGAATGATCTGCAGCCTGTGAAGGGAGGAGTTGGGGAGGCCGACAAGGAGAGAGTTCCCGTAGTTGAGCCTGGAAGTGATAAAGAAAACATTAAATCTGCAATGCAATGTAGTTAAATTTTGCACATTACTGTGGAGTCAGCAGAGCAAGCCAATGGCTTTTAAAGCGAGGTCATCAACAGGGCAAATTACTGGCAATGGAAGTTCAATGCAGACAAAGTTATTGCTAATAATAAGGAAAAATAGGATATATTCATACACGAGGGCCAGTTAGAAATTACTAATAACACCTTGCATTTATATTGTGCCTCTCACGCAGGGCAGAGTCCCAGAACACTTGAATACCAAGGAGTAAGACACAAGAACTTTGCAGTGCTAATTCAGTGCAGGAAATGGCAAACAAGGCAAAAGAATGCTAGGCTACATTGCCAAAGCAGACAAGCTCACATCCCCATCAGGTCATGCTGAAGTATTCCACTTAGACCACAGTGGAGTTTACATAGTGTACTGGTTGTCAGGGTAGAAAGCTCTGCCAAAACTCTAAAAGCAGAGGAAAAGAGAGAGACCGAATGATAGCCAACTGTCTGCATACATAATAGTAATAATGCAATAATAATCCTTGCATTTGGTATAGCGCCTTACACTGTCGTTGATACTCAAAACACTTCACAGAATACAGTACAGTAGAAGCCTGTTTATCCGGCACCCGCGGGAACTGGCCAATGCCGGTTAAAGCACCTCCCGGATATTCGGGTGGCCTGCGGCCAAAAACCCACGACAAAAAAATTAGTTATTTTAACACACACCATGCATAGTAATGGCAGATAGTGACAGAATGTTGTGTTGGTGCTTGTTGTTGGGGCTGCTCTCTTGTGTTTCTCACTTTTGCTGGTTGGGGTTTGCAGTCCAGCAATGGGAGACATCAGGCAGGTGAAAAAGGCAGCATCGCGATTTTAAAGTCGTGCGACTTTACTAGCTGCGAGCCGAAGCCCTAGACTCTACTAGCGGCAAACCAAAATATTACACTGCGCAACAATGTGGGTTATCGGCTAGCTTTGTCGGCTTGCCACTAATATGAATTTAAAGTCATACGTACTCCATTTTTTTCGCCCGCTTGGCATGCTCCATTTGGGGGGGAGTCGTTGGACTGTAAACCTCAACCGCAGCATCACGGCTTCAAGCGCAGTGTCTACCAGCGGGGGTGGGGGGCGCGAGAGAGTGGTTTTAATGGTGAGTGCCAATGCAGTATTCTGTTGTTATGTTATGATTTATTCATTTACAAATGCTCCACTGTTATAGTTCCGGATAAGTTCCGGTTTATTGAATGGGGATTTTTGGGAGGGCATGCCAGTTAAATAGAAGTACCGGTGCATCGCGTGACGGATAAATGAGCTTCTATTGTATGTTGTATTTTGTCGGCAAAACGTAGCAGCCAATTGTGCACAGCAGTATCCTACAAACAGTCTTGGATTCAATGAGGGATGTTTCGAGAGATTATTATCCCCAGAAAGCAATCCACCAATCGACTTAACAACTGGGTTCCTACTTGCTTGCAATTAGGATTGGAATACACTAGGGTCCGGCGATATATCGATATATCGCTAAAACCCGATATAATTTTCAGATTGATATGCCGATATAGACATTTCAAAAAAATCGATATATCGAAAAATCAATATATCGAGGTGAAAAATCGGGATGCGAGCACACTGAACTTACAAGACCCAGAATGCTCATCTCTATACACAATGCACAGACCGAGGTGCAAAGCCGCCATATTGTATTCACAGTCCTCGAATACAATATAAAGATATGCAAGGGGTGGGGGGGTGAGAGAGACGGCTGGGGGTGTGGGGGGGGGGGGGGGGGGGGTGAGGGGGAGAGAGACTGCTGGGGGGGGGTGGGGGAGAGAGACGGCTGGGGGGGTGAGCGGGAGATAGACGGCTGGTGGGAGGGGGAGAGAGACGGCTGGAGGGAGAGGGGGAGAGAGACGGCTGGGGGGAGGGGGAGAGATTCAGCTGGGGGGAGAGAGACGGCTGGGGGGAGGGGGAGAGAGACGGCTGGGGGGGGGAGAGAGACGGCTGGGGTGGGGGAGAGACGGCTGGGGGGGGAGGAGAGGGGGAGAGAGACGGCTGGGGGGAGAGAGACGGCTGGGGGGAGGGGGAGAGAGACGGCTGGGGGGAGGGGGAGAGAGATAGCTGGGGGGAGAGAGACGGCTGGGGGGGGAGAGAGACGACTGGGGGGAGGGGGAGAGAGATGGCTGGGGGGGGAGAGAGACGGCTGGGGGGGGGGAGAGAGACGGCTGGGGGGGGAGGAGAGGGGGAGAGAGACGGCTGGGGGGAGGGGGAGAGAGACAGCTGCGGGGAGGGAGAGAGAGACAGCTGGGGGGAGGGAGACGGCTGGGGGGAGAGAGACGGCTGGGGGAGGGGGGAGAGAGACGGCTGGGGGGAGGGGGAGAGAGACGGCTGGGGGGCGGAGAGAGACAGCTGGGGGGAGGGAGAGAGAGACGGCTGGGGGGAGGGAGAGAGAGACGGCGGGGGGAGGGAGGTAGGGAGAAAAAGACGGCTTGGGTGGTGGGGAGAGAGACGACAGGGTGGGGGGTGCGAGAGAGGGACGGCGGGGGGGGGGGAGAGACGGGGTGGATGTGATAATATACAGATAGATAGAGATGGGGGGGATGTGAGAGAGGAGAAAAGGAGAGAGGGAGAAAGACACAGAGACACACAGAGAGAAAAACCCATAGATAGAGAGAGTGAGAGACACAGAGAGAGAAAGATATTTACCTCCTGTGAAGATAGGCCCCGAATGTGCGCGCACCCGATATGCGCGCGCACTCCGAATGCGCGCGCCACACGCATGTGCAGTACGAAAAACCCGAAAATATCGATATTTCGGTATATCTCAATATGAGCCCATCGATATATTTAATCTGAAAATTTCCATATCGACGGACCCTAGAATACACTAAAATGGCTATATTCCGACTTCTGCAAATTGCAACAGATTCCACTGGCATTCCTAGAGTCACTTTTGTAGCTATTCAAAATCTACCATCAACGGCTGGGCTTTCAGCCTCCTGGTCTCCACTTTTTGGAAGTCCATCCCACAATCCCTGTGTCTTGTTCCTTCCCTTGCCTACTTCAAAGCTGGTCTCAAGACCATTCTTTTCAACCGTACCTTCAGCCGCGCCCCAAACTATCTGTCCTCCCTCATCTCAACCCTGCACCAATCCCCTCACGCTCGGGTCCTGACCCCTGACTGTTCAGTGCCTTGAGACGTCCTCCCAATATGAAAGGCGCTCTACAAATGTAATTTTGTTGTTGTTGTCAGGAGGGGGTAGGAGAAATAAAACCTAGCCAAGCTCACATTTCTCATAAAATCCTACAGAAGGAGGGAATTTGGCCCACTGTGCCTGTGCTGGCTCTTTTAAAAAGAACTATCCAACTAGTCCCATTCCCCTTCTCTTTCCCCAAAGCACTGCCATTTTGTTTTCCTTTCAGGTATCTAAGTCCTTTTTGAAAGCTATTATGAATCTGCTTCCATCACCATTTCAGGCAGACAGAGCATCCCAGATCATAACAACTCTGTGGGAAAGTAAATTTCTCCTTGTCTCCCCTCTGATTCCTTTGGCAATTATTCTCACCCAACATTCACAAAGGGACTTTGCATTAGTGGCTGATGGATAGAACACATCCTTCCAGAACTCGACTGGTCACTGCTCTTTCGTGCCAAGATACTTTTCAATTAGATTCTGAAATGCCCAAGGCATGCTGGCTTGTGTTTACATGTGGTTGAGACAACTTGTATAACAGCCCCCATATTCCCCCTAGCCACCAGCTCAGAACTGTTGTTTCAGCACAAGGACACAATGCAGTCTTGTTGAAAAATACTTGCTTTGTTGTGATACGGTTTGATTAAGGATGCTCTTCAAAATATCTTTGTATCCCAAAGATTAATAGTATACATTAAATAGCAGATCAGCTGAATTCAATTCCCCAGAGTCCTGTTGAAGCTGCACAAAGCTCTGGTCAGGACTCATCTGGCATACACTTCTCGTTTCTGCTGTCTAGGCCCTAGAGAGAGTGCTGAAGAGACAAAAAATGGCTGATCTCTAGTGTTGAGAAGCTTCATACGTTAAGCCTCTTCAGTTTCAACACAACCATTACACAAAGCCTATGGATGCACAGAAAACAATTTTGGAGACTGGGAAAGAGAAAAAATATCTACATGACAGGGTTGAGAAGGTCAAGTTTAGAATAGGTACCAGAAATCATCCTTCTATTTGATATGACAGCTCCCAGGTCTGTGCGGCATCTCCAAGCACTTTGCCAGATTTATTGCAGCGCATACTATGTCAGAAAACAGTCATGGATTGAAATTACCAATTTTATTATTGTATTTTTTGGAGGGATTATTGTTAGGCGTTAATGTTAGGATCCATTACACAATATGTAAATAGAGATGTATCACATTCTATGGATAAAGGAAATTACAAATTCCGCTCCCCACCCTCCCGCCACTCCACCTGTGACATCCCTATCAAGCCAACTCCTATAGCTCAGTGGTTAGAGCACTCGCCTCGCAAGTGTGCGACCTGGGTTTGATTCCCAGCAGTGTGAAATGTTGGGCAAGTTTCCTTACTCCACAGACCTCACTCAGTAAGTAGGAACCCGGTTGTTAATCGATGAGCGGATCGCTTTTCCAGGGGTAATAATTCCCTCAAAGAACAATTATTTGTCACTCAATCCACGACTGTTCGTGGGACACTGCTGTGCGCAATTGACTGCCGTGTTTCACATATTTTCAGAAATATGCAGTCAATTCACTTTGCTGTATATTCGGTGAAGCACTTTGAGACATCTTGAAGATGTAATAAAAAGCTATGTCAAATGCAAGGATTACTATTATCACTCCCTTCGCTCAGCGTTCACAGGCTTGCTTCATGTCCTCTCGCTTCATGTCTCCTGCCCTATCCACCCCATCTTCGGCAATGGGTTTCCTGGTTTCCTGTCCCCAGTCTCTGAAATGTCACCTGGAGTCCCTCACTCTCCTCTTTCTAGGCCAGTCCGTACCTCTTTGACTGCATCTTTCCCCTCTCTCCGCTATCACACCCAGTTCAGGTGCCCAGCTAGCAGCATTAAGCGCTCCGAGACGTGCTCTATACTAATGCAAATTGCATTGCTGTATACCAAAGAATGGACATCTGGAATTACAAGGGGGGTTGAGTCAGGAGGATTAGGTTCATTTAAGGAACAGCTGGGCTGTTTAAAGAGAGCCTCCTTTACAATCAACCCCTCCACTTTATAATCACACGGTTCTACAAATTATACTTCACACTAGCCTTTGCTAGATTTCATTGGCCAACAGTTACCATTGTACGAAAAGGGTTCAATTCATTTCAAATAGTATTCAATTTCAGGTTCAAGCTATATTCTATAACAATTTGGTTAAAATCCAATTTCATTCTCTAGCTAAAAGTTGAATTGATGTAAATTTACTTTGACACTTCGACACTACAACATGAAATTGATAACGCAGTATCCAGGCTTTTAACCCTTGTTCCAAAGACAAATGTGTAATTAAAACGTAAGCATTCAGTATTCATGATCAGCTTTCTCTTTCACAGCCATGTCTGGCTCCACTTGCAGAAAACTAATAAGATTTTAGGAGTAAAAAAAGTGGAGATTCAATTTGCAGGGGGTGTTTTCTGTGTAGATTTGGAAAGGGCACTCCCAAATTTGGGCAGTGCAACCTGGCTGCTCGGAAATACATGAATGCATACATACTAAGCGTTTTGTCGCTCGTCTCACCATCTCTACAACTCAGCTCTTCCAAAAGTAGCCCCAAATTCTCTTTCACACTCAAGAAAAAAATAGTGCTCCCTCAAAGACACTACCCCACATGAAGGACGCTGTGTAAATGCAAGTCATTGCTGTCCTCCGAACATGAAATGTACTACTGTATATGAATAAATGTAAATTTGTTGTTAGTTGAAACAGACACCATCACATAAACTATATGTCATACATTAGTACCATTTCTTTGCATAATAATAATCCTCGTATTCTATATAACACCTTATCGTCCTCCCGACGATAAATGTAATTTGTTGTTGTTGTTATCACGTATCGAGACAGTCAAAACACTTCACAGAATATACTGTAAAGTGGATTGACGATGTACTTTGCAGCAGCCAGTTGCACACAACAATGTTCCACAGGCAATCAATATTATTTGGGGAATTTGTTGAAAATTCGACGAGAAACTCCTTTCTCTTTTCGAATACTGCCGTGGGATCTTTAACGTCCGCTTGAACAGGCAGACGTTGAACATCTCATCCGAAAAATGTAATACATAAATGCACACATAAAATTTATTTGCACATTATCTCTAGTGGACAGAGGCAGCTCTTTTTTTAAAATAAAGTGAGAGAGAGAGAGAAATAAAGGAAATATAAAAAGCAAGTTTTGAAATGTTGATAATCCATGGAGTGGACAGAGGGGAAATATAATGAAAGGGCATTTCCCCACTCTTACAGTGAATCAAGGTTGCAAAACATACAGCACATTGATAAACCAATGTTAAGTTAAGTAAGCTTTTTCAAACTTACCCAATTAAAAGCAGGATGGAACAGACAAACACGAAGACCATGGTATACTTCAGTGCATTTTTCACTTGCTGGAAGAAAAATACACAAATTAGGCTTATAGAACCCATCACAAACATTTGGTGAGCTACATACATATGGAATGTACAATATAATAATAATAATCCTTTTATTTGATATAGCGCTTTTCACATCTTTTAGACCAGCGGTTCTCGACCAGGGGTACATGTACCCCAGGGGGTACAGAATTATTTCCAGGCGGCACACTGATTTATTTAGCTCTCTTATTTAGCGTTTTATAGCCTTCCAAATTGTATATTTAATTGTTATTCCCCTCGTTTTGTAAGTGCTAGTTTTGTTGTATAAGAAAAGCTTGGTCATAAAATGCAAGTGGAATGAGGTGGAATGAGGTGGGTGGTGTATGTATGTGGTTGGGTGGTGTATGTATGTGGTTGGGTGGGGGTACACGATAGTGATGAAAATTAACAAGTGGTACATTACTGGAAAAGATTGAGAAACACTGTTCTAGACGTCTCAAAGCGCTTCACAGAATATACTGCAAAGTGAATTGACTGTGTATTTATGGGTGAAACAAAGCAGCCAATTGCATATAGCAGTGACCCACAAACAGTCATGGATTGAAATGAATAATTTTTATTATTGTTTTTTTTTGGAGGTGTTATTATTAAGACGTTGGAGTAAAGAAAATTGTCCAAGATTTCACTCTGACCTGCCTGGATTTGAACACAGGTCTCATGCTTGTAAGGCTCTAACCACTGAGCTACAGGACTCCAATAGTTGGAAAGGTTGAGCTACAGTAGTTTTAGGCATCTTTCTATACAGCACAAAATTATATTTGTACTGCTCCTTTCGCAACAGAAGGTATGAAAAATCATAGCAGCCAACATACAATTTAGTTAAGAAATTTACATTATTGAGAGCTGCTGATCAGTATGGCTCACATTGGGAGGATGTCTCAAGGTATTTCACAAAGTGCTTCACAGGATTAAAATGTAGCAACCATTTTGCCAGCAAACGTGGCAGCCAATTTGCAAACAGCAATGTGCCACTAACAGCTGTGATGTGCTGACGTTAGAACCGTTATTTGTGAAATAGTGGAATATAACATTTGGCATTCCTAACTCTATCGATTTGCAAGAACTCTGGCTCCGGAAACAGTTTTTTCATCACCACAGGATCACTATAGGTTGGTGTGACACATTTCCAGTTTATGGTGGAGGTGCCAATTTGCACATCTTCGATCGCTTAAAGAATTATTTTAGAAAACTGTCATCTTTTAAACATGAGGTGCTTTCCAATTTTGATCTGCGCTAATAATAATAATAATAATAATCCTTGCATTTGATACAGCGCTTTTCACGTCTTCTGGACGTCTCAAAGCGCTTCACAGAATATACTGTAACGTGAATTGATTGTTTATTTGTTAGTGAAACGTGGCAGCTAATTGCACACAGCAGTGTCCCACAAACAGACATAGACTGAGTGACCAAATTATTATTGTTCTTTTCTTTGAGGGATTATCATTAGGCACGTGGAGTAAGGGAAACTTGCCCAAATAAGCAACATGAGTAGTTGGTCAATTACGTTTGTTAATTTTACTGTTAAAATCCATTATTTACGCTAACATTGAACAGCAGACTGAAACCCGATCCTTGCTTAACCACAAATTCATTGCAAACAAAAATTGAACTATTGTCGACAGCTGTGGACTTCTGCATGGCCGCTGCTTAAACACAGGCTAGGAGCTCAATTTGCACAGTGTTGGCTTGTAGGGCTCATTTATCAAAAATACATTTTTTCCTTTCCCTAGGTTTCTCCTTGAATATCCAACAGAACTCATCCTGATTTGCAGAACAGTAAACCTCTAATTACCAGCAGCAGATGCTACCTCCAACACATGACGCAAGTTACAGAATTGTGAAGGAGTATAGAACCACTCCAATTCAACTCAACCGTAAAGCAACTGCCTTGTTAGAGGCAGAGGCACAAGACACATGATCATATGTCAGTTCCGACTGCCACCACAGCAGTTAATCGACTTGGTCACAAGATTACACCCCCAGATATGTGAAGGAGCTTTATGGAAGGTCAGAGATGTACAGTGATCTTACAGAACATCTGTTCAGATCGTCCTCCTCCTTCTCCTCGTAATAGAAGTAGACAAATGGGATCCACAGGAAAACACAGAATAGGATGATGGAGTACAAAGCTGGAATAAGAAAAACAGGAATTACACTCTGCAATCAACAATTATTATTCATAATAATAGCAATAACAACAGAAACAAAAACAATAAGCCTTGCATTTGATATAGCGCCTGATCATGTCATGGAGATGTCTCAAAACATTTCACAGAATATACTGTTAAGTGAATTGACTATTTTGTGGGCAAAACACAGCAGCCAATTGCTCATAAGCAGTGTCCTACAAATATTTGTGGATTGAGTGACCAAATTATTAGTTTTTGCCTTAGGTTTCGCCCTGCCTGGTAATTGAACCCAGATACTCTTGCTAGCGATGCGAGTGCTCTAACCATGAAGCTACAGCGATCTCCAATCTAATTAGTGAAACTGCAGGTATGCATCCCAAACTTTGTACACATCTGTAGACAGGAAAACTTCAGGGAAACGGGGACTGATCTTAGTTGCAGAACTAAGGGTGTCTATTCAAGTATAAATCTGTAGAAAATAGACATTCGTCAAAAAAGAATATGCCAGACACTTAGGTGTAACAGTAGCAAATTAAACAAAAGTGTTATCAATCATGAAATAAATGAGATTAAGGGAGAAAAAGAAGATTTATACATTGCATGTGACCATTGGGGTTAAGACAAAACCATGCAGGAGTAAGTTAACAGACGAGAGGTGATGAAAGCAATGGAAAATGACTTATAAACAGCATCAAAATATGCCAAAAATTGCTTCCAATATATTAAAGGCAAAAGGGTAATTAGGAGGCAATTGAAAAGGGACAAACACCTAATGGGAGTTTAATACAAAATGTTTCGCCAACAACATGCACAATACAAGTAGACCCCGCTTAATGAAGGGGTTAGGGACTTTAAAACTCTTCGTTAAGTGAAAATTTTGTTAAGCGAGAGTTTAACTGTATTTGACCGCAGCCAAACACCTCCCCGCTAAAATCAGTTTAGTTCCTAGCGCTAACATTTTCGGTGTACAGGTTGAGTAGCCAAAAGTCCGGAGTTTTGGAGTCCAGAATGTGACAAAAATTGCAATAAAAACGCCAATCCTACTTGCTCCAGGCCAATTGAAATATCGCAACTTGGGTCCAGGCATTTCAGGACTCGTGATGTGCTTCTTTCTTCCTCCCCCTCCTCTCTTTCTCTCTAAACTCCCCTCTCCCCTCCTCTCTATCTCTCTATCCCCCCCTTCTCTCTTTCTCTCTACCCACCCACTCCTCTCTATCGCTCTATCCCCCCTCCCTCTCTATCCCCCCTCCCCTCCCTCCTTATCCCCCCACTCCTCTCTATCCCACCTCCCCTCTATCCACACCCACTATCTCGACTTACTATTATTGAAGCCACAAAGCATCCTGCCGCTTAAGCTCCTCCCATATGGGAGGGGCTGCACTGCACTGCTTAACTGAGGCACGCTAAAGACTGAGTGTGCGTTGCTGGGGCAACCAGAGAGAAGCTGCGCACGAGAAGCCCGCGAGATTTAAAGCGTGTACACACACTTTAAGCTAAACAAAGGCTGCTTCGCGAAAGCAGCCTTTGTTAAGCGGAGAAGTGATGCAAATAGAAACCCTCGTTATAGTGAAGTTTCGGAAACCGGGCGTTGAGTAAGCGGGGTCTACTGTACTATAAATTCATTTTATGGTATATTCTGTAATGTGCTTTGAGGCGTCTCAATGGCGTGATAAGGCAATATATCAAATGCAAGGATTATTATTAACATGGGGACAAATCTGGATGGTAAGCATATTAAAATGACTACATCTCAATGCGTTTAAAACCATGGATGACGCAATATGCAATAAAGTTGTGTTAGCTCTGGAACATTAGCAAAGCAAGGGGAGTTCAATTGGCTGAAACCAATAAATCCCTGGGACAGGTGAACTATATCTTAGGGTACTAAAAAGACACAATTAGAGAGAAGGGATTAGATTTATGAAGTACTCAAGTCCGTTTAAAGGAGTCTCTGAATCCCAAGAAGGTTTTATTAAACTGGAAACAGGCCAATGTGGTTCCCATAACCAATGGTGACAAGAGCCAGACTCAGCAACTATAGACCCATTAGCTCAACCTCATGGGAGTAAATGTAGGAACATTTTAATTAGATTTACCCCACCTGAGAAAAGGTAAATCTTGTCTGCCCATCCTCAATTTTATGATTTCTAAAAGGCCACCTGAGAAATGCTAAAGACAAGTCAGTGAATAGCAGTTATGTAATGAAGGCAGCGAGTCTTTTGAATGAGATGTTAAATTGAGGTCCCATCTGCCTGCTCAGGTAGATGTTAAAGATCCCATGACACTATTTGAAGAGAGAAGTGAGTTTCTCTCTCCTGGTGCCCTGGCCAACGATTCCCCAAATAAAATTGGTCCCTTATGCCATGGTTTTTTGGGATATCCTCCCAAAGTGAAAGGCACTGCACAAATGTAATTTTGTTCTTGTTGTTTGGGACCTTGGGATGTCGTCCCGACGTGAAAAATGCTATTCAATCCACAGATGTTTGCGGAACATGGCAGGGCACAATTGACTGCAGTGTTTCGGCCACAAAATATGCAGATTTGCAACAACACTATGCAGTATATTCTGTGAAGCACTTGGAAACATCTCGAAAACGTGATGAAGTACGATATCAAATGCAAGGATTATTATTATTACAAACATAATTTGTTGTAGTTTATGGCACACTGCTGTGCACAATTGGCTGCTGCATAACTCCAAAAAATGCACAGTCAATCCACTTTACAGTACATCCTTGGAAGCACTTTTGAGACATCTCGACAACATGATACGGCACTATATCAAATGGAAGGACTATTATTATATCATAAAATGTGTTTTAACTGTGCACTGGCTCAAAATTAGGCAGCATAAACATAGAAAGTCACAAACAACAACTTTGATTTATATAGCGCCCTCCACGCCAGACGGCGTCTCAGAGAGCTTCACAGCAGTGGATCCCAGGACCGAGCCAGGGGTAAGGGTAGAAAGGTGACGAAAGGCGCGGTCGAAGAGAAAGATCTTTAGCTGTGACCTAAAACTGGGAAAAGTGGGGGCGAGGTGAAGGGAGTGGGGAAGGGAGTTCTAGAGCCTCGAAGTGTAGTGGCTGAAGGCACGGCCACCGAGGGTGGATTCGGGGGACATGGATGACCCGATGGAGCAAAGGCAGCGGATGCTGGTTTGGGGAGAGATTAGAGAGGTAAGGGGGTGCAGAGGAATGGAGGGACTTGAAAACAAGGGTGAGGATCTTGAAGTCGATCCTCTCAGGGATAGGGAGCCAGTGAAGACTGGCAAGGACTGGGGTGATGGGGGAGCGAAGCTTGGTGCGGGTGAGTATGCGGGCAGCAGAGTTTTGAATTAGCTGGATTTTGTGGATTGTGGTGGAGGGGAGACCGGCGAGGAGGGCATTGCAATAGTCCAGCCGAGAGATGACAAAGGCGTGGACCAAGGTTTCAGCGGCTTTAAGGTGAGGTATTGCCGGAGATGGGCGATCCGTCGGTGGTGGAAGAAGGCGGTGCTGGTGAGGGACCGGATGTGGGGGAGGAAGGACAGTTGGGGGTCAAACCTGACGCCAAGGGTGCGCACAGGTTCAGAGAGTTTTAGGGGCAGGCTGGGAAGATGGAGGAGGTGAGATCCGTGCGAATGGAGATGTTGACGAGAACCAGAGTATGGCCTCCGTCTTGTCAATATTCAGCTGCAGGAAGTTCATGCTCATCCAGCTCCTGATGTCTGACAGGCAAACTGACAGAACAACAGAGGACTGGGGGTCACAAAGTGAAGAGGAAAAGTAGAATTGGGTGTCGTCAGCATACATGTAGAAGTGTGCACCATGTCTGCGGATGACATCCCCTAGAGGGAGCGAGTAGATGAGGAAGAGGAGGGGGCTGAGGATGGATCCCTGGGGTCCCCACAGGTAACCGGGTGAGAGCGGGAGGAAAAACTGTTTATTGAGATGTACTGCTGGCGGGTTGTGAGGTAGGGACACCTCAAAGCGCTTGACAGAATAGACTGTAAAGTGAATTGACTGTATATTTGTGGGTGAAACGCGGCAGCCAATTGCACATAGCAGTGTCCCACAAACAGTCGTGGATTGAAATGACCAATTTATTTGTTTTTTTTGCGGAATTATTATTAGGTGTGTGGAATAAGGAAACTTGCCCAAGTTTTCTTTCTCCGCCCTGCTGGGAATCGAACCCAGGTCTCTTGCTTGTAAGGCGAGTGCTCTAACCACTGAGCTATTCCACAATTTAATCAGCTGCGCAATTCTGTACACGGAGATTATTGTTTTTAACTAGTGCTAGAAGTTTCTCTTTTTTAGTCATTTCCTTGCCTTTTATTACTAGCAGAAATGCAAGTGCAAGCAGGAGAGCTGTATCCTATAATATTCCGGCATCTAACATTTGTATGCATATATATTGGGGAAATTGCCAAAGCAATACAGTATTAAATGCACATATTTACTGATGAAAGCCGACAGAAAGCGCAAAGCAATATTAAGGCATCGGAATAGAAAATGTAGGAAAGTACTTCAACTTTACTTTCTTTAAACAGTTTTAAATAAAGCAGGAAACAAACCAAAATCTGGAGTCATCCAGACAAATGAGACAAAGATTGTCAGCATTTAGCAACCCCTTCTCGCCTATGATTAATACAACAAAACATCTACAACCTTGTACAGCCACAGACTGCATATGCTGCATAAACCAGGTCAGGAATCAAGAATGCCATCACTTACATCACCAGGAACACATTCATTTCAAGCCCATATAAGGCCTTGTGAGTAGAATTACCTCTCTCCCTTATAGCTACAACATAAAAGATACTCCTTGCATTTGACATAATGCCTTATCAAGCTGTTGAAACATCTCACAAATACTTCACAGTATTTACTGCAGAGTGTGGTGATTATATGTGGACAAACACAGAATTTCAATACAGTCAAAGTCATTCAGTTCATCATTCCTCTACTGGGGTCCCATTCCTTTGCGATTCTCCATTCCCTTTTCATTAATGTTCCCCTTGTCAGATGTTTCATCTGATTCCTCTTTAAAAGCTATTATTGACTCCGCCCAAACCACCACTTTTGGTTGAACAATTTCCACCCTTTTTTAATGCAGGGTCTGAGATTACAGTTGTGGGTTTGTTGGTAAAATAGTAAGACAAAAAACAGTGTGCAACCGTTTTTTGAACGATGTGTGTGCTTAACATCCTTTGTTACTGCTTGCTTATTGGTATTCTGCTAAATCGCATGTAACATAGGTGAAAAAACACCACATTTCAGCACCATGGAAACCTAGCAATATTGTATGAGTTTATCCAGATTTCTTGGTGCAATGAATATGCGCAAAAAGCATTTATTCTAATCTCAAGTCTCCTTTACCTAAAACACGTTGTATTCCAAAAGTGATCTCCCTATTGATCAATGGAATAAATTATTGACCTAAAATACTTTCAAGATGTAACCTAGCATTTGATTAGCTTTATTTACAGTAGCTTCACGTTGGCGAGAAGCCTTGAGTGACTGATGTATAACAGTCCAATCTATTTTTTTCCTTCTCTACCATGGCTAATGGTCACCCATCATTTTGGACACACATTTAACATTTCTCATTCCCATGTGCATTATCTTAATTTACCTACATTAAATTCCTGTCAACTTCTTGGCCCATCTAATGAATGTACCTCGAACTATAAGATCTGAACGAGGTGATTTTAAATTGCTGCAAGGCAATCTACAGCAGTGCATACCAAATAATAATAATAATCCTTACACTTGATGTAGCACTTCTCATGTCTTCTAGACATCTCAAAGCGCTTCACAGAATGTATTATAAAGTGAATTAACTGTATCTTTATGGGTGAAACGTGGCAGCCAATTGTGCACAGCAGTGTCCCACAAACAGTCGTGGATTTAAATGACCAATTTTTTTTGAGGGATTATTATCAGTCGTGTGGAGTAAGGAATCTTGCCCAAGACTGCGCCCTGCTTGGAAACGAACCCAGGGTCTCGTGCTTGCAAGGCGAGTGCTCTAACCATGGGCTGCAGGACTCCACCAGTCACTCGTGCATCTTCTTTCAATTCTAATAATAATATTCCTTGCATTTGATATAGTGTCTTACTATGTCATTGAAACTTATCAAAGCGCTTCACAAAATGTATTGCAAAGTGGACTGACTGCATATTTTGTGACCAAAACACGCCAGCCAATTGCACATAGCAGTATCTTTAAGGAACAAGATGGAGAAGATTTCCAGTTAAATTTGGTTGATTAAAATTGTGCAGTTTACAAAGAGAAAGTGGAATAGGTAAAAGTCACTTAGAATTCAAAGTGATTAGAACTAGTAAAAAACGAATGAGGCAAGCATTGATGTCCATATAACTCAAGTTTGTTTTTTTACAAAGTGGAATCCACTATATATTTTGACGTGACAACAGCACCACATAGTGGCATTTCAAAAAAACTCAAAGCTGAAACAAACAGCTTTTAAGGTCAGACTCGTGGCATATGGCTACCAGTTAAGACTCTCCTAAGGCATATTTATTCCATCAATACTGTAGTCACGATCACAGCAATATAAGCTCACTGCAGCTGGCCATTAGATCGGCAACAAATCAACAACAACGAAATGACATTTGTATAGATTCTTCCAGATTATTCACATCACGCACTGTGCAAAAATAGTTTCATGAAGAAAGTACGTTTCATGAGAATAATCCTTGCACGAGACGTCGCAGTTTCAAGGCGCTTCAAGGAATATACTGTAAGGTTATTACTGGAGGGAGCAGACCTGTGCACTAATTGGCCATCACTGCTGTACCCATCTACAAATACAGTCACTGCACTTTACGGTTTCAGGAGGGGAGAAGGATCACATCGCTCACTTTGTTCTCTCATTGCACTTTGACAGTGCAAATCCTGTAAGGTGAATTGACTGTATATTTGTGGGTGAAACGCAGCAGCCAATTGTGCACAGCAGTGTCCCACAAACAGTCGTGGATTGAAATAACCAATTTTTTTTGAGGGATTATTATTACATGTGTGGAGTAAGGAAACTTGCCCAAGATTTCACCCTGCCTGGAATTTAACCAGGTCTCTTGCTTGTAAGGCAAGTGCTCTAACCACTGAGCTACAGGATTCTTGGGATTTTCATGAAGAAGTCACTAAAATACTTAGTACAGAGCTCACAGTTCGGTAAGATATGAAACTGAAGTCTCGCTGATCCATGCAAAACCTACTTTGGGCTATGATTTCACATTGATAAGCGAGTTGGTAAAAGGGGTGTAGTAGAGGCTACTAAATGGCACCCATTAATTTGGGAGGAAAGTTACACCCAGCACTTTTCTATGTAGAACAGAGGTAAGCGGGTAGGAAGAGGAAGGAATAATAGATTTCTATTACTAATGTTTGCAGCATTTGTATACAATTTTTTTTTGGTGGTAGTAGACAAAATTCAAATGCAAGGAATCATTTTCAAAAGGGAATAGGAAAGATTTTTTTACACACACACACACAAATACAATTACTGTATATGGAATAATCAGGACTGGCAGTGGCATAAGAAACTAGATGAGATTTTGTCAACTGAAGGACTCAGGGTTATTAAATTTATTTGTATAATCAAATAAATGAAGTGAGAAATAGTATGAGGAGGGGAGATGGACCACAAATTACTTGCTTTGTTCTCTCTCTAGCACATTTTCAGTTCGATTTGAGCCATGAGCTATTTAGAGCAGTCCCCATCTACTGAGATTAAAATGCATCCTGTTCTGCAATATGTCCATTAAGACTGCATGAGGAAAAAGAACAAGCAAATAAGTATTCTGGATCATGTATTACACAAATTAGTACTCGAGGGAGTGCGTTAAGATGCCTAAAAGTTGGACTGTAAAATTGCCAAATTCCTGTTCTGTATGTATGTAAATTATGTCCTTATTCTGCAGTCATGCATAAGTTTAAATAATAATAATCCTTGCATTTGATAATAGCACTTTTCACGTCTTCTAGATGTCTCACAGCACTTCACAGAATATACCGTAAAGTGAATTGACTGTATATTTGTGTGCCAAACGCGGCAGTCAATTGCGCACAGCAGTGTTCCACAGTCGTGGATTGAGTGACTGAATTATTATTTTTATGAGGATTATTAGGCATGTGTAATAATCCTTTCATTTGATATAATGCCTTATCACATCTTGGAGATGTCACGAAGCGTTCCGCAGGATATACTGTAAAGTGAATAGACCTTATATTTTGTGGGCAAAACAGGTAACCAATTGCGCACAGCAGTATTCCACAAACCGTCAGAGGACATCCTCCCGATTTGAAAGGTGCTATACAAATGCAATTTTATTCTTGATGTTGTTAGATTGAGTGACCAAATGAATATTAAATTCTTATTATTATTTTGAAGGGATTATTACCCCCGACATTGATCCACCAATCAGTTAACAATCAGGTTCTTACTGCATGATAAAGAAAACAACAACAACAACAAAATGACATTTCTAGATCGCCTTTCCCGTCAAGAGGAGAAGCATGTGGAGTAATGAAACTTCCCTAACGTTTCAAATAATAATAATAATCCTTGCATTTGATATAGCGCTTTCCACATTTTATCAACGTCCCAAAGCGCTTCACAGAATATACTGTAAAGTGAATTGACTGTATATATTTGTGGGCGAATCGCGGCAGCCATATGCGCACAGCACTGACCCTGCCCGAGAAACAAACCAGATCCTCTCATGTGCGAGGCAACTGCTCTAACTACTAAGCTGTGAGACACTGCTGTGCGCAATTGGCTGCCACGTTTCGCCCACAAATATACAGTCAATTCACTTTAAAGTATATTCTGTGACGATATTTGAGACGTCTAGAAGACGTGTAAAGCGCTATATCAAATGCAAGGCTTATTATTATTATCCACTTTTGGAGTCCTGTTTGACATTCAACTGTCCTTGAAACCCTCATACACACATCATCCAGGCTCAACTACGCAAACTCCCTGCTTGTCGGCTGCCCCATCTCCTTCCTACATAGGTTACAGATTATCCAGAACTCTACAACCTGTGTCCACTCCCGCATCAGGCTCTGCAACCCTATCACCCTCCTCCTACTCCACTGGCTTCCCATCATGCAGAGGATGCAGTTCAAGATCCTGAGCTTCTCTTTCAAAGCAATCCATTGCTCTCCCCTACCCCTGCGACCTCCTAAACCCCTGCCAATCTGGCACTCCCTCCGCTAATAAAGCAGGCTCCAGCCTGACTGTGCCATCGGTCACCCTTCTTCACACCCTACGCTCACCTTCCTCTGCTCAGATCCAAAACACTGATTGTCCAGTGGCTTGGGATATCCTCCTGATGGGAATGATGATGAGATGTTCATGAAAAGACACATGGACTACTTAGAAAGGCTTCCTATTCCATGCTTTTAGCTAAACACTCCATTTTAGCCTGGCATGCATTAGCCTGATAGCACTCTCATCTCCAAATCAAACATGGTGGTTCAAGCCTTGTGCCAGGGCTTTGAAGTCAGTCTGGGTGGCCACTCGGGTGCAGTGCTCCGAGTGATCTGAATTGTTGGGAGGTGATGTCCTTCGAAAGAAACAAACTGAAGTCCCATCCAACTATTCACAGGGACAATTAAAGATTCCAAGCCTTATTGGAAGAGAATGGAGTTTCTCTTAATATCCTGGCCAACAAATATGCAAATAAAATTGATCATTCACTTCATGCCTGTTTATGGGGCACTGCTCTGCTCTACTCAAATTGGCTGCGGAATTGACCTCCATAATAACTGTTAGCCTAACTTACAGCGTATCCTGTGAAGAGTGTTGAGACATCCTGCCATGAAAAACACAATATTAAATGCAAGAAGTATTACTATTGATCAAGAGCCTTTTACAGCATTGATACAGGAATCAAAATTTCACAATAAAGCACATACTATACATTTCAGTTCCAAATGATGCAAGAGCCCACAGATCAAATTTCAATGAAAGCTTATCGAGATCCATTGTTGCTAAAGCAGTATAAAGACAAGTTTTAAATCCATAAAATAGCTTCCAAAACCAGGGCTCATAGTGTTGCATCTTTTCATTCAGGAAGGAATGACTGTTAAAAAAAAAATTCCAAGCATCTCACACTTAGCACTAGTAAATAATAGTTTTGTATTTGGACAAAACTGTGCACCTTGATCCGTTACCATTAGTTAGAATGAGAATGGGAAAGCAGAGCCAAAGAATACAAGCAAACCACAAATTGGAGAATGACCTAAATTTTAACAGTACTTTGCTTCCACCTGCTGGTGTGACACTGAAATGGTCAGCAAAGCAACACATTTACTTAAACCTGCATGATCAAAAACATGCATCTAAAAGATAAGCCGATTGTTGTTTGGAAAGGCTTTCATGTCGTACTTTGTTAATCTTCTCGGAAGTTTAGGATTCTGTCATTATGATTTCCCACTATCAATTTGCTGCCTCCTCCGAACAAGGTCTATGAGGTTATTCAGACGAGATCTACTCCTGAATCTGTGCTGGTTGTCATTTATTAAGTTATTTTTATACTGTACAGTAATCTTCCATTTTCTCTCTGTTGATTGACTCCATCAGTTTTTCAATTATTCAGGTCAGGCTAATGGGTCTGTGGTAGCCAGGATTGGCTCCGTTATATTTTCAATATAGGAATCACATTTGCTTGCTTATGGTGTGTTTGAACTCCATCAGTGGTAATTGACTCCCTTATAATGTTTGTCTGCAAGACTAAATACCTTGGAGGTTCATCTGACTCTGGAACTTGTCCCTTGACTCAGTTGATATTACTCTCAGCTCTCCGACATTCTGACTCCCTAATCCACCCACGGCACCTCCACTCGACTGGCACCAGCCTCCTGCTCGTCCCTCAGACCCTCCAACCCACCATCGGAGGTCTCGCTTTCAGTCACTACACCCCAAAACTCTGGAACACTCCATCCCTCCATCCCTCCGCCTTGCCCACTCTCTCCCATTTTTCAAGTTCCACCTGGAAACCTTCCTCTTCGACAAAGCTTACGGCCACCTCCCCCTACCCTCCCCCAGCCACTGTTAAGTGCTCTAAGACATCAAGCGGCATGGAGGGTATGAGAGGTGGAAGTTGTTGTTGTAAGTCAGGGGGTGTTGCTTAAAGCCCCACCTCGTGACTTTGAGCTCATAATCTAGGATGATACTCCAATACTCATAATCTAGGATGATACTCCAATACAGTGCTGGGGGAGCACTGCATTGTTGGGAGGTACTACCTTCGGATGAGATGTTAAACTAAAGTGGATGTTAAAGATCCCATGACGCTATTCAAAATGACAAGAGAGTTTGTCTCAGTTTGCGTGCCATTGCTGTATGCAAATTAACTATTACAAAATACAAAGTCTCTACACTTTAAAGTAAATTTTGAAGAAACGTGTATTTCAAATATAAATATGATTTTTAATACAGCAATATTCTTTATTCCCTTGACCATCCCATCTACTTGTCTGGGGATTTCTGAGATGTTACGGTTCCTAATTCCGATATCTCCCTATTTCTGGATTTACTTTAACTTTCTTTTTAATCTAGATTTCTAACTTCCAGTCTCTTCCCAATGATAATAATCATTGCATTTGATATAGCACCTTATCCCATTGTTGAAATATTTCAAAGATATACTATAAATTGACTGGATATTTTAAGTACATTTTGATAGTTTGAGGGTGAAACGCAGCAGCCAATTGCACACAATAGTTTTTCACAAACAATCGTGGATTGAGTCACCAATTTTTAGCGATCCGGGTTCCCACATACTGCTAGGTAAACAGAGGCGTGTGGAGTAAGGAAACTTGCCTAAGGAAGCAAACCCAGATCCTCTCGCTTGTGAGGTAATTGCTGTAACCAATATGCTACAGGACTCCACCACAATTTCTGTTTTTCGGTTTCATGCCAGCAGTTTAGCTCCATTTCATTAAGTGGCGAGAAGCAAAACCTCCCACGTTCAAGGTGTAATATCTAATAGAAAACGCAACCAGGTGAGGAACGCAAGAGAGGCACAACTGTACTGCTGTAACATTGAAAGATGCAATAAAGAACAGAAATGCAATTTTAATGCATTGAGGAAAAAAAATATTCTGGTCACTTAAAAAGAGTGACAATTTAATAGCTCAACTTCTAAATTAAAGAAGTGCTGGACCAGACACCACACATCCTAGAAAATGTTATGCATTGTAAAGGATGCCATTAACATTTGTGTTAAAAGCAGTGAGGTATAATTTTTCTTACAATTACTATTTTCTAGACGTGCCTCTCTATATTTCACACCCAAAATACACAGTTTACAATATATTCTGTGAAAAGCTTTGAGAAGTCTCAACAATGTGATAAGGCAATACATTAAATGCAAACATTATTATTACTATATGTTCATGTGTTTGTCACCTCCTGCTTGGATTACTCAAAAGCACTCCTCGCCAGTCCTGGTCAGAGAGAGTGTTAAATAAGTGGATGTTGTTGTATTACCGCACAAATGTGAACTTTCAATTCACAGTTACAGCCAGCTCCATATCCTCAGAGTTTGCCTACAAAAATTCTTAAAGCTGTTTTGAGACATTTCAGCATAAATTGAAATAATTCAAGTTCGTCCACAAAATATTCAGTCAATTCACTTTACAGTATTTTCTGTGAAGCACTTTGAGATGTCTTGAATATGTGACAAGGCGCTATATCAAATGCAATTATTATTATAAATGCAAGTTCTGTGTTATCTAAACTTGGGCCAAATTAGGCATTTTTTGTGAAAGCACAGAAATCCACCTCTTTCTGTGGTCCAAGCTGACCACCCAAAGCTGAAATGAGAATGTGCAAAAATATTTCACACCAAACTATTTGATCGCTTAATAATGGATTCAAACCAAGCTTCAAGAACCAAAAACCATGCAGTAAGGCAGTCACCCAAAAAATAATTTTTGACTATTTCAATTTGCTGGACAAATCTTGTGCTAAGGTTCTTTTTGGGGGTGGACTCACAACATGAATCAAAACATGAATCAGTCCTAACAAATGAGAATGGACAAAATTTCAGATGCAATCATTTTGCCTCAAGATTCTATAGTGTGCTTTCTGGAGAAATCCAATTTTATGTCTGCAGGGCATCTAGACCAGATGGCAGGCACACTTGGATTTTTTCCAGAAGGGACAATTATATAGGATGCATCAATGGTCACTTAATTAGCACAGATACCAGAATAAACTCTACAAAAGCAGCTAATACTATCAATTAGCATCTTAATATTATGCCAAGGCAGTCAGCAGTAAGAACAAATACAATGCCTTTTGAAATGCAAGCAGTTTTGAAAGCTGATTTTGCAAGAAGAACATTTACTGAATTTGGGGTACATTTTATAAGAAATTAAACAGGACACAGTCTTTGATAGGATCAGACTCGATAGCTGAAGGGTCATTCAACTGTCTTGATTTTCTTTCCATTTGAGAAAACATTGGGAGTGGGGGAAAAACATTATGTAAGTTTTTTTTAAATGAGAAACAAAAATTGAGCACAGTCAGTCATTAGAGGAGGTGAGAATCCCTCACAAAAAAATTTGGTCACTCAATCCACAATTGTTTGTGGGACACTGCTGCGTGGCACTGGCTGTCGCTTTTTGCTCACAAAATACAGTCAATCGATTTTACAGCGTATTCTGTAAAGTGTTTTGAGACATCTCAGCGACGTGATTAGGCATTTCACCAAATGCAAGGATTATTATTATTATTACCACTCAGCTCCTGTAAACTGATAATTTCCAAACAGAAGCTCTACCAGACAGGGTGGTCTTGCAAGTAGTAAGAAGCTTGACACAGAGTTGAATTCGGCAGTATCTTGCCTTAATGAGCTCTGGAGTCTAGAAGAACATCCAGTTGCTCTTGGAAGAAGTTAACCCTTAAACTGCATGGTGTACAGTAAAATATTGTGCCAACTCAAGTTTGCAGTTGATGTACCAAGAATCATAGAATCTTAAGTCACAAAAGGAGGCTATTCGGCCCATCGAGTCTGGGCCAGCTCTTTAAAAAGAGCAACTCAATCCCACTCCCCAGCTCTCCCCATAACCACGCAAACCCGTCCTCCCCAAATAAACGTCTACCCCTTTTTTAAAAGTTGTTAAAGACACATTGTTTGGTGAGGTCAATAACACAAAAATTACATTTGTAGAGCGTCTTTCACTTCAGGAGGACGTCCCGAGGCGCTGAACAGTCAAGGGTCAGGACCCGAGCATTGCGGGGTAGTGGGGGACAGTGTTGGGATGAGAGAGGGCAGAGAGGTAGGAGAGCAAATGAAGGCATGGTGCAAAAAGAGGTCTTGAGTCAAGTTGTAAACTTGAGTCAGGTCTTGATGGAGGCAAGGGAGGGAGCAAGGTGAAGGGCTTGTGGGATAATTTCCAAATAGGGGGCAGAGAGGTTGAAAGCCCAGCCGTCGATGGTAGGGCGGGTCGGGTGGGAGACATGGAGCAGACCGGAGCCCGCTGAACGGAAGGAGTGGACAGGTTGATAGGAGATCAGCAGCTCAGAGAGATTGGAGGGAGCAAGGCCGTGGAGGGCCTTGAAAGTGAGGACGAGGATCTTGAATTCTATTCTCTGAGGGATGGAGAGCCAGTGAACTCAATGATTTAATGGGGCAAAAAATTAAAACGCCATACAATGTTCAACAGCTGGCAAAACACAATTATCTGCTTTGTTGAGTAGGCTGAACTAGAGTAAAAAAAAATGCTTTGTAAATTAAAGTAGAACTGAAATATTTCAAAAAATACTATGCCGTGGCAGGAGCAAAACATTATTGTGGCACCCATGACAAACCTTAAAGAAGATGGAAATTAAAACTAGTATTGTTTTAACTGATATTTTAATTGGCTTCAATCAAATGTAGGAGACCTTTTCACAAAAATGCTGAAAACAACCAACAATAGTCCATTATACATCTCCTTCACTCAGTTGATATTGCCTCTGGGTGCAAAACTTGTGGCTTGAAGCCTCACATCAGTGCTTGAGTTGATGATCTAAGCTGGCACTCCAGTGATGGGTTAAGGGGAGCCGCGTTGTTGGGAGACAATTTCCCAGATGAGCTTATATACCAAATTTCTATCTTTCAGTGCAAGCGACTGTTAAAAATCCTATGTCATGATTTCAAAGATACCCAATCAAAATGGAGATGGAGTATTGTATGCGGTGCCTCAGCACTCTGTTCTGAAATTCCTTCTATTTCTCGCGTGTGTGTATGTCTTCCCTTCAGTGCAAGGCTGGTGGGAGGGAGAAACACAAGAGGAGGAAGTTCACTGATATGAAACTGAAGACATGACTAAAATGTTGCAAAGACTGGAAATATTACAGCTAAAGTGCACGTGATATGGGCCTAGGCTGAGGAATACAGCAGAAGCTTAATACAGGGAATACAACAACAAATCACATTTGTATTGCACCTTTCATGTCAGGAGGACGCCCCAAAGCATTGGACAATCATGATTTACAACCAAACCTGGGTTTGGATCAGGATGGGTGGAGGGCAGGGGTAGGAGGGTAACCATAGGCATAGTCAAAGAGGAAAGCCTTGAGATGGACTTGAAAGAGCCAAGAGAGGGGGTGAGGCGAAGGAACTGTGGGATGGAGTTCCAAACGATGCAGGCAGATGAAAACTCAACAGAAGATGGAGGGCGGGGGACGTGGGGCAGTCCAGATTCTGTTGAGAGGTGGGAGTGGACAGGTTGGTATGGGACCTGAGTTACTGTAGGAAGCAACGCTAGGAAATACATTGTACCCTATGGATGGGACTGAACTTGTTGACGTGTGTTAGTGAACTCAATGCTCATGTAAACAACAGTGCGAGGAATCAAAGAAGGAAGTAGGATACAGGGTTGCACTGCCCAATCAGTGTAGTGCTCACCTCAAGCTGCAGTTCAATGGTCAGGATGCACCCAGAGTAACAAGAAGAAAGTTGCATTTGTATATACACACAACAACCACACACCCACCACCAACCCATCCCCACATCCTCCACACACACGCACACACACACGCACAGTTCTGGTCACTGCAATATATCGGTGACAGGAATCAACGATTTAATGAAAGTAAATACTGAACAATATTTCTATAAACACGTTTGCAAAGGACAGCATACCTTAGGGTTGTGAGGAGACTTTGAGGACAAACACTGAAAAGCATTTTTTTACATAAGAGAGTGGGGTGGTGGGGAGGCAAATGCTGGACTAGGTTAAATGGAACGACAGTGAAGCCAGGAAGCAGAACTAATTTAACTAGCAGCTCAATATTGCAATGGTGAGATGGTAGGGCTGATTTAAAAGGTCCAAAGTTAGTTGTAAGTAAAAAAATCTTTAAAAACAATTTTGAAGCACAAGCATAACTTGTTAAATAAAATTTCAGGAAAAGGAAGTCACATTTAACCAAACTAATGTAGTGTTGGGGAGGGGAGACAAGGGGTACAATAGTATTATAGGAAATACAGGTAAGAATACTGCAGTAGATATTATATACTGATCATCAGAACACTGGAGGGAAGGTAACAAAACAACAACGACTTGCATTTGTATATTGCTCTTCACAGAGTGTAGCATCCTAGAGGGCTTGATAGTGGGTAGTCAGTGGGTTGAGGAGTGAGCAGGTTGGAGAGAAAGGGAGGTGCCAGGGCATGTAGGTGTGATGAGTGTGAGGATCTTGATATTGATTCGTTCAGTGATAGGGAGCGAATGGAGCCTGGCTAGAACTGATGTGATGGGAGTACACAGTTTAGTGCAGGCAAGTATGAGATCAACTAGATCTGGGGATAGTGGAGTTGGGGAGACCGGCAAGAAGGGCATTGCCGGTCTCCCCAACTCCCCTCTCCTGGCTCTTTCAAGTCCATCTCAAGGCTTTCCTCTTTGACTATGCCTACGGTTACCCTCCTACCCCTGCCCTCCACCATCCTGATCCCAACCCAGGCTTGGTTGTAAATCACGATTGTCCAATGCTTTGGGGCGTCCTCCCGACATGAAAGGTGCAATACAAATGTGATTTGTTGTTGTATTCTCTGTATTGGGCTTCTGCTGTATTCCTCAGTCTAGGCCCATATCACGTGCACTTTAGCTGTAATATTTCCAGTCTTTGCAATATTTTAGTCATGTCTTCAGTTTCATATCAGTGAACTTCCTCCTCTTGTGTTTCTCCCTCCCACCAGCCTTGCACTGAAGGGAGGACACATGCGAGAAATAGAAGGAATTTCAGAACAGAGTGCTGAGGCACCGCATACAATACTCCATCTCCATTTTGATTTTGCAGTTTAGTGCAGGCAAGTATGGGATCAACTAGATCTGGGGATAGTGGAGTTGGGGAGACCGGCAAGAAGGGCATTTTTGTGTAGTATCCTCCTCCCTGGTGTAGCAGAATAGGGGGAGAAATGGAACAGAATATAAAATATGCTTAAATTTGTTAAGTTGCTGCATTTGAGCAAAAATGATAAATCCAAAGTGTGGCATGTTAAAACAAAGTAAACAAGGGGGAAAAAAGGTTAATCCAACTCAAGGTTAGATTTCTTAACCACAATTTAATTTGACTTGGTTTCTTCTCAATAACCCTCACACTGTTCACTTCCCCACCGCGATGCATGTGATTACAAGAATATGAACAAGCAATAATTATATTTGACTTTTTTTTCCAATTAGTTCCTTCATTTAATTTGACCTTTCGGAATGTCTCTCTTACCCAAAGCAACCTACTTATTTAACTAGCGCCTTCCAGAATGTGCTCAGCAGCTATCTCTCGGACAGCCAGAACAAGCTCCAGAGGGTGTGATAACCCTTTCCAGATGAAAGGATTATTATAGCTTGTGCAATCTCCAATTAGTGCACTGTGAGCAGAAGCAGTGCTCTGACGTAGATTGGAAACAAGATGGAAACTGCTTCTGGTGGCTCATATGGCAAATTTGTTCACCAAGAGAGAGACCAAAAATCCTCCACACATCAATCGAGCTACTTTATTCAGTTAGGCTGAATAATTTCATACATGTTCCCGATAATTGCATAACGGCTAATGCTGCAAAGCAGAAAATATAAGGGCAGCCACTGGGATACAAATCCCTTAAAAAGTTTAGGAGAAATGTTTCTGTAAAATGTCCTCCACCATCAACTCTGAAGGTGATCCTTAAATGAGAGCTGCAAATAGGCCATCGAGTAAACAGCAAAAGCAAGTGGACATCAGTGGCCAGCGCCTTGGGACGTCCTCCCGTCGTGAAGGGTGCTCTATAAATTCAATTTTGTTGTTGTTAAAAAAATACAAGCGCCAAGGCTGCTTTGTGTGCAAACGTTGAACACATTCCTGTACCCAACCATATTGACAGTAGTTAAGTGGGATAGGGGATGCGTGGCAGTTCATGAAATTTTTACCTTGCACTTTTAAATGAAAAAAAACTAAAGGCAATTCAACTAGTACTATGTAGGGAACGGCGATATGGGAATTTTCCGGATATGGATATATCGGTTGGCTCATATCGAGATATACCGAAATATCGACATTTTCAGTTTTTTCGTACTGCGCATGCGCGCGCGCATCGGAGTGCACGCGCATTCCAGGTGCGCGCGCATTCGGGGCCTATCTTCTCAGGAGGTAAATATCTTTCTCTGTCTGTGTCTCTCACTCTCTCCATCTCTGTGTTTTTCTGTCTGTGTCTCTCTATGTCTCTCTCCCTCTCTCACATCCCCCCCCATCTCTATCTATCTGTATATTATCACATCCACCCCGTCTCTCCCCTCCCCCCCCCCCCGCCGTCCCGCCGTCCCTCTCTCGCACCCCCCACCCCCGTCGTCTCTCTCCCCCACCACCACCCCAGCCGTCTCTTTCTCCCTCCACCCCCCGCCGTCTCTCTCTCCCTCCCCCCCCAGCCGTCTCTCTCCCCCTCCCCCCAGCCATCTCTCTCCCCCTCTCCTCCACCCCCGCCGTCTCTCTCTCCCTCCCCCCCCAGCCGTCTCTCTCCCCCTCCCCCCAGCCGTCTCTCTCCCCCTCCCCCCAGCCGTCTCTCTCCCCCTCTCCTCCCCCCCCCCACCCCGTCTCTCTCCCCCTCCCCCCAGCCGTCTCTCTCCCCCTCTCCTCCGCCCCCCCCCAGCCGTCTCTCTCCCCCTCTCCCCCCCCCAGCCGTCTCTCTCCCCCTCTCCCCCCCAGCCATCTCTCTCCCCCTCTCCCCCCCAGCCATCTCTCTCCCCCTCTCCTCCCCCCCCCCGTCTCTCTCCCCCTCCCCCCAGCCGTCTCTCTCCCCCTCTCCTCCCCCCCCCCCGTCTCTCTCCCCCTCCCCCCAGCCGTCTCTCTCCCCCTCTCCCCCCCCAGCCGTCTCTCTCCCCCTCTCCCCCCCAGCCATCTCTCTCCCCCTCTCCCCCCCAGCCATCTCTCTCCCCCTCTCCTCCCCCCCCCCCCGTCTCTCTCCCCCTCCCCCCAGCCATCTCTCTCCCCCTCTCCTCCCCCCCCCCCGTCTCTCTCCCCCTCCCCCCAGCCGTCTCTCTCCCCCTCTCCTCCCCCCCCCCCAGCCGTCTCTCTCCCACTCTCCCCCCCCCAGCCGTCTCTCTCCCCATCCCCCCAGCCGTCTCTCTCCCCCTCTCCTCCCCACAGCCGTCTCTCTCCCCCTCTCCTCCGCCCCCCAGCCATCTCTCCCCCTCTCCTCCCCCCCCCAGCCGTCTCTCTCCCCCTCTCCCCCCCCCCAGCCGTCTCTCTCCCCCTCTCCCCACCCCCAGCCGTCTATCTCCCCCTCCCCCCAGCCGTCTCTCTCCCCCTCACCCCCACCCCCAGCCGTCTCACTCCCCCTCACACCCCCCCCCCCCCCAGCAGTCTCTCTCCCCCTCACCCCCCCCCACCCACAGCCGTCTCTCCCCCCACCCCTTGCATACCTGTATATTGTATTCAAGGACTATGAATACAAGATGGAGGCTTTGCACCTCGGTCTGTGCATTGTGTATAGAGATGAGCATTCTGGGTCTTGTAGTTGATTGTGCTCGCATCCCGATTTTTTACCTCGATATATCGTTTTTCGATATATCAATATTTTTTAAATGTCTATATCGGCATATCAATATGAAAATCATATCGGGTTTTAGCGATATACTGATATATCGCCGTTCCCTAGTACTATGGGGCAAGTATGATTTGCTGAAGAGGCATAATAATAATCCTTGCATTTGATATACCACTCAAGCCAGGTTGCAGAGGATTTTCACCCAGACAAGGTCAGCGGAGCCCACTCCGCCTTCCACTGCCAGAATGTCCTGGTCAATGGACACTAGACTTTACTCTCATGAATTACAGCTAGTGGAAGGGAACGTTTGGATGTTCGCAGACAAGGCTAGTTATATTCAAAGTCAGTAACTGATTTTGGACTCAGCCATGAATCCAGCAGTTTTCAGTAACATGTGAAACAATTGAGCCAGTTCAACAGCTTCAAGCAGATATTGTTCTCAAAAGGGGAGTGTCTACAATAATTGGAAAATATATCAATCCTTAAGAGCTCCCCAATAAAAACATAAATTTCATCATAATCTTTGCCCTTTGGATTAATGATTTATTACATTGTTGAGATTATTACCCTGGAAAACAATCTACCAGTCTGCTAACAACCAGACTATTTACTGCTAGGTAAACCCAGGCGTGTGGAGTAAGGAAACTTGCCAATGGTTTCACCCTGCCTGGGAATCAAACCAGGATCTTCTCGTTTGCGAGGCAAGCGTGCTAGCCACTACCCTACAGGAAATCACGTACAAATCACGCACAAATAATGGCATGGTTATCTTTCAAAGCAACATTTGATGTGGCTGTTACAAGCTGTTACAACTTTTTTTGTAAAAATTACATAACTTCAAAGTGGAAAACAGTAAGAATGTTTTGATAGTCGATGGCTATAGCCAAAAGAAAATGAAGGGATAAAATAAAGATATCCTCTTTATATCCAGAAAAAATACCCTTCTAACTGCATAATAATAAGTCTTGCATGTTATATAGAACCTAATCAAGTCTTCAAGGCATCTTAGTCTTTATAATACATCTCAAAGCAGTTCAATACTTTATTGTACGGGAAACACTGTATTTTTGCAGAGCTTTTAATTTTAAGAAATAAATGCATCACCAGAGATATATGGAGAATACTTACTGTAATAGGCATACAACACCGTATCTTCAATGTTCTGTCTTGTAATATTATCCGCTGCCCAATCCTAATGAAAAGGGAAGAATTTACATTGATAAAATATTACTGTAGAAAACCGAATAGGGCACTTGGCCCAACTAATCCATGCGGATTTTCAATAATAATCCTTGCATTTAGTATAGCACTTTGCACGTCTTCTAGACGTCTCAAAGCGCTTTACAGACTATATTTAAAGACCTAGCTGTCTTGTTCGACCCTCAGCTGTCTTTCCTCCCCCACATCCAAACAATGACTAGCTCTGCCTTTTCCTATCTCTGCAACATTGTCCGACTCCGCCACTACCTCACCCCCAAGCCACTAAAACCCTTGTTCACTCCTTCATTACATCCCGGCTCGATTATGCAAACCCCCTGCTTGTCGGCCTTCCCAATTCCTCCCTCCACAGGCTGCAGATAATCCAGAATTCTGCGGCCCGTGTCCTCTACCGTTCCAAACTCCGTGACCCCCATCTCCCCCATACTCACCCACTCCATTGGCTCCCCATCATCCAGAGGATCTAGTTAAAAATCCTGGACCTCACATTTAAAGCCCTCCACAACCTCGCACCAGTGTACATCCATGACCTCTTATACCCTTACCAACCTGCCCGCCCTCTCCGCTCAGCAGGCTCCGGCCTGCTCTATGTCCCCCGCCCCACCATTGGTGGGCAAGCTTCAGCCACGCTACCCCAAACCTCTGGAACTCCATCCCGCAGTCCCTCCACCTAGTCCCCTCCCTGGCCTCCTTCAAGTCTCGCCTCAAAACTCTCCTCTTCGATGGACCCATCGATAACCCCTAATCCACTCTTTTCCCCTTCCACCATCCTCAGCTGAAGCAGTGACTATCCAATGCTGATCTCCTGACGTGAAAGGAGCTCTACTAGTGTAATTTTGTTGTTGTTGAATTGACTATATTTTGTGGGAGAAACGCAGCAGCCAATTGTGCACATCAGTGTGCCACAAACAGTCATGAATTGAAATGACCAATTTAAATGTATACCACAACTGAGCCCCCCCTGTCTATCCTAATTCCTTCTCCCAAACTACTCCATTCCTTCTGGCTCACGCATGCCAAATTTTCAGGCACTAAATATTTGGTTGGCGTAGTCTGGAAAAGCAAATCAGAGGTATAGGTGACATAAGAAAACCCACAAGGATAAAACAAGATTAACGGATTTGGGATTTAAGTGGTTAAATTCAACTGTGAGCAGTTGGCAGATCTTACCAGAAATAGGAGTGTGGGAAGCCTTTACAGGCCTAGCTCAGGCCAGAAAGTAAAACGGTTCAAGGAAGGATCACTTCACTGAACCACAAGGGAGCTTTTGTTTTGTCAAACATGTTTTTAATAAGGGCTAATTAATCCCCAATCTAGGTCTGGTTATTTCATATTGAGTATATATTGCTTTGGAGACTTGTTAAGTATGGGTTTATATTGCAAATGGTTAGCAAATAAAGACAGCAGGTATTTTTGTCGGATTCGTAATATCTGCCATTTTCAAAGCCTGGCGATGTGAAGTATGTGAATTTCTATACTTGGGGAATAATTACCGCTCGGTTACATAGCTCTGGTGGACAGAGTCTATCAAGTACCATTAGTGTTTTGTTTAATTCTGACATTTTGAAAAAAGCTTTTAGTCAGTGTCTATTTTTCCCCTCTACAATGCCACGAATTCCCCCACAAATTAGCTCATTCATACACCCAATGTCAGAACCAGCTTTCGAGCAGATTCCCGAGACCGACATTGCAGCCAGAAAAGTTTTCAGCTGCACTGCAATACCAGCTTGATAAGTGTATTCACTGACATTGCACCCAGTTGGATTATAGGATACGCTCGCACAAAAATAATATTAGGTTTAGAGCATTTCACTTTGGAGAATGGCACAAAGCACTTCACAGGGAGTACCGTAAAATGCCCCGACTGCATTTTGTGAGTGAATGCAGCAGTCAGTTTGAGCACAGCAATGTCCCCCAAACAGCCATGAAGCGAATGAACAATTTTATTTGGGGGATTATTGATTAGGAGAGACTGGGAGAGATTACCTTTTCTTTTACAATAGTGCCATCAGATATTTTAACATTCACCTTTAGAGGCAAAAGGAACCTCAGTTTAATACCTAATCACAGGTGCCAACAAGACATGTTTAAAATATTCAATTCAGGTGATTTTTTTTTTAAAAAATCTATCCATCTCAGTCTTGAAAATCTGAATCAAACTAGCATTCACAGCCTTTTGGGGACACAGTTCCAGATTTCCACTACCCTTTCTTTGTGTGAAAATTGATAAGATTTCTCCTAAAAAAAAGTTTGGGGACTGATGTATTAACATCAAAGCAGATTAGTCTAAAGAGGAGGTGAACATTACTTCACCAACTATCTTTATTGCTCAAGTCCAACTAAGCGAACAAAAGGACCATGGTTTCTGAAAAAATGAGCCAACACATCACCATGTACAGTTTACCTCTTGCCTCACATTACCAGTCTCTTGAATTAGCAGATAAATACAGCAAGTAAAATCATTTCAGAGGATGTGGTTTAAGACATGATATTTTACTACAAAGAATGCTTGTAGTATTACCAACAGTAAATGGGAAAACTGATACAAACTATGAGTTTAAATTTAACAAAAGGCTTTTTTATATCATTTTGTATTGGAAAAACAGTAAAACCCCTAACATAACTTGGTTCATTTATAGATTTGGGTGCTCCAGAAATAGGTTGGTTCAAAACCCCTTTCTATTTTTCTGTCAAGTCTGAATACCTTAACATTACTTCAATTTCTCCTCTCTCTTCCGCCCTCCAACCATGTTACCTACCAAATAAACAGCAATTAAATTAACATTGTTATTCTATAAGCCAAATCATCTTCACTTATGCGTGTCAGAGGTAGCACTCTCAGTTTCAAGTCATAAGGTTGTGGGTTCAAGCCTCACATTGGATTTGGGATTACACAAACTAAAATGACACCTCAATGCAGTGCTGGGGGTGTGTTGCATTGACAAGGTCCTTTTGATGAAACATTAAACAAAGGTCTCATCTGCCTGTTCAGATGGCATTAAAGATCCTATGACACTATTCGAAAAGAGAACAGAGTTTCTCTCAGTGGCCTGGCCAACAAATTCATTGACGTTTGTGTTCAATTTGCTGCCACGTTTTGCCCGCAGAAATTCACTCAATCCACTTTACAGTTTATCCTGCGCTTTGAGATATCTCGATAACATGATAAGATGCTTTCTCCAACGGAAATATTATTAGGGGTATAATTATTACGTCCTCCTGACATGTGTACTTTAATTTTTGTTGTATTTCTCTTTTATGATCACACAACAGTGAGGGAAGGCAACAAATGAAAAAAGGGCAACAAAGTGAAATGACAGAGTTGTCTAATAATAATCCTTGCCATTGATAAAGCACCTCATTGCGTAGTTGAAATGACTCAAACGTGCTTCACAGAATACACTAAAAAGTAAATTGGTTGTGTATTTCATGGGTGTAACGCGGCAGCCAATTGCACACAATAGCGTCCCACAAAGAATCACTGTCTGATAAACATATTGGCGCAGCAGACTCAATGAGGCAAGTGGACTTTTCATGAATCCAATGAAAGGAACAGTAAAATAGCAATATCTGTACAAACCTTATAAACCCCTTTGGAGTCCTTCATGTATGACACAAGGAATATGTCAACGGGCAGCAATGCTGAAGTAATGAGTGCAACCGCAAGAGCACAAATAGCAGTTATGGTGGAGACAACCTCACTCTCCTGTTGACTCTGGTATCGACGGATATAGTTCCAGCAGAAGACAAGAATAGCCTGCAAGAGTCAAAGACAAATCAAAATGGAAATACTGATCTTTAACTCAACCATAAAGCCTCCAAAAGGTCTTTCACTAAATATAAACTACTGTCTGTTAATGAACAGAACGAATGTATGAAACAACTTGTCCTAAAACTTACAGTGAATTCATGTACAAGCAATGCTCTGAAAATCTGGCTCATGGATTTCAAATTAAAAGACCAGTCCTGAATCTAATTAAAATATCTTGATATTCAACTGGGGATCCATGGACTTCTAGAAGACGGAAAAACAATTTATCAAATGCAAAGATTATTATTATTATCATTATGGTTAGGAATCTGTGTCATACTCGTACAGTTCAAGGCACCATTTAAAAAGATTTAGATAAGTCAATAAGTAACCACTGTAAGCTCCACGAACCCATCTCCCCCATTCTCTCCTGACTCCATTGGCTCCCCATCTCCCTCATTCTCATCCGACTCTATTGGCTCCCCACCACCCAGAGGATTCAATTCAAGATCCCAGTCCTCACATTCAAAGCCATCCATGGCCTCGCCCCACTCTAGGTTTCCTGCTCACTCTTTCCACTCAGCGGGCTCCGACCTATTGCATGTCCCCCAACCCTGCAAACATCAGCCTTCAGCCACTCTGCCCCTCAACTCTGAAATTCAATCCCACAGTCCCTCCACCTCGCACCCCTCCCTCCCCCCTCCCTAGTCTTCCTCAAGTCCCACCTCAAGACCCTCCTCTTCGAGGGTCCCATTGGGCACCCCAAATCCCCTCCTTTCCCTCTATTCTCCCTGATCCTGACCTCAGCTCAGGTCTGAAACATTGACTATCCAGTGCCTTGGGACGTCCTCCCAACGTGAAAGGTCTTATACAAATGTAATTTTGTTGTTGTAAGTAACTTGTATTTTTATACTGCCTACATATCAAAAATGCCCACAATCTATTTACAGTATACTCTGTGAACTGCTTTGAGGCACCTCAACGACTTGAAGCACTATATTAAATGGAAGGATTATTGGATATTATACTATGTCAAAGTCGAAAGCTTTGTGGACACATACTAGAAGCCTGGAGAATTCACAATCAGTGATCAAGCTTCCACAGTAACAGCAGAAACAAAATTACATTGATAGAACGCCTTTCACGTTGGGAGGACTAGGAAGAGGTGGACAACAGCACTGGATCTTCAACAGGAACACATTGATCACATCTGAGTGGATCCAGCAATGCGAGACCGAGGAGATATCGGGTGAGAACAGATGTGATGAATGCAGCTAGACACAGAAACCCAGACCCGATTACCCATCTGCAAACAGTAACTTGTTACAACAGGACTGTCCAACAACTGTAAAACACTATTACACCCACCGCAAAATTCTTTGTTCAACGTGTGTGTTAAATTAATGTAACTGGACTCTTGACAGCAGAAAAGTCAATTATTGTGTTAAGTCTACAAGAGGATATTTCATGCTACAGTAGCACAGACATACACAACGACACAGTTTTTAAGCTCATTTCTTCCCACACACTTTGTTTCCCCATTGGGGGTTCGGAGTTCTTCCATTTCCATTTTATTTTGAAGCTATTTCTGTCCCCTGGTGATGCTTCCTCAGAATTGCATCTATGTTTCAAATGGTATCATAGTACAACAACAAAAACAGAAGTTGCTGGGGAAACTCAGCAGGTCAGGCAGCATCCATGGAGAAAGGAAAAGGAGTCAACATTTGGGGTCTACAACCCTTCGTCAGAACTGTTTTTGTTTCAGATTCTCAGCATCTGTAGTATTTTGTGTTTTGTTCACAGTACAACAAGCCATTTAAATACAATATTTACAGTTTTAAAGTGTCTTTCAGATCATTAGGAAGTGCCAAGACATTTGAAAGTACAATTACTAAATTACCACGCGCAAGACTTCCATAGCATCAGTATAACTTTGAGCAGAAATTCTGGTTACAAATATTAACTGTAGATGACACATATCATATATACAAGTTTTCGTGCTCAAAGTCATTATGATTTCAATTTGCTTATATGCTAGCTGCAACCGTCATGAATTGACAAAGTTGCATGAATCAATTTCAGACTAAGTGTCCATTGAAGAATCCCAAGATTTTCCTTTGAAGGGGAGAGGAAAGAATAGGAAGAGAGAGGGGTTTGAGCCAATAAAGGGCAAAACTAATGCAGTTTCACCAACTTGTTTAAAATTTATTTTCCCCTGCTCCATGTATTTTGTTTACTTTTAACTAGTTGTACAAACGCTCTGAGACTCTACCCTGAGTGAGGGCGGGATACTGTACAGGTATTCTGCCGCGGCCTTGCCAACCACGAAACTCATGCATCCACAGTTTGCTAAATGCGACAACCCTCGCAAACCACGTTTTGCGTCTTGCGCATCCGCGATTTAAATCTGCGGGTTTAGATTTTCAAGTTTAGTATAGAGTATAGCACTAGGACCCAGTTGATATGTTGCAATCAACCAGTGACAATACTTCTCTCTTAGGATTAAGGTAAATACAGTAACATGAATTTATTGTCGCTTCTCCACAGCCTAGCTAGTAAGTTTGAGAGCATTGGCTGCCAGCATCTGCAGATCTCGCTCTCTGTGTGTAAGTGTATCTCTCTCTGACTCACCTTCTCTCTATTCCACCTTCTCTTCCCCCCATCCTCCCCTCCCACACACCCCCTTCTCTCTCTCACCTTCTCTCTCTCACCTTCTCTCTCTGACTCACCTTCGCTTCCCCCCAACCCCACCCCTCTCCCACCCCCCCCTTCTCTCTCATCTTCTCTCTCTGACTCACCTTCTCGTCCCCCCACACCCCCACGCCCTCTCCCACCCCCCTTCTCTCTATTTCACCTTCTCTTCCCCCCACTCCCCTCCCCATCTCTCTCCGTGTCTGTATCAGTCAGTCAGATAGTCCCCCCAGCCTCCATCACCCCCACCCACCCCCCACCCATCCCCCCAACGTGTCTCTTTCTCTCTGTGTAGAGTCTGTCAGTCAGACTCGCGGATTGCTGTAGATGCGCCCAAACTTACTCCCCCTATCCCCATGTACGTTATAACTGTATGTGTTTTTTTGTGTTTGGTTTCGCTATACACAAACTTACTCCCCTATCCCCATATTTTGCATAGGGCCCTGCATTTCCCAACCGCGAAAAAGCGAACGTACTCCCCCTAACACCGTGTTTCCATAGGGCTCTGCATTTTCCAACCGCAATTTTTCCAACCGCAAAGGTTTTACAGGAACATATCCCCTGTGGTTGGGGAGGGATATCTGTACTTGCGAGTCCTGTAGCTCAGTAGTTAGAGCACTCGCCTCACAAAGGATTTGATTCCTGACAGGGAGAAACCTTGGGCAAATTTTCTTACTCCACACATCTGATAATAATCGCTCAAGAAAAAAACACACAATAATAAATGGGTAATTTCAATCAACGGCTGCTTGTGGGACACCGTTGTGCGTAATTGACTGCCCTGTTTCAATCACAAATATAGTCAATTACCTTTACAGTATATGCTGTGAAGCGCTTTGAGGCATCCAGAAAATGACGTGAAAAGCACTATATCAAAGGCAAGGATTATTATGATATAAATGCGAGTTATTGTACATTTCCACTGGTGCCAGTAACTTCCGGTATCATACTCATGTCAATATTCTTTATTGCAAGCCTCGACTAAATGTCAGCAGAGTTGAAATAATAAAAACAGTAATCGTTGAATTTGATATACAGCCTTAACAGTGATTTGGCTGTATATTTTGTGGCTGAAACGCAGCAGCTAATTGCACACATAGTCATAGTGACCAAATTTGTGGACACATACTACCAACCAGTTTCCGCTTAGTGCTGGATAAACAGGCATGTGAAACAAGGAAACTTGCACAACATTTTGCACTGCCGAGACTCAAACCCACATCTCTTGCTTGCAACTCGAGTGTTCTACTGAGCTACAAGACTACAGTTTGAAGGATATTTCAACCAAGCACAATCCCAGTGCAGAAAGAAACATTCAAAATGTTACACTTACGCACAAGATTTGTTCTCCCTAACTTAGCACTGAGGCAAATTCTCATATCCTTATTTCCTGAGCTTCCATTGGGGAAGATACACTTGAAATTGTGGTCTCTTGTTTCACCAGAGGGAGCTCTAACATTCAGAAACTCACTAAAGAACAGAATGCCCTTTACTGTATATCCACAGCATTACATTCACTTACACAAAGTTTGAAGCCGTGAATTCGGACGTACACTATTCAGTCAAACAGTAAAACGTATTCTCTGTACTATAAATCATTCCAACATTTTGTACCCATATCTGTAACAATAATGCCTCGAATTAGTAATTTTTTCCCCTTTTTTGCCCAAATTGTGAATTTTAGACAAGAGGTTGTTGTTGTAGATGTTAAACCAATGTCCGATTTGTGCCTGTTCTCATGAATATTGCAGATTCCATGGCACTTTTCAAAAAGAGAAGTTTCTCCCAGTGTCCCAGCCAACAATTCAATACTCCACCGCTTGTATACTTAGGTTTGGAGTACTTTTCCGTTTTACCACTGCTCGTGGGTCTTGCCTTTGAATACAAAGCAATTGTTTTGTACAAAGTCATCCTAACCTAACATTCCAGTCCATGAAAGATATACAGGTATTCCTCGCTTAACATCGTAGCTTGGTTCTTGAAAAGTGCAAGTTTAAGCGAAAAGACGTTAAGCAAATACATTTTTCTCATATGAATTAATGTAAAAACTGGAGTTAGGTTCTTTTGGACATTTTTCGACAAAATTTTCTTTTAAAAAAAGCCATAACATTCGCTTCCTGACTGCCTGACCGGCTCACTCAATCGCTCCCTGACTGCCTGCCTAGCTCACTCACTCGCAGCCGGTCTCACTCACTGCCAGTCTCACTCGCTACCTGCCTGGCTCACTCACTCGCTACCTGCCTGGCTCACTCACTCGCTACCTGCCTGGGTCACTCACTCGCTGCCAGTCTCACTCGCTGCCGGTCTCACTCACTGCTGGCCTGGCTCGCTCCCAGGTCCTAGTGCTGTCGTGCCCCCTGGTTTCGCCCTGACCTGCCTGGATTCGAAACATAGGTCTCACAATTGCTAGGCGAGTGCTCTAAGCACTGAGCTACAGGATTAATCTATACCCCTTGCTCTCTGGAGCAATTTCTGAAAATCTCTGTTCTGCTCTTTTTTTTTAAAAGTCTTTAAATTAGTAGTAGTCTTTCTCAATGCTCATGTTGTCTTTGTGAGGTGTGTCAAAACACTTTTGGTTGCTTGAAAAGTGCTACGTAGGTGCAATTGTGTTGTAATCCTGACGTGTAAGATGGTTTGGCAGGTGTGGTTCAGAACATGTAGTTAGTTACATTTATCAAATTACAAATTTTATTGCAATTTGTGTAATTGTGTAACAAGCGTAATTGTAAAGTGGGCTGATGACAGGCAGACCCCGCTTAACGTTGCCCCGCTGAACATAATTTCATTATTAAGGTGCTGATACATTGAGAACATATATACATTTAACGTTGTGATGTTTGCTATTATGTCGTTCGTGTGGGTGGACACGCCTAATAATAATCCGTCCCCAAAAAACTATAATTGGTTATTTCAATCCACGACTGTTTGTGGGATACTGCTGTGCCAATTGGCTGCCGTGTTTCGCCCACAAACATAGCCAATTCACTTTACAGTATATTCAGTGAAGCGCTTTGAGATGTCTAGAAGACAATTATTATTATTACAGTAAAAGCCCATTTATCCGTGATCTGATCAACTATAACTTCCATATAACCGGCACCTCAAAAGAAAGGTCTCCATTCAATTAACCAGAATTTATCCGGCACAACCTTGTAGTTTCTTTTTAAATGTCTGTGTTTTCGGCCGAATATCTGGCATGCGCTTTAATCGGCATTGGCCAGGTCCCGAGGGTGCCGGATAAATACTCTATTATGATTAGTTGAAGGCTCAACGGTTAATGGGACAGAAGGAGTGAAAAACAATCAGTATAACCAAATGTATAACAATCATAATAATCCTTGCATTTGGTATAGCACTTTATTATGTAATTGAGACATCTCAAAGCACTTCATAGAATATATTGTAAAGTAGATTGACTGTGTATTTTGTACCTAAATGTGGAAGCCAATAATTTTAAATAATTCTATTTGATATACAGAAGTGCTTATCACATTTGTGAGATGTTTCAAAGTGCGTCACGGAATATACTGTAAAGTAAATTGACTTTATATTTTGTGGCCGCAATACAGAGGCTAATTGAGCACAAACAGTGAACAAAGCATTAGTGACAGAAAGCCAAAAAATCCAGAGAAGTGGATTTTAAAGGGTCGTAACCCATGTTGCTCAGCAAAGCTCCACTGGGGTTGGTGGAGGGGGGCAAAGCCTGATCATTTTGAACCTATAAATAATTGAATGAATTAAATCACTAAATTAATCAAACAAAACATCTAAAGTCTCCCACAATGGGCTTTCCCCTTGAAAACCACAAGCTCCAAAGAGGGAAATGAGACAAGACAGTGACTCCTGTGACTTTCCTGTGACTCAGACTTTGTGGGTCATCTGACAGTCCTCTCTTCTCACCCCCCACACTAATAACAATAATAGTTGCATTTCATATCTAGAAGACATGAAAAGTGCTTCACAGAATATACTGTAAAGTGAATTGGCTTTAATGAATGGGCGAAACGCAGCAGCCAGTGTCCCACAAACAGTCGTGAATTGAAATGACGAATTTATTAGGGCTTTTTTTTAGGGATTATCAGGCGTGTGGAGTAAGGAAACATGCCCAAAGTTTCGCCCTGCATGGAATTGAACCCAGGTATCCCGCTTGTAAAGCGAGTGCTCTAACCACTTAGCTGCAGACTCCAGGACTCCCATCCCGTAAATTGAGCAATCGGAATCGAGCTAGCCCTCTGTGGTGATCTCGGCAGTCCAGTTCTTGAGCCAAGCAGGTCCGGAGCACTGCTGACAGCACAGCCAGCCTTGCCCGACTGGCTTATCAGCAAGGCTTGGAAAGACTAGTCAGTCATCCTGGGCTGGAATCCACCTACTCAGCTCCTGTTAACTCTCCAGCCAAAGCCCTGACAGATAGGGTGGTCCTTGTTGGGCAAGCAGCCTGCGACTAATACTCTCTGGAATTAGGTAAGCAGGATGCGTCCCTCCTGGGAGAAAGTGTGCATGCCATTCCCACAATCTATCTCTGGAATTTCCATGTGTAGTTGGGATGCATGGAATTCTCAGTTTGGTTTGGAGACTCTTAACGATGCATGATGGGTTTGCTCATGTGTCTGGCACCCACCTGGCTTACCAAACAAAAGTGGTAGCAAAGACACACTCAGAAACAGAAACTTTAAACAGAGGGTAAAGATTTAAATCTGAATTTGAAAGGAGCTGAGTAGGTGGATTCCAGCCCAAAAGAAAGCACCCAGCTCTGTAGAGGAATGCAATGAATTAATGCAATGAACAGCAGTGACTGTCCAGGGCTTTGGGACGTCCTCCTGACGTGAAAGGTGCTACATAAGTATAATTTTGTTGTTGTTTTTAATACCAAACCCACGCACTCCACACTTCAGGGCCGAAGGCATGAAATCAGCAGGATAAAGCCTACTCACCAACAGTTTCTCCCCCCACTCACACATAACAGCAGAAAAATGGTTTGCTTTTCTTCCTCCCTCTACCACCCCCCTCCTTTTCGTCAACCAATCTTAACCAGCCTCCTTTGCTCATCTCCCTTTCCACCTACTACCTACTCAACCATTTTTCCACACTCCCTAATCCTTCTTCTCCAACCCACCTATCCCCTGCACCCTTCCCCCACTTCCCCATACTTCCCTCCCCCAACCAACCCCTCCCCCAGCTCTCACACCCCAGCCCTCCCTCATCTTTCCCTGGAGAGGGGGGAGTAGAGGTGGGGGATAGGAGGGGGGGAGGAGGAGAGATGGGGGATAGGAGGGGAAGAGGAGGAGAGGTGGGGGTGTAGGTAGAGGAGGCGAGGAAATGTTACTGGGGGGGAAGAGAGAGTGTCTGTGTTGGGAGGAGAGTATCTGTGTTGGAGGAGAGAGTCTGTCTTGGGAGTCCACAGTTGGTGGAGGGGGGGGGGGTGGGGGAGTGTGTGTTGGGGGTAGACACTAGAGAGAGTATGTGTTGGGGGGGGAGAAAGAGAGTGCAGGTGTTGTGGGGGGTAGAGAGTGTGTGTGTTGCAGGGCTGGTGGACTCGAATCCTGGACTCGGACTCGAGACCGGTCTAGAGTCCTCTTTTGAAGGACTCGGACTCGGCTGTGCAGCACTCGGACTCGGACTCGGTTGTGCAGGACTCGGACTCAACAGCAGGGACTCGAGAACTCGGGCTTTGAGACCGCTGCGAGTCCTGCAGATATGAGCCGAGCTGCATGGTTTTCTGCAGTTCGCGCAAATACTACACCGGCCGACCTACTGGAAATCTCGTAGCGAAAGTTGCTTGTGAATGAACTGTGACGCGGTATCCCACGTGGGATACTACTGCCTATCTATCACATGTCAACTTTCTACCAATAAAAAAAGTCTTTGAAAAGTGACGCGTTTAAATCCAATGCCCTGGATTCCAGTTCCATTGTGTGAGTAGTAACACTGATTTCAGAGACTCTGTGAGTATTTTTTTGTACATTGTCTTCTGTACTAACTGTACAAGGGCTACCGTACTAGGCTTACATCACGTGCTACGCACTGAAACCTCCCTGATTCTTACCTGCCCGGCCGTACGAGCATCGCCATGTCTGCCATGTCCCGAGTGATGGGGTACACGGATCATAAGAAATTCACAACAACAGGGGGGAACAAACATCACGCAAAATGTAAGTTTTGCAAATGTGTTATAACTGAAACGTGGGCATCACATCGAATTTCACACACCATCTGCAGCGACGTCATAAAGAAAAGTAAGTTTTGTACTCATTTACGATTAGACCATACAATAAATTAAGTGTGTGTGTGGACTTTTGTCGGAACACGTTATTCATGAATCACTATAAATTTTGTCATGTTAATAGTCTTGAAGATTTAATCTAATCTAAAGACTATTTTCTGAACTATGTTGGGTAGGCCTCAGTCTACAGAAAAATCCATCTGGTTGGAGGAGTTGTCGCTCTCCTCCAACACAGGTGGAAGTCTCACATATAAAATACCGCTACGTGCTGAAATTGGCCTTACTAGGGGTAGATCTTAGGTCTATGTACTAGAAATATATACAGAGACAAAAATCTAGCCCCATAGAGATACGCGTAAAAAGTAGAGCGCGAAGCGTTCACTATCTTTGAAATGAGGACTCGAGACCGGTCTCGAGTCCGAGTCCAGGACTCGAGTCCTACAGCCCTGCAATTTTCTTCTTTGTGCGCAATGCACTGACTCGTACTCGGATCAGCAGCGTTCACGAGCGCTCGGTCACACACCAATATATACAAGTACAAGCCTAGGCAAGCAATCTGCAGCTAGACTTTTTATTTGGAAAAAAATTAAAATCTCTCTCCTCGACACAAATGGTGGTTGAGGAAGAGAGAGACAGGGAGAGGCATATACATACACGCATATAAATGCACAAAAGCCAACCCAATCCTTCTGTCTTCAATTGAGGTTCATGCATGTGCATTTCCAGGAAAATTGTGCCAGGCAGGCCTTTTCAAATACATTTGCCAAACAAGGTTTAGATTTATAAATCTAGATGGATTTGGAGATCATAGAATTGTACATCACAGAAGGAGGCCATTCACACCATCGTGAGACATCTAGAAGACGTGAAAAGCGCTATATCAGATGCAAGGATTCTTCTTCTTATTATTATTATCATGCCTGTGCCATGTGAATCCTTGCCTCTCCAAATTAAAGGTTACACTCGATTATTGCTTCTTAAAGTTTGCCCACAGTCAGATACCTTCTGGGTTGACTTTATAAATCTGCTTCAGACAGAGGAAGGGAGACAGATGAGAGTAAGTGGGAGTCAGTGGGAGAGATAAGACAGGGAGCAGAGTGACGGACAGAAAGGAAAGGAGAATGGAATTAGAAAACACACATATTTAGGGGACTCGTAAGAAGAATTCACTGAATTCTCGTCCACCAGTTTGAATAATACCACAAGCCAGCCAAGTTACTAGTTCCAAGTCAGCTTTAAACTTTAAACTCGGCATCACGTTCGACCCCAAACTCTCCTTCCTCCCCCACATCCGCGCCTTGACCGGCACCGCCTATTTCCACCTGCGCAACATTGCTAGGCTCCGCAACTATCTTACCCCCCGCGCTGCCGAAACACGCGTGCAGGCGTACATCACCTCACGGCTGGACTACGGAAACTCTCTCCTCGTCGGCCTCCCCAGTTCCTCCATTCACAGGCTGCAGGTCATCCAAAACTCTGCAGCCCGTGTATTATCCCGCACCCACCTTCGCGACCACATAATCCCCACCCTCGCCCGCCTCCACTGGCTCCCCATCCTCCAGAGGATCGAGTTCAAGATCCTCGTCCTCACCTTCAAGGCCTTACACGGCCTTGCCCTGCCCTATCTTTCCGACCTACTCTCCCCCCACAAGCCCACCCGGATCCTCCGTTCAGCAGGACTTGGCTTGCTCCAAGCCCCCCGCCCGAACTGCCCCACCATCGGAGGCCGAGCCTTCAATTTCTCCGCTCCCACCCTGTGGAATTCCATCCCCCAATCCCTCCGCCTTGTCTCTTCCCTTTCCTCTTTCAAGGCCGGTTTGAAGACTTCCCTCTTCGACCGTGCCTTTTGTTCCACCCTGAATTGTTCGACCTCCCCTACGTGTTTCACCCCTCCCCGTACACTCCCCTCCCAGCTCGGGTCACACGCCTCCTGTGCAGCGCCTTGGGTCGTCCTCCCGACGTGAAAGGCGCTCTATAAGTGCAATTTGTTGTTGTTGTTGCAAAGTCTCTAAATTGCAGTCAGACATTTGAGCTAGAATTTTTTAGTTAGGCAAACTTATCAATTTGAAGCACTCTGAAAGACAAATTTAATAAGGCACAGGTTACTGCGGAACTACTGCTTAACTGCATGTTTGGAGAGGATTAACATCAACTTGTTTTTCATGCCCGACCACGTTACCTTCCTCAAATTAATGAACGCATATCACTTGTGAACCTTCATTTCAGTGAATATCAGTGCAATGGCTTTATCAGACAAGTGACTGACGACTTGAGAAGTCAATATTCCTTGTACTTCAGGGACTAAAAATAGAATTTTTATTTGTTCTTGAACCAAACCATTAAGCACTTGAACTTCACGATAACTAGTCAATTTATTGCATAAAGCCATGAAGTAAGAACCCAACCCTT